>JBBPDE010000006.1:9282345-9294780 GCA_037974605.1 Nannopetersius ansorgii
TCTTAAGCACTGATGTACGTCGCTCTAGATAAGAGCGTCAGCTAAATGCCGTAAATGTAAATGTAAATGTAAGAGGGTGCCCTTTATTATGCTTCATTCCAAAAGCAGTCCAGGCTAAAGTGAATGAAATAAACTGTTCAGTTTGGACCTAAATCCCCAGGGACGCCAGAAAACAATACATT
This sequence comes from Nannopetersius ansorgii, assembly GCA_037974605.1. Lineage (NCBI taxonomy): Eukaryota > Metazoa > Chordata > Actinopteri > Characiformes > Alestidae > Nannopetersius > Nannopetersius ansorgii. The sequence continues at coordinate 9,282,528 of JBBPDE010000006.1, forward strand.
TTGGTCACTCTTATCGCAGGCCTGGGGAGGCATTCACAAACAATCCCAAAATACTACTGATGAAGAAGCAGATATGATAGACATCCATCAGAGACAGGAGATAAAAACATGGGTCCAAAAACAGCACTGGGGAATGGAAAGGATCGGCCCTATATTTGTTTGACTTTAAATGCTTTTACCACATCTTCTGCTCCAATAACTCTTATGAGCTTAGGTTTTTACTCATCTTCTGCTAAACACACCTTGTCACAATGACAGGCTAACCTGCTGAGGTTTGACTCATTTTGAAAACTTTAACAATAATTGCATAGTCTTTCTAATTTTAAAAGGCTAAGCAAAATTACTTCATGTATTACTAGTAATGTTGGCTTTGTGTGGTGTACAAAACCCCTGATCTGAAGTCTAAAAAAAAAAAAAACCTGTCTTGGTTTTCAACCACTGTTCATTTCATTCTGAGCTTTTCTTATAAACAAACAGATGAAAATCTCACCACAGCCACAGAGCGACTACAGGAAATCATGATGATTGCTTTCCTCTCCTCTTTTGAGCAATGGGAATCATATTTTTCCCCGCCTCTGTAGATCAGCATGACCCAGTCACCTGTGGATAAAATCAGCAGAGGTGGCTGTGTTCAGATACTGCAGACTTTTTGGTGAGCTTCAGTGAAATTTGTGAAATCGGTTACTTTGCAAAGTTGCCATGAGATAAAGATATTAAACAAACATGACATCTTAAGAAACACAAATTTGCTAAATAGAAAATATCATCCTGGAACTTTTCGCTTACATTTTTTACATTTAACTTTGACATTTACTGTCCTAACTCATTTAACTCAATACCCTTTTCAGGAATGGCACAAATATTCAAATACATTTTGAGACCATTAAATAGATTTACTCATGTAAATATTGTTTCATTATTTGTGATCACAGTGCTATGGAACTGTTTGGAAAAACACAAAAAGCTTTTACATGATCTTTTAATATTTTAAGAGTAGGGTTTTAGAAACTAAACCGCTTATAAAGTTAAGACTATAAGTAGTGATCCTCACTCCCTTCAATAGCTTGTGTGGCAGTGTAGTTCCCGATGCGGACTTGTTTTCCGCTCTTGTCCCTCTGCACGACTCCTGCATCTTTCATCCCACCTGCATCATCACAAACTTTGAATGTGTAAGTGTACTCGTCCTGTTCAATAGTGATACTTGCAGTAAAACTGTGAGGAAACAAAAAATGAATAAACACAAAGGTGAGCTGTGTGCCAGATGTGGGGACAAATTAGTCACATGTGGTTTGAAAGAGCAGAGAAAATGCTGACTTTTGGTTGGTGAGGGGCTCTAGGAGACCAAGGACTTTTCTCTCTTGTGGATTGTCGTCAAAGAGCTTGCACTTATTGGTGTTGTCACCTGCTTGCAGGCCACCAACCAGGAGGATCAGGAGAAGAAGTGTTCTCACAGTCATTACTGCCATCAGTGCAACCCTGTAGGCACAGTGTGTGGTTAGATACTTGCAGTCCAATGTGGCTTAACTAATCAGCAGGTCATGTGATGTTGCCATGTTTGAAAATGAAGCCCACAGGGAGAAGTTTCAAACCAATTGGAACAAGTCAAAGACTAAATATGCGTTTATTGAGATGTAATTAATTTATCTTAATAAAATATACAGGGAATCAGTTTTATTTTCTGTTTACAACAAAGTTGCCAAAGCTGTCAGAATGACAAGCATTTGACATACTAGCCCACATATAAGGTGGCTAGTCAACGCATATTTATAATCAGGTAAAAGCAAACCTTTCAGAGTCTTCTGAGCAAACAGTTCTGGAGGAGTCAGTATGAAAAGGGAGAAGCAGCCAGTCAGGTGTGCTGAAGTGCAGTTCCTGATGTTCTCCCTCAGTCAGCTGCCTCACAATAACACTTCAGAAACACACGACCAAACATCCATGAGTAAAGGCCAGAGGAGATCCAAAAAAATGCACTTTACACACAAAAGAAAAGCAGTTAGATCGTGTTCCAGAGAAAGAACTGTTTAAGAGAGCATGAAGACGGAAGCGAAACTAAACGAAGGACGCTGAAGCACGTGACGTCCGGCAGCGTGAGGAAGCCTGAGTGGTTATGGGAGATTGAGTTTATGTGCGATTCCAAAGCTATTTTAAGGTCTAGCGTCGGAGAGCCGTCCAAACTATTGACAGGTGAGTGTTTTAAACGGGGCAAAGTACTTTGTACTTTGGGTGTGACGTAAACGACGTTTCTGTTTTATAGTACAAAAAAAACATTCCTGATGCTGTTCTTGCTTAAATTTATTTAAACTATATTAAAATATCAGCTTCTCTCTTCAGTCGAGGTTTCACGAAGGTTTGATCTCGCTTTGTGATAAATTACAGTGGAAGATAGAGATAATATAAAATATATTAGAATCATTGATTATATAGTAAGAATCTGTGTTCTTACTAAATAATCAATCATGTTCATTTAAACACTCATGTGAGAAATGGGCAATTCTGTGTGATCTGTAAGTGGGGAAATATAGTACCAGAGCCATGTGGGTATATAAAATATTGTAAAGTAAATTAAAATACAGCGACAACTAAACTATATGGACAAACGTATTGGGACACACCCCTTACTTATTTAATTTGGGTGATTCCTTATTTCTAGAGAAGGTCTTGTGGAAAGCCGTCCAAGAAGAGGGGACGCTGTTATAACTGCAAAGGGGATACCAACTCCATATTAAAATCTATGTATTTGAATGCTATGTCCTTAAAGTCCCTGTTTATGGTCAGGCGTCCCAATACTTTTGTTCAGATAGTGTGTAAGCTTCTCTTTTTTGTAAAGTATTCTTCCAGGTTTGACCTTCCTTTATGATGAGCTACAGTGGAAGTGATAGCATGGCAGCATTCAGCATCCAAATTAGTATTTAACATAAACAATCGTGTTAATTTAAACACTTGTGAGAAATGTGCAATTTTATATTATTTCTAAGTGAAGAATTATAGTACAAGAGCCATTTTGGCATTTAAGATATTGGGTTGTAACATAAATTGTAAGTAAAATACACCAACAACTTCTTCATTTCCCATCAGTTCCTTACTTTGCCACAGACATGCCCATTTCCCATGTTAGTATTTAAATTAACATGGTTGAATGTGTATATTAAGCATGCTAATTTGAACTGAATGCGGAATCACTTCCGCTGCAGTTCACCATAAAGTGATTTTCTTTCCGATAACAGGCACATGATGATAGCCTCCCCTCATTCAACAAGAGGACAAGCAGGAAGTGTGTTCTGTGATTTTTACACTGCTGAATCTTTGGCATTGCATTTGGCTCGCATGTTTCTGCTGAATGTGCTGAGCCTGCATATTCACGTAGACAAAATTATCATAAATCTAAAGTGCTAATCATAGTCTGAGTATTAGCTCTGAATAATGACATTTGTGGAGACTGATTTTACCGGGGTCTAAATACTAATAAAGCTGGGCCACTTGATCAAGGCAAAGACTCAAGGTGTGACTGGAAGGTATAAACAGCACCAGAAATAACTTATCTACCTTTACTTGGGCCATTCCACCGAATAGGTGCCATTTCCATCCCCAGGAAATTACATGTATAAATGTGCATAAAAATAACTGTAAAATACATTTTATCATTAAGCACAGTGTCTTGTACATTGACCTAATTGCAAATTTAAGATATATAATTAATAACATTAATCAAAACTATCTAGAACACAAAAAAAATGCATTTGTTACCTGTCCCCACTCTCTAACTATACACTTTACCTTGAAATATAATTATTAAAATCCTTCAGAGATTTCTTTTTTTTTATTATTGTTGTGTGTCTCCAAATGCCATATATGCTTTGAAAATTTCATAAGAAAACCATAATATTTAACTTAAAATACACATTTTAGTTGTGTCCCTAGGTATTCACTCAGTCCTGTTACCCGAACACATTACCCCATCTGAAAAATCATGCACATTCCACAGGTCACATGTTCAACAGGAAGTTGCATCAGTTGGATCTTCTGAAGGCCATGGGTAAACCAAAAGTTAGTTCCCTCCTTTTTTTCCCTCTATATTTGCTCAAATTTTAACTATGACTGGGGAGGTTAATATCAATGTTCTGTCCTGTTACCTAAATTAATTCTTGGATATTATCTGTTTATTTTTAAAATACAAAATTGTAGTAGATTACTAGAATATGCTCAGTGTTCTCGTGTTATCATGTAGCTATATTTTATTTCATGTTTTTGCCAATTCTATTCTAAAAACTCAGTCCTGTTACTTTCAGTCCTGTTACTAATATAAAGAGTAACAGGACTGAGTGCCAGTAAAAGGAGTGAGTAGAGTCCCCTGGTTTATTGATTTATCAGTGTGAATATTAATCAGTGTAATACTATTCAACTTTTAATGGCGAGCACCTGGTGGCCGGGCCTATACCCATGGGGCCAAAGCTCGAAGAGAAGGGTCCCCCTTACAATGCGCTCACCACTTTTAGGAGGGGCCAAGGATTTCGGGTGCAGTGTGAGTTGGGTGGCAGCCAAATTGGGGTTCGATTCTCGTCTGCCGAAGCTAACTCTAGGGACGTGGAATGTCATCTCTCTGGTGGGGAAGGAGCCTGAGCTGGTGCGCGAGGTAGAGAGGTTCCAACTAGATATAGTTGGACTCATCTCAGCGCATGGTCTGGGCTCTGGAACCAGTCTCCTCGAGAGGGGTTGGACTCTCTTCCACTCTGGAGTTGCCCATGGTGAGAGGCATCAAGCAGGTGTGGGCATACTTATTGCCCCCCAGCTTGGTGCCTGTACATTGGGGTTTACCCCAGTGGACAAGAGGGTTGCCTCTCTTTGCCTTAGGGTGGGGGGGGATGGGTCCTGACATTTGTTTGGGCTTATCAATAATCTAAGTGAGAGAGAAAAGCGCAGACGATGCAAAAAGTGGAGGGAAACATACCATAGAGTATATATAAAACCGAGAGTTCATTCCTGTTACTTGATTATTTTTCTTTAAAAAATAAAGGTAAACCACTTTTTATCCAATTATGTTTGGTCCATCGTTTATCCATTTGTTTAGTAAATTACATGATAAAAAATGTAAGAAATTTCAGGATTGGGTTTTCTTGAAAAGATAAAAATGGCTTTGCATCTTTTAGAAAAATACAACATGCAGCACATACAGTGATTTTTAGTCATAAATATCGATTATTTGAACATGTAGTCAACCATTTCTTTAAAATAAACCCTTTCTTGAGGGAACCACAACATAATTAGTTGACATGCTTTTAATCATGCTTTTTAAATGTCACATGAGTTTTGGTAACAGGACTGAGAAAAATGTAACCATCTTCGGCTTAGAAACCTTGTAAAAGATTAAATAAAGCTGCCTGAGATTGACCAATACTTGTTTTGAATAGTTAAATATATGTGCTATTAGATTCAAAGTTGAAAAAGATAAAAAATGAAGTTTAATTTGGAAGAGTTACAACAAGCAAATGGCACCCATTCGGTGGAATGGCCCACTTAACACAGGCCAGGTCCAGCCTGCAGAACTTGGAAATAGGGTGTTGAGATATACAGCCCATCCACACCCATTGTATACATTTAAATGCAGTTACAGATGAATCACACTCATCTGTTATCTGTCTTTCATGACTGATGTCTCGTTATAGCTTAGGAATGCGAAAAAAGCAAGCCTAAGCATTTACTTCTCTCTGGTTTTACTAACTTTTGATTTGCTTTTATAACTTATGATTTGCTTTTCAGTGTTTAAACTCTGAGCAAGAAGCAATGTTGACCTGAGACATGTAATCATAATGCTTAGTTTAGCTTTAAATATCATCAATGAAATCTGTATAATGACATTTTATAACATCCTATAGTTTCTCCTTTCTTGTTTCTGAGTGCTTGTTTTGCAAGTCAATAATGAAGTTTAACCTTTGCAATCTTTGGCAAAGGCTTGTGGCTGTAAATAGGCCAGTTGTGTTTATTTGTACTGCTGTATTTGTTCTTTTACAGTCTGTACTGCACATTTTCTGAAGTTACCTTACATATTCTCTACCTTCTCCACAGCCACCGCCTCTCATGATCCCCTCCCCCCTCTCCTTCTTTTGTTGACTCCTTCCACCCTGTTTGTACCTGCTTCAATGTGCGGACACACCCGTCACCTCGGATCTGTCCAATCACAGATCGGCAGAGAAACACTCAGAAGGTGCACTTCCTATTTCGGTGTTGGAGAGGAGCCCATAGCAGGAATGGAGGTAAAGAGGCCTGGACTAATAATTGGGCAGCTGATTTAATCGCTTTGGACTGAAGGTGTCCCATGAGGTGCTCCTAAAAACATTTCTCAGTGCGAGTCCCTTTCTTCATTATGCCAGCGTGGGAGCGAGAGTGAGAAGGAGAACGATGGGAGGATCTGTGTGACCCTGTTCAGACTTGTTTGGGAATTTGAGAAGAGAGGGAGGAGGGGAAGAAACTTTGTGAGAGTGGAACGCTGTGGAGAATCTCTGGCAGTTGCTGTAAACATTTGGACTTTATGCCTTAGAAGAACAGAGTTAGAAAGAAGGTAATTAAATCACGATTATCAGTAAAGTATTTATCTCACCCCGACACTGATTTACTCAGTGAGCACACGCAAGTATGTGGACTGTTTGTGTGTTGTGCAATCCTTGCTAGCTTTTCAGCAAGAGAGGAGTGGAAAAGGGAGAACACTGTCTCTTCAAGACAGCTCTCAGGTAAGTCCTCTGCAGAATGTCCGTAACGTTCTTCTCTTTAGATACTATAAACTGTCCACAGTGTGGTTGACTCACACAGTCAACATCAAACAACCTAGCTCCAGTTAACCAGGAATGAGGAATGCCAAAGGCATCTCTTGATGTAATCTGTGGGTCACTCATTGCTGTTGTTTAACCAGCCATGTAAAACATTTAGACCTTTTTACTTCTGCTATACAGTAATTGTATATTGAGCTTATAAGACTGAATTCTTAGGAAGATGCAAAACCATGTTGAGGTTTAAGAATGATTTTGCCATTCTTTGCATTGTGACAGTTTAATGATAGTATCATGCTAGTACAAAGCAGACTTTTATGTGATTTGAAGTGCACACTGTACTGCACAACTTTATTATTTGCCTAAATCTGATTGTGAGATATGCAGCTGAGAAGGTGCCTTTTACATGCAGAGCGAGAAAAGTGTTGTGATAATAGCAGTTGTCCTTTTCAATTAAATGTAACCAATCTACCAAAACATAACCCAGTGTTCACTGGATATGAAACCCTAAAACCAAAGTCAACATAGAAATTGCAGTTTTCTTAGGAAATGTTTTATTTTTTACTTGCAGTTTACATTTACTATGTTGTGTTGGGTTCCTTTACTTGTCTTCATTTTGCAGGACTGAGATTTAATTATACCAACAAATCTTGTCTGAATGTCAACACTTTCATCCCTGACAGGTTATGAAAATTATGCTGCCATGGGAACTAAACGTGCAAATTGGACCATCGAGGACCCTTCACAGTTGCCACCCAGCCCAGCCACAGCAGACAGGGGCTACCAGACAAGCGATTTGATAAGTCGTGAGGCCAGACCTCAAGCTGGTATGAAAGTCAGAACCGAGCGAGACAGGGAAGGGGAATCACGGAGAGCTAAAGAGTTGGACAGAATGTGGGGTAGACCAAAAGGAGGAAGGAGGGAAGATCAGTGGGATAGGGAGAAATTAACAGTGTTTAAAGGTAGACCAGGAGAGGTAGAATGGCAAGAAAGGGACCAGAGGAGAGAAGAAGGCAGACATCCAAATGGAAGAATTGCCTCTGTGCAAGAATACAGTCCTCATATAGAAAGAGAGAGAGACAAAGGAGACACTTTCCCCAGGACCAGGAGGCGAAGTTACGAAAGAGAGAGAAAAAGGCTCTCTATTGACCAGGAGTCTGAAAGAACGATGGAGAGAGGTATGGGAAGGCCTAGGGAGTTTAACAAAACAGAAAGTGAAAGAGAGAGAGAAAGGGAGAGAGCCAAAAAGACAGACAGAGACGTCAAGAGATACAGGGAGGGAGAGAGATACAGAGAAAATGAGAGAATGAGAATAAGGGAAGAAATAAAAAGAGACAGTAAAGGACGACTCGAGAAGGAGGAATCAGACAGGACGAGAGACAGAGGGTGGGCCTTTGGAAGGAGGGAAAGAAGGGGCGATAGAGATGCAGAGGTCAATGACCAACAGACCATGAGGGTGAAAGAAGTAGACAGAGAGAGAGACAGAGCAGGACAGAGAGATAGGGAAGACCGTCTGTATTTCATGCAAAGAAGAATTATAGAGGGAGACAGAGGAAACTTTTCAGACCGAGAGGAGCGGGAAGAAAGGAGCAGGGCACGGAGGAGAGAGAAACACAGACATACAAAAAGTGATGGCGACAGTGATGGAGAAAAAGAGAGAGGCCTCAGAGGAAAAGAGGATGCCGAGTCTCTCAGATATGACCAGAGTAAGGGTGAGAGAGACAGTGATAGAGAAAGGACCAAGGAAAGACTGAGAGAAAGAGAGCGGCGCAGAGAAGTAGAGTGGCAGAGAGACAGAGATAGAGGAAAAGACAGAGAAACAGATGCCCTGGGATACAGAGGGAGAGAAGATAATAAAGAACGTATGATGGACGGATATACAGAGCGATACAGGCAGAGAGACTGGTTGAGAGAGGAAAGAGGAGCTGGCAGACAGAGGGACGATGTGCGAGACATTCAGGATAGGCGAAGAGAGAAAGAACCAAGTGAAAGAATGAGGAGTGAGCGGGACAGAGAGACAGACATGTATCCTAATCAGAAGGAGACGAAGAGACGGAGGAGTTGGGAGGATGGAGGCAAAGGAGGAACTAGTCGAGCACAGAGTGAGACACACTTGAAAGTGCAGGTTCAAGCCCAAAGCAGTGGAGAGATTATGTCTGGAAGTGACGCTGAACTTGAGCAAAGGAGGAGAGAAATTAAAGACAGCTCTGAGGACAATGAGCGAGGGAGCGTTTCAGTGAGCAACAGGGAGGGAAAGAAAAACAGAAGTGCGGAAAGGGACGATGTTACAAGGGGGCAGTGGGAAGGAGAGGCAAGAGAAGGGTCTGAAAAAGAGGAAATGAACAGAGGGGACAGACAAAGAGAGAAACCTGAGGGCAGATGGAGACCACAGAGGAAAATGTGGCTGGAGCCCCGATCAGAAAGATTGAGAACTGAGTCGTTAGAGGAGGAATTCAAAGAGAGAGAGAGAGAGAGGGTGAGATATGCTGAGAGGTACAAGGAAAGAAGGACATCAAGAGAGGAAGAGGAGGCTTCATCAGACTCAAAGTTTGAAAGAGAAACAGTCTCACCTGAGGACAGGTACAGGCAACTAGAAAGAGCTGGAGAGTTCATGAAGGAAGGTGATAGAGAGAACATAGAAGAGGGAAGAAAAGAGGATGTAGGCCAGGATCCCATCTTCGATAATGAAGAGAGGTTGGATGCACCATGTCAAACTAAGATAGAAAATGTGGAGGATTTCATGGAAGGGAGTGACAGAGAGGAAGAGAGGGGGAGTGGTATATATGGTGACTCTGAGGGGGAAGAGGGAAGTGAGAGGGAGTGGGGAGGAGAACTGAGGGAGAGAGTGACGTCAGGAGACGATGGTTTTGTGACTGTGTCCAGTGGAGGAGATGAGGATGAGGCAGAGGAGGACAAGTTCGAGGACTGTAAAGAATTCTGGGATGGTGAAGTTAGAAAGGATCTCACTAGGCAGTCACCCACAAACACACACCAAAGTGAGGCAGAGTTTGAAACCCAAATAACAGCAGAGAGAAGTGACCACACTGTCACTGTCTTTTGTGTGGTTGGGCGAACTCTTCCCAGGTCAGGATTCAACCAAAACCAGCTGATGGAGCCAGCAGAGCCGGAGGACGTCAGTCAGCACACTGCCCAGGACCCTGGTAGTGGCGGTGGTAACATTGATCAGGATTTAGCCCCATTCAGGGTCTCGGAAACTGCAGAAGAGTCTGTAAAAGAGAGCAGTGGCATGCCAGGGCCAGAAAAAGAAAGCCTACATTTATCTGAGGGGGATATCACAAGCAACCACGATACCAACCGGTTAAAAGCAGAATATAAAGACATGACAGAGGAAGTTACATCATCACAGGACCTAGAGTTTACTGGCAGTGTGAGTGCAGAAAAAGACTCTGATTCACACCCAGCTGTGACACATAGCCACACTGAGGATCAAGGGAATGCTCAGAAGAATATGACAGAAGAAAAAGATCGAGAAAATGAGGAGATACGTAATACAGCGTACGAGAGAAAACGCTACTCTGCTGCGCCGCATGTCAAATGGGCTGAGAATGTGCTGGAAGAGATCCTGGATTTTTCTAATGATGGTACACTGAACTTGCCTGAACTAGGCAAACAAACTGAGCAGTCAAGCGACGGAGCTCGTGCTGAGCTTGAACCTCAGGGAGATAGAGAGCCTCCATCCTCACCACTCTATGGTATTATCCAGAAACCCCGCAAGCACAGCTTTGAGAGAAAGTGCATAGACCCAGACTTGCTGCAGCACAAAACAGAGGACACAGAAAGTGACATGCAAGGGAAAACAATTCTCATACAGGTAGAGAGGGAGTCGGAGACAGAAGAAGAACTAGAGCAGCTGGCCCTGGAGAAAGAAGGGCTGGAGGGAGATACAGACGAGGAGGAATATTATGACAGGCTCCTGCCCAGTCCTGACCTACACAGTCTTTCCTCGGATGGTGAGGCAGAGAAGGAGGGAAGCAGTAAAAAAGATGAGAAACAAAAGAAGAAAAAAACGGTATGGGCCGTTCTAGGCTCTAGCAGTTTTCGAGATTTGGGCAGTGAGGCATGGGGAAGGAGGAGATGTTTCCGAAAGTCACAAGAAAAACACACTGAAGATGAGGACGGAGGAGGACTTGCAAGAGACCGCAGGACACGAGTGTTCAACACAGGTAAGAGAGGATGCAGAGGAGGGGCAGCGTCCCAATTCTCTTTAGTGGTTTCCTTTTTCCCTTCTGCCACCTTGGATATATAGGGCTGTATTCAAGCCAGTTCTAGTGTAATGCTACAATCTGAATATGGTTTAAAGAGGTTTAGCAAATATTTAGAGATACAGTGCAGATCGTAACTGTTTTAACTTGTTCAGTTTTATTACACTTCTATTACAGACCAAAACTACCATTGTACTTTGAGTACATTTTAGATCAAGTAAAATGGCAAGGAAAGACAGAACGACACAAAAATACAGACCAGAAATATATACAGTATATCACACATTCTTAAAAACAAATTCAGATAAGGCTGTTCTAAGGTTTTGTAGCATGGCTCTAGGAAGAAATCTTTTTAACAACAAATTAAACTGTGTTTTTCACGCTGATTCTTGACTTAACTGAGTAACAAGATTATAATTTGTAGACATTGCAGGCTTTTTTTTAAATGTTGATTTTTTATTTTCGTAACAATTATGTCAGCAGTCATGCAGCATATTGCCAGTATGCAATGTGTTATCTATTGCAAAACATACAAAACATTCCACTGACAAAAAAAACTAAAGCAAAAAGTTTACAAAATGTAGTCTTTTTTTAATTAGCATTTTATATTGAATTCAAACAAATTTAAGCGAAAATGTAATTTGACCAGGGGTACAAACATTTGTATGAAATTTGTATAAAAACATAATTTTGGAAAAACACACTAAAACCCAGCTTTATGTCTAACAAATAGTCTCCATTATTTTTAAAAAGGTTATTAACATAATGGTTACTACCAGTCAAAGGTTTTTACACACAACAGGTTTTTAAAACCTTTATTCCATAAACTGCAGGTTTATATTCTTGTTAATCATTGGAAAGTTGTTGAATGAACAACTATAAATGAAAATATACCAAATAAGGCAAGTCCTTTATAACATGAAAAAAATCTGTAACAGTGCATGGCTGGCATCATATTAACTGGTTGTGTAGTGATGAGTCAAATTCTAGTCTTTTGACTGTATTTGCACAAGTTAACAGTTTCCATTGGCTGTCATTTAATATCTAATGAAATATCTAACACAACTGGTGGTCCACATTATAATTGAAATTAAAATGATAATTTTATTAGGGGACTTTTATAGGTCAACAGTGATTAATAAAACATTTTTCAGTCTAATAAAGGGACTCATTTACATACTGTATTTGTTAGCAACGAGTATTGAATATATTTTAGCAATGCAAATGTAGAAAACCTGTGTGTGCAGAAACTCATATCAAATTGTTGTTTCT
>JBBPDE010000006.1:9316308-9347882 GCA_037974605.1 Nannopetersius ansorgii
GATGGATGGATGGATGGATGGATGGATGGATGGATGGATGGATGGATGGATGGATGGATGGATGGATGGATGGTTGGTTGGTTGGATGGATGGAGCAAAAGCTAATGAATATGCATGCATTCGTGTTTTGCAATACGGTCATATTCAGTTTGAAAAATGGCCCCTGAAGGCAGAATTATCCTCTTTATGGGGTCATATCCACGTAGTCATGTGTGTGATGTAATTACACTCTGTCCAGCATATGTTGGGAATTTCCCAGAATTTCTTGGCTTACTTGTAGCCGTGTTATTTTAATGCACTGTTCATTGATTAAGTTGAACACACTTTAACAGTTGTGAACTGTGTGTGCATGCTCATATGTGTAAATAACGCTTATAATGTGTTTACTACATTTATCTGACTCTACAGCTTGAGTAAACACAGAATCTGTGTATTACCCCCATGTAGTAATGTCTGTTTGTGTGTGTGTGTGTCCTACACTCTTATCCCATAGTTTTTTTTCTTTCTTTTAACATTCATGCATTAATAATAAAGCCCATTAAAAACAACAATCCCACACCACACCACACCACACCACACAGTTTCAGTGTAGAAGAGAGAGCAAATGATATATGATCAAAGGTTGCTTGGTTTCCAGTAACTGGACCAGACCAGTCATGTCCTACCCTGAACCATAAAATGTTGCCTGTGACATGATGGCCATTGTGTCATGCTCACTTACAACTTAATTAGTCCAACCCAATACATGAACTGCTTCTATCATATAGAATAGCTATATCATATTAAAGACTGATAAAATATGACAAGAACGTGGTATAGCACGTAAGCACACATACTTTCGCCATGGGGTTAATTCACTTATGAAAGCACGAGTGCACTAATCCAATAATGTCAGTGTATTAGGATATATTAGACTGACAGAAAAAATAGCCTTCTGTCATAAAGGACTATATTGTTAAGTGCATGGGTAAAGTAGCTTTGGGGCATAAACTGTGGTTGCACGAATTTTCGAACTGCCTGAGTCATAGACTACAGTCTCCATTCCACACATACACACACTTAAATTTAAAAGAGTAACAAACATTGGATAGATACATCAAGCTGCTGAAAATAGCCTGCTTATGAGATGCTGCAAAACACACTCAAAAACAAACATTCACTCATCATATGGTACACTGAAAAAAGTTCTGTGCCATTTCATCTGCTATAAATCTGCTATGAGTCTTTGCTGAATGGATTTTATTCATGTGGGACTGATGTCCATTAATGTATCAATTGCGTTTATTTTTTTCATTCCTCATAAACGGGCCTGAAGGTATTTGCGTGTATGATTTGTTTAATGATGAGCTTTAGATATATGAACTATATGGAATAGGAAATGTATTGTGGCTCCTGACCGTTACACCAACAGAGACTTCAATATCATTGCATTCAAATACATAAACTTTAGTATGGAGTTGGTCCCCGCTTTGCAGCTAAAACAGCTTCCGCTCTTCTTGAAAGGCTTTTCACAAGATTTTGGAATTTCTGTGGGAATTCATTCTGTAGAGCATTTATGAGGTCAGGCACTGACGCTGGACGGGAAGGCAATCCGTTCCAGTTCATCGCAAAGGTGTTGGATGGTGTTGAGGCCAGGGCTCTGTGTGGGACTGTCAAGTTCTTCCACACTGAACTCATCCAACCATGTCTTTATGAAGTTTGCTGTGTGCACTGGGGCACAGTCATGCTGGAATAGAAAAAGGTTCTTCCCAAACTGTGTCCAGAAAGCTGCAAGCATGGCAAACATCTGGGTGTGCTGAAGCATGAAGATGTATGTAATAGGCCTAGCCCAAACCCGGAAAAACAGGTCAGTCCCAATACTTTTGTCCATAGTGTATCAAGTTAAGTGTAATTTAAGTAGACCTGTAAGATCATGCTTACCCAAAGTAACTGCTTGTTACTTTCTTTCTCTGTTCATTTATTTTTATATTTTTATTCTTGTCTGAACTTTGCAGCAGTTATTGTTTTTTGCATTTCAGTGGAAATATGTGTATGGGTGTATAGGAGTGTCTTTGTGTGTGCATTTTATATATATATATATATGCGTGTGTGTGTGTGTGTGTGTGTGTGTGTGTGTGTGTGTGTGTGTGTGTCATCTGCATATATATTTATACTATTCAGAGGTGAAATTGCATGTTGTATTAAGGTTTCTACCTCAAAAATTAATCACCACACTTCAGGAGAGAAGCAGTAAAGATTTATTTACAAAAAAGCACAGACCTGTTACACTGAATTAATTTTAAGCCTTTATCTAAAAACATTTATTCCAAAAAATTTAACTGTGTTTCCAAACCTGTATATTTGTTGTATAAGTGGAAAAGAAAAGCATAACTAGAACTTAGATTCCTTGAATTCTGCTTACTTCTGATCACTATTAACAGCTAACAGCTTAATGAAAAGTAAACTATATTGGGTGGAAGGTCATAAGAGTGACGATGAGTAGAGTTGTGCCAGGCTCTATAGGAATATGTCTGATATTTAGTTGATGTGATATGAGGAAAACAACCGAATATCAAACATATCATACAGCCCCTGACCTGCCGATGGTGAATGCTGTACCTGGAGGAAAAGACTGCATATTAAAGGGTCGTGGGTTTAAGGGAACAGAGGAGAAAACGAGAAGCCTAGACAGAGATAGCATCAGAAAACCAGCAGGAGGAGGTGTAACAGCTAAGTAATAGATATGTGCAGAGAAAGAGAATAATGTCTCCAGTACAACACCACAGTGGAGCAGCTGGACACACATCTTATCAGATCCAGGCAGGAAAATACACTGAATAACCAAAAGACCACTAAGCAAATGTGTTACACTTAAACATGCCATGTAGAATCTGCCCTAACATACACATGGGTTATCCACAATGGGGAAAATGTATAAAAAAACCAGACTTACCCCGCAGAAATGAGGTCTTGTCTAAATCAGCGTTGAAGCAGACTTGTAAATATGAATATGTGCGCACTAGAGATGATGAAATGGGAAAAAAACGCTCTAAATCTAGAAGGTGTCAGTGTGTGTGTAGTGCAGTGTTCCAGTATGTGAGTGTGTGAAAAGTTTTACTCATAGGGCCATTTATATACATCCCTGACAGAAGTTTTGCACCCCACACATCGAGGGGTTAATTAGGAGCGTATTGATCACCATGCCTACGGCTCTTCCCCCCGCATTAAGCTAATCAATATCTGTGATTTCACACTCAAACACACACAGAGGGCGACAACAGGGTCACCACTCCAGGCCCAAAATCTCCTTATCAATATCATAATAATCAGATCCATTCCACACATCTGCTCTATCACAGGCCTCAGAATACTGCCATCAACAGAGCAGCACTGGTTGGACCAACCCGTCAAGAAGGGGTCCCACATACATGTTGTTGGACAAAGTTATTATAATGTTTGTGTGTGTGTTTATCTGCTCATTTAAATTAGTGATTTAAATTATTTTTTTATTATTATTTACTCATTTAACTCATGTAGTTACTTACTATAGATTTTATTTTAGATTCTAATATGATGTGAGTAAACTGAGTTCTCATGCCATTACTAGCCTTATGTATTTTTAACATGACTAACCCAAATTATGGTAAATAACATACCACTGAAGTATACCTCTGAAGAAAAATACACCTGCTCCAGTTCAGTTAAGTCCATCATAGAGCATT
Organism: Nannopetersius ansorgii; assembly: GCA_037974605.1. Taxonomy (NCBI): domain Eukaryota; kingdom Metazoa; phylum Chordata; class Actinopteri; order Characiformes; family Alestidae; genus Nannopetersius; species Nannopetersius ansorgii. Next base: position 9,320,010 of record JBBPDE010000006.1, read on the forward strand.
AATACAAAACAAGTGGTTATTTAGATACCTTGATGACTTTTAATGTTCTGTATTTTTTGTGGTGCCTCCGGTGTATGTAGAATTAAAATAAGACACATCATAAGAAGTATTAGATTTACCTTTTCACACTGGAATGTATTCTGTTAATTCTGGTAGATGCCACGATTAAAACGAGAAACATTTTTGATGATAAAACGATTGCACACTAAGGCCGTTTTTATTTCTTTAAAGCTTTTATGTCTTTTTATCGATACTGCTCCACTCCAAAAATGTTTCTTTATCTGAGAGCAACAGAAACAAAGAAAAAAAAAAAATACAAAGGGTCCACGGGTTACAACAGTCAACATGCAACATTTTGAGTTTACAACGCTCACTCTCACTCCTGTCCCCACTCGATTTATACCGTTAGCCTCGTAGCTGCTTTTTGGACGCGCTGTAAAGTATATGCAGTTCTGTGTATGAGTTCTGAGTGAGAGTTTTACTTTTTCTTTTTCTGTGGCTTAGTTGTGTTTTTATGATTTTACAACTGTGTTAGGATAGCTAAGTGACTTGGTTAGGTTGGTTTCGACTAACACCAATTAATTCATCACTGTCGAAGGATCTGTGTCATAACTCCAGGACGCCCTGGACATACAATTAAACATCTTTAGCCAAAATATGACAATGTTGCTGTACTTGTAAGGTCCGTTAAATCTGATTCACTACATCAATTTACTTCATTTCACTTGCTTTGGTGCAGCTTATCAGACATGGTGATGAAAAATGATCATTAAAATTACTGTGGTTTAAAATTGCACATTATTCACTTTTAGAACCAACAGTGAAGGGGCTGATTAATTAACCATAATGTTGAATAAACTTAAAAGTACGCACTGGAGGGATAGCAGAGGAAGAAACGCCCAATATGCAAACAGATGGGTCCAGGAACCGCCGGCAAAATGTGTGATCTAGCCAACTCAGTCATCAACTTTCTCTACCTACAGTAGTAGAATGAATCATTTTTCAAATACAGCATATTTATTTACTTTGGTGCATCTTGTGCTAGACACTTTTAGCGTAATATATTAAGTACAAAATAAAGATGATCGATTCAAAAAACATCAGCCTAAATTCTTTTGTTAATGTGCATGACTGACAATTCTATTTCTGATCAATTGTGAGCTTTCTCCTTGGTCAAAAAGCATTTTCACTGTCTTTCATACATTAGCTTTAGATTCTTCATAATATTCAGCACTCGTATTCGGTTATAAGTGTTTAATATGATGTTTAATATGAGTCAGATGTAATTGACTGTTCTGACTGTGTGTGATTTGGTGGGGTCCAAATGTCCTTTCAACCATTAAAATCATTATCATTTTGATATTTGTGTCCCCATGTTTTTTCCCTCTTTTTCATAGTTCCACTCTGAATCTTCTATTTTGGGTTCTGTTCACCATGTTAAAAGATTTAGTTTAATTGTCAGTTAAACACTGTCAAAGTTGCAGGAATTGAAACCAGCAATGATCATATGTGCTGATCACTGCATCAGCCAATCAGAGACTTCCGGGGAAAGATACAGGTGTTCAGGAGACATCTGTTTCTTTCCTCCCTTCATGTTTTGTACGCTATGCAGAGCCCTGCTGGACACAGTGACCTTCTGAGTGAGCTGGAGCGGAAGAGACAGAGAGCCACTAATTGCGTCCTCTAATTGTGGGCCTGCGGGCAGCAGTGTCATTGGTAGAGTGGGATGGGGGAACAGAGGGGTGAGAGAGGAGGAGCAGAGAGGGGAAGAGTATAGCAACACTCACATGCACACCCAACACTGAGTTCACATACGAGCAACATCAGTTTTTAGTCTCTTTATTTTTCACTTCAAGATGTTAAATATCCAATAGCGATATAGGTTAACATTGAGAAACTTATAACTTTTGTACTTTTTGGAGTAAGATATAAAAGTCTTAGCGTCTCTTTAAACTGTTCACAGTAAAGTTTATAATCTGGAGAAAGTGGTTGTTACAATCAGTTATCTCAACATTGGCCTTGAAGGACTTTTCTGAAATGTTTTTTCTGCGCGATGACTTCTAGAAGTTTGAACGGGTTTCCTGTTAATATTCTACAAGCAAAAATGCATTTAAAAACAAAAAACAGCGCACTGAGATTACTTCCACCAATGATTCTGATTTTTTCCCATTTTGTCTTTTTATTTCTGCCAAATAAAACCTTTTACATACGAAATATAAAAAACAGTCTTCTATACACAAGCAACCTTTTCTAAGCTTGAGACATTGAACATGCTTGCAATATTTAACATTTCAAGTCACATATCACAGATATGCAGGGATAGACTTTTATAGCAGTCTTGCTGTTTGAAGCTTCTGATTGGTTTGTAGCAGAACGGTCAGGGCTGCACCAAGCTACTGGGCTGAGGATGATGTGGGGTGACAGTGAGAGGGTCAGAGCATTTCGATTGGTCGATACAAACTAGCAGATATAAACATGAGTGAGAGCGTACCATGAAGCAACAGAGCCTGAAGGACAGCCTCACTTTCACATACACACACACACACACACACACACGGTCACAGCTGTGGATAATTCTGAGAGATGACCACATTTGTTCTTTTTGTCCTCTCAAACAACATAAGATTAGAACACAAAGTTTTACAAAGGTTTACATGGACTAAATAATCTAATATGGGTTAATCATCTAAAATTCTTAGGCAGTGGCCCATAATGTAGCATCCTGGTTGCATATTTTTTCAAAATATACTTGTAATTAGTGATCCACAGACAGACAGCTGGTGAGGCACACTTTCCAATAGGTGCTAATTAAGTAACTTGCTTTTCAGATGGCAAATGGGCTTTAAACTGACATCTCAGTATAGCCAATGATCCTGCACACTGCATACACTGCCACTATGTAGTGCTTAGGTACCTAGTATTCAACCAAAAAAAGGAAAACCTTCATATATACTGTTCTACCCCTTTCCCACTGCTTAAAAACATTATCCTTCATTTCCACTGTCTCATTTAGTTTATAGGTTCTCCCCCCTCACTCAGGACATTGGTAGTTGTTAGGCCAGTATCTCTCACGCTAACAACAAGGCAAACTGCCCCTGCAGGAAGGGAGTGGGTGTCTTGAAAAACACGAAAAGCTGCATGGTGGCATGTGGGAATGTAGAAAAGATGGAAAGTACAAACATTTGTTGATATTTTAACATGTTTTAACATCAACAAAACAAAAAACAAAAAAAAAAAGCAGATTTCCAAAAAAAATTCTCTTACCCTGTTGATACATTAAACAAATGACAAGAACAATAAAAGATGTCTACAGGCAGGTGTGTTTGTGTGTGTGTGTGTGTGTTTTAATTTAATACGTCTGCACTCCCCTCCCATTTCCAGTTGGGTTTTGAATTAACTGCTGCTGTCCCAGATTCAGACCCTTTTCTTGTGCAAGTTCAGAGCTCCAACCTTTCTCCCAGCTTTAAGCCGATTTAGGCGCCTCTTCTTTCGGCGCCTCTTTTACTGCTTCTTTCGGCTCCTCTTTTACCGCTTCTTTCGGCTCCTCTTTTACCGCTTCTTTCGGCTCCTCTTTCACAGCCACTGGTGGATCTTCAATCTTGCATATTTTTCTGTTATAGAAGCAAAAAAAGTCACACTGTAAATCACCACGTCCTCGTGCATATCTACAGACATGGAGTGCATGGATATAATTAAGAGGACTGTAGAAAAAAAAGGCAACTATCAAAATAAGGAAGTGTACTCTTACAACTAAATTTAAACATCAAAATGCTAACAGCACCCTCTTGTGGAGATTTGAGGGGGAAGGAAAGCAACTGAAGAAATTAACCTTAAAAAGCAAAATGTTGTTTGAATTAAAACCAGTACAATGTTAACCATTACCTCTCATAGATCTCAACGCTAAAATATCTCTTCCAGCACTGTACTCACCTGCCCTCTGTGGAGTCCTTTCTGATGTAGTCACACACTTTGCTGCGTTGCTCTGCTTCCTTTTTGAGGTTGGCTAACTGTTCCTGCAAAGTGGCCTTCTTCTTCTGAAACTCACCTAAACATGGATGAAACGTAAAGACAAGATGACTGAAAGTTCATTAGAGGTCTTGTTCATCAGGCAAACAAATACGAACACCATTCTGCAGCTCTCCAAAAATGACCCAAAATGAATGTTTGACTTTACAAATGCTCTTGGAAAGATTTGTGTTTTATTTGTGCTGTACCAGTAAAATAGTAAGATAGAAACACGGTGTACAACAGCCTTTAAATTACATTTTTAATTTTGCATATTAAATGCAGTCATATTCAGACAATTCTTCCTGTATCCTAAACGGCAAGAGCTTTACTAGAGCTCATACAAGAGCAAGGGTATTTCAGCTTTCACATTTCATTTTACAATTAGAGCTCACCCTCAGAGTTGGTCTTCTCAGTTTCTAAGGCAGCAGCTTCATCCGTGATCCGTTTCTGACCACAAAAGTGCAATCCAGAGTTAGACAATGAAAATTATGGATCAAAGGCAGCAAAGATACAGTTCATACACACCAAAAGAGGAGTGTCCAAACTTATTTGCGAAGGGCTGATGTGGCTGTGGATTTACAGTCAGATGCAGGAGTACATCTGATCCATTGTCTGAAGACTGAGACCAGTTGAGGACTCGGGTAGGCTTCTGCTTGCTGAGAATGTAAACCCGCAACTACGCCAGCCCTTCACATGAATACTGGACACCCCTGATTTATAGCCTCAGGCTCCCCAACAGAATTACTAACTAGTAGGCCTACACTGTGTATGTGGATCTAAAAAAGGTTCCTACCCTGAATCTCGTGATACAGTGTGCTGCATGGGTCATAAACTTACAGTAGAGCCCTAAATGTTTAGTCTGATTATACATGACTTAAGGAATCCTACAGTATGCATCCTGAGGCAGTTAGAAGACTTTTGAGACACATTTAAGAATCAGCTCATATGTACATGAATGGTTTTGTGATCTGGGGGCCGACATATCCCCATTTACACTACTTCAGATCCAGCTCCACTCACAAAAGCTGGTTAATTACCAGATGAGGTAAATGTGGTGTGTTGAATAGGCAGTAAAATGTGCAAGGCAGTAGCACTTCAAGGGTGTGTTGTAAGATTTCTCCAGTTAGATAAATTCCTTGGGTATCTAGTACTTGGTTTAAAAGATCGTGTGCGACATTATTTTAATGACCAAGTCAAACATGTCTGTTGGGAAAAACAAAGTATGTTCCTATTTGACCATCACTGAGTGAACTCCATAGTGTTGCTATATCGTTTCAATATTAGAATTAAAGTCTATTCACTCCAAGTGTACCATATAAACCCTACCCTCTGAAGGAAGCCCCATACAAGGACGTTTCTTCAGAGAGAGCGTAGTTTGGTTAGCTTCCTGCTGAAACACACCTGATTCAAATTAGCAGTGGTCAGGTCAGGTGCAGTAGGTATGTTAGGAACAGGAAGATCACTTAAGCTTCGGAAACGTCGCTGTGCTTGCTAAGATCTTAGCTTGCCACCCCTGACTTAAGTTATCCGGTTTGACTAATAAAGCCTTATTTAAAAGTCGACTAAATCATAAAATCAGAGTGGTCTCCTCCCTCACCATGTCACCTGTGCAGGTGTCAGCTTCAGCTTTCTTTGCGTCTGCCGCCCCCTGGGCTGTCGCCACTTCTGCCCCCAGGTCTTGGATCTGTTTCTTGGTCTTGTCCAGCAGGGACGTGGACTCCACCACGTGCGTCGTGTACTCTTTTAGCACATCCCTGGTCACCCGGTGCTTGACGTTCTGGAAGGAGGCATGTTTGGCCAGCTTGAGTTCCTCTTTCCTCTTGTTGTGGATGTAGCCTGCGATGCCCAGGCAGCCGACCACCAGCAGAGACAACAGCAGACCCTGGCACTTCATAGTTTACGGTCAGTGGTGCGGTCGTAGCAGCGTGTGGAAAAAGTCTGTAACTTTAGTCTGTTGTGGTTACGCAGAACTCAACCAAGCCCACAAAACAAGCCCTGCAGCATTCTGTCTACACTCAGTCCTCTACACAGCGTTACAGCCTATAAAGACCTAAATACACGCTCCTTCTATCTCTAGAGAACTATCCTAGCTGAACAGCAGAGGATTTTGAGGAAGGAGAAGATAGAAAGGCTGAAGGTGGTGAGTGTTGTAGCTAAACTGCCCACACCTGTTGCAGTCTCCTCCCTTTACTTCTTTTCGCACCTCTTTTCCTGAAGTCCCGCCTTCTTTGCACCACGATTGGTTAGTGATGGCCCAAAGTTCGGATGCCTATTAGCTGAATTCTTCCGAATATGAGTTTTGAGCCAATCATAGTTTTGGAGGGCGTGGTGTGAGAGAAACGGGTGTGAAAAGGGGAGGTATCGCGCTTCCAATTTTAGCCCCAGGAAAGCAGTTGAAATGCAACAGGAAATCATCGTTTTCACGCTCCCCACTCTACAGGCGTGAACAAATGTAGAAGTAACATATTTTTTATGCGCATAAGATTTAAAAGGTGCTTTGGAGAGGAGTGCTTGACGGACCAATAGGTTTCGTTTCGTGGTCACACAGCAGGTGAGTGAGAACATGGCAGGAGCAGAGTTCAGCACTACATGGAGGTGTTAACAGGCCTGAGGACAGACTGGCTCAGCTTTTTAAAGACCAACTCAAACAACTGGATTCTAGTCCATCCTGCCAAGCCTTTCTTGTCGTTATTCACTGTCAAACCTGAGCCCATCTGAGCCATCTGAACCTGTTCTTCAACGTTGAGGGAGGGGAGGGCAATGACGGGGTGTGTCATGGAATGAGGCTGATAGTTGAATAGGTTTTGGCATTGTTTTCATTTTTTTCCTGTCAACTCTCTCTGCTTTTTCGTAACACCACACATATCCAGTTGGACAGGTAAGGCAGGGTCAGTGAAGGAGGAAGGGAGAGAGAGAGCGAGGGTGGGGTGAGTGCTGTCAGAGTCAGCCACGGACACAGAGCTACTGTAATGTAATGAAAGCACAGTGACTGAAGAAGAGTACCTGAGAGAACGAGGGATAGAGACTCCATTCACCTGCACTTTGTCTTCTCCTGCAACCATTCCCTCTGTGGAGCTCTCTCACCTCTCTTGTGCAGGATGAGGGCGTTAATGGTGCTGCTCGCCATGGCCACATGCGTGCTGATTGCTGTGGCCTACCAGGCCTTTCAGCAGGAGTTGACCATCCGCAGACTGAGGGATCAAATAGCTTCAACCACTGAGCAAGTGAAGGTGAAAGAGGACGAAATAGTGAACGCCAAGCTGAGGATTCAGCAGCTGAATGACGAGCTGGCGCCTCTAAACAAGCAGAGGGATGAGCTGGTGAAGAAGAAGGAAGAACTGGTGAAGGCCAAAGGTGAATCTGAGACCAGCTTGGACAACTGCCAAAAACAAAAGGTACTAATCGACAAATTGTCGGTTACACACTTCTATAAATCAGTACACTAATTTTAATCAATTTGTTGTATTTTGGCCCGATTTTGCTGTTGGTGCACCTGTTTCAACCCACTCACCACCCGCTACATAATACACACTCTAGTTTACACATTTGCTTTGCAAAATTGGTAACCTAAGACATTTGCTATTCTGTCTTAGGTTACCAATTAATCATTTTGTTCCTGGTTTCTGTATTTACTGTAAAGAGTAAAGGCTAATGCAAAAACAAACTAGTTAAGCTCTACATAGAACTACAGAGCTAATTTACACCTAGAAACCAGGAACAAAATATATAAAACATATGAAAATGAAATGAAAATTAATTATTTCTGGGCAGTGTACAGGCCATTCGTACACAGTTGGTTATTTAATATTATCTAATGTGGCCAAGAGGGCCTAGGCAACATGCTGTGACAGATAGGTGGGCCTTAATGTTGAAAAGGTTGAGAACCATTGATCTAAAGTACATAATTGAACAATTTCCTCCGGGATAAATAAAGTTCTCTGATTCTGATGATTCTGATTCTGATTTAATGGCTTATTTTTCAGATGTGGTGATCAGGAGCCCTTAGCAACATGAAGATACATTACACTGTGACATGTAGCATGGTAGCATATCAAACACGTGTATCTAGGTATTGCTATGATGTCAGCACTGCAACCATTTTAAATACTTCCTTAATCTTGATTCTTTTTAATCCATTTGAGAAGACTTTCATCCAGAAGACGATAAATGAGTTCAGACTGCACATATGATTTTAACCTTTTGTTCTGCTAAAGCTCTTTCTTAGGAAAAGGCTAAAGAACTCATACGGTTGTCTTTGTGACTGATCAGAAGTGGCTGTGATAATGAGTGAAATAAATACGTACAGAATCAATACACAACAAAACCTATGATGTTTCTGCAAATGCACAGTTGTGTATGTCTGCTGTGTAAATACACACACAATATAACACGCAGAAGTGTGGCCACCCTTTCATTCAGTACTTAGCACAAAATCTTTAAGATGTAACTACAGACCACATAATAATGTTATATTTTAATGTTTTAGATCGTCATGTATTATCTAACATCTTTTCTTCTTCAGTTTCACGGTAACATATTAGCATCCAGTCATTCCTGTGCCACTAGCTGCCACACAACTACAAAACACTGTTTATCTACCGATGTGTTTTATGGAACTGTCTTTTATTTTTTTTCTCCATACATATTTTATGGTGATTGTACCCTGTGAGAAATTGAATGAAATTACAGTGACAGTGTCCATAATGACCTTTCAGCCAGTGACGGTTATGAACAGGAAGTGTTTAGATTTCTCTTTAAAAGAAACCATTGTCGTAAGTTTCAGATTCTCAGTCAGCCATGTTGAGCCTTAACACATCGCCCTAACAAGTTTCGTATTTCACAGTTTTACATTCTAAAACTGTGTACAGTTGCCTTTAGTCAAACAAGCTTGGAGACCTTACAGCAAGGGTCACCAACATGGTGCCTGTAAGCAGCTGGCAACTCACCCATGAGCAGCGTCTAACGGTTAATTTGATCCTGTTGCTGTTCTTCTTTAATCACATTTGCATTTCTATAGTTATCTTCTCTAGATCATTAAAAATGCATTTAAAACATGTTTTTTATACATGAAGTTTAGATAAGTTTAGATAAACTCTGTTCTAGTGTACCAAACTGTTTGCCCTTCGTATGACTCAGTACTCATGGTTACTGCGGGGATCTTGATTTAGCATAAACCCTCAGCTCATGGATAGTTGCATGCATTCCCGGCACATTAAGATGCCGTGCAGTTTGCTTTACTCAAGTATTAAGGATTGTGAGATTAAATTTATTTTGAAGCCCTTGTAGAGGACTTTTTTTGCTCAAATAATTCCTGTTTGTGCTGAACATATAAATGGGACACACCACGAAATTCAGCTGAGAAGCAAGCATGTCCATAGGGACACGTATAAAAGTTTAAATGGCTGTTATCTTTCAGTGGTTAGAGACTAAACACAGACATCTATCCTTGATTGATGAACATAACAGGAAGCATATGTGACAAAATATGGTGTGACTATGTTTTCTTTTTCTCTCACACAGAGGGGAAACTGCCCTTGACTATTATCTCTGCTGCACCAGAGTGTTCTCGCATCCTTACTTTTATCAAGTGAAACTTACAAAGCAAGACTGTTCACACTTTAGGAATCTTTTCCCATACTCTCTTCCCAGCCCATACACCGTCTCTGAATATAGGGATTAATTACAAACATACATAGTAACAAACAAGTAATTTTACCTCCTCGTCATTACCCCATTCATCTATTTTCTTATGATTGATTTTACAAGTAGCTTTTGTGGATGCAGTTTACATTTTGGTGTGTTGATATTGGCATTACCTTGGTCTACAAAGCGCAATGAGCAGCAGGCTCCCGTCATTTATTAACATATATCTACACCTGTTATAAAATCTGATAACAAGTAAGACTGACAGCTATTCGAAGCCACATATATACTTGGTGTCTCGGTAGATTTGCATGCAGGTTGCTCATTTGCGTTCATGCTGAAGCTCGACAGTGAAATCATTAGGAAGGTGCTTAGTTCCTCCTTAGTTTACTTTAGCTTTTATAGGTGCACATTCAGAGTTGCGTCACACTGTGTGTACAGAAGATATATAGTCACTCATCCGCTCTGAAACTTTACTCAGGATGGGGATGGATGTGCAGATGTGTCTGTATTCAGTTGTCTTTTTGTCGGAAGGAATATTTAAGAATGCTAAATAAGGAATAGAGTTGGGAAGTATGACCTCTCTCATTGTGTGCTTTTCTGAGTATCTGGGTATTTGTCTGAACAAACATTGAACAACTGTCTGTATCAATAAAAATAGAGACGTATATGAATTAGGGCTGGGCAATTAATCGTAAAGTAATTGAAATCAGCATTCAGAACCTATAATCGATCAAAATTTTCCAGATCAATCATTTCGATTACTTTCCCTTTAAAAACACTACCGTGTGTGGAGTCACGTGACCCCGCACCGTTATGTTACGTTATTCCGCCGACATGTCGATCATGGAGAGCTTAAACATTGAGACAACTGAGCAACTTGTCAGTGAACTATGAGGGCAAAAAATAAATAAAATAATTGTTCATTAATCGTAACCGAGTTAAAATGTTCAATTAATCGAGATTTTGATTTTAGGCCAAATCGCCCAGCCCTAATATGAATGGTAGAGAGTCTGGAAACAACCGTCAGTGTTCAGTAACAGCATAAACTGCATATTAACATGTACTGATCGTCAGTCTTGTATGCCGTTACCTTTTATCGATTTATTCATTTTTTAAAACATTTGTTTGATTATTCCTTTGTTAGATGTGTTTTTCCATATGTTAAACATTCTTAAACATTTTTTAAAAAGTGGCCTACTATCTTCCTTCTTTGCAACTGTAGGATGCTATTTAAAATTGCCTTAAAGTATTGGATTTGTTTTGCTGAAACAGAAGTGAATGGATTAAAGTTTATTGCAGTCACTCTTCTCTGCAGTAAGATTATTTGTCTTTTTGGTAGGTTAGGGAGTTTTCATGGTGTCTATCATGTAAAAGCACTGATATTCTGGTTACCACCACAGTGTGTTGGTGGTACCACATAATTTATTAATATACTTATTTTGAATATACAAACACTTAAATGCACCATAGCTGAAATTTTGGTGTTGCGGTAATTTAGGCAACATGAAAACAGTTTTACCTAACGTTATGAATATTGTTCTCTCCCTACTCTCTTTCGATTCTCCATAGGCAGACTCGGAAAACAAAAAAACAGAAGCTACTAAAGCGTTCAAGAAGCTAAAAGGTAAGGTATCAGTTTCTTGTTGATTTCATTGATTCTCAACACTGTTAAACGTTACAACATTAAGCGTGAAATCCATCTTCCTCATCTGCACTGCAGGCCATAATCTTTTTTCCTGGTATAAGAAAAGAACAGAACGCTCAGTGACGTCAAGCAAACTTCCAGAAAAGTCTTTCCTTCAATGTAATATCAAGTTTGAGAAATGTTGCAAAGAATTGTAGAAAACAAGGCCTTATCAGCTCTGTTCAAGAGAATAAAATGCTCTATAGAGTTCATGAAAGTGTACACAAACACTTCTGAGAACTCTGGAGTTTACAGAAACATCTTTAATGCGGAGCAGTTTCCTAATTCTGTTTTTGTGGCCTGTATTTGGCAAATTACGATTCCCTGGTGTTTGGACACACAGCCAGCTTTAACAGTCAACTCCCTGGTGCGTTGGACTACGCTTGGTTGGTGGCAACCACTGCATATCAGGAACACTCCTAGGACCTGCGGGTTTGGAGACGCTCTAATGCAGTCATCTAGACATTACTCAGATGTGTGTGTGTGTGTGTGTGTGTGTCTGTGTGTGTGTGATTTAACATCAAATGAAAATGTGTATTAAAAAATGGTTTGTTTTCTGAGTCGGCTATGTACTGTGGACGGGGAGTGGTGATGAAATACTGGCATATTCATGCGATGGTTTCTCAAATGTAGATTAAACTGTATTGTGGTGCCAAAGGAAGTTAATGTTTTGAGTCTAGAAAACCAGCACAAAGCATTTTAAATTCGTAAGTGTAACTCCCCACCCCTGCCATCCATTTGATCAGTCTTTCTCCCTCTGTGTCTCGGTTGATCTGTCTGTGTGTAGAGGATCAGAAAGCCGAGGAAGAGAAAGTTCAGAGTGAGCTTCAGAGTTTGCAGAAGGACATTGTGGCCAGAGATACCTTGATCTGTGCGTATGTGGATCAAGCATCAGTAGACGGGAGGTGAGAGCTTTGCAGTTTTTGGCATCTAAGTTCAATGGAGTACATTTAATGGATTTAAGGTTGCATGGAATTTGGGCAAACAATTGTTTTTCTCAGTTGAGTGAGAAGTATGATTTCTAAAACAAGTGATTTTAGAGAAGAAATGTTTACAATTAATTGTATGTTGTCTTTGCAGGAAGCTGTGTGAGGATAAAAAGCTTGCTCAGTGACGTGACTTGTGATGAAGGCAAACAAACGACCTCAGAAAAACGTTCCTTAACATTCTATATATATGTACAGCTCCATGTTTTGTTCTGATACGTTTCACAAGGAGGGGAGAAGTGCTAGCATTTATTTTGCAATGCCAAAAATAAATGTGTAGTTAAAATAATAAAATATGCCCTGTTTTTATTGTGAATATAATCTTTTTAAATAACCGGTATGTGTGGTCTTCTTGTGAACTAGAGATCTGCACACAGCAGGATAGGGTTAGGCTCAATCCTGCTGTTGATATGATCTGCAAACAAATCAGTCTCCTGTCATCTGCTCAAAGGCTAAAGGGCTACGTGGACTGAGAGAAGAGTGTGTGAATGGCAAGATGATGCTGCTAAAATAAAAGTGAATAAGAGTGAAGCAGTGACTTACTGTGTTGTTTTAAATTCATTGCAACTTCACGAAAACTGATCATTTTAAGATCGCTACAGCATAGTCTTAAAATGGTCAGTTATATCAACACTTAAATTTCAATGTCTGATTTGCCTATGGGCTATTAGGGTCTAGTTCTTCCAGTTTGGCTAGTGAATGGAAGCTCTAACAGAAAAGCAGCTGACTTACTGTATTGTGTTATATACGCAAACTATCATTATTGTTGGAGACTGTGTATATCAGTTCTTAAGCTTGATTGCCATCTGCCCTTGTACAAATAGATTTTACCAACTGACTCAACCTTTAAACAAATATGTGCTGTTGTGTATATATGACAGGCAATGTCCTTGCTGTTGAGCTTTTTTTTTAAATCTTGTATATACTTTTAAATGTTATATAGACTGTAGGCAATATGTAATAACAATGGTCATCTTTGTGGTTGCTTAATGTACTTTGTTAGAGATTATAGGAAATAAATGAGTAATGTGATATTGTACATGAAATACAAGAAAAATGTATATCTCAGACAGTACATTGCAACTGTAGCCAGTTTTAAATCACTCATGGGAAGGTAACCCATTAAACTAGACACACTAATGATAAACATGACCTTTGATATTTAAGCTGTGTCATCGTGTTTTCAGTTAATAGAACGTGTTCCAACTTTTGCCGCACACTCTATAGACAAAATGTAATGAATGGGGTGTGCATCCAAAGAATGTGACAGGGTGGGAAATTGCATGAAGTTAAGTATAAAATGGCTTGGGCAGTAGCAGTCTCTTTGTTAAATGAGCCAAATGAAACTTTAGGAGGTGTGAGCCAATATAGTCAAGTGTAAGTATACCAAAAGAATGAGTTCAAACATGAAGGTTCTTGGTCATTTTGAAATGTGTCAGTAACCACAGGGCATATGGAATGTGGACTAAAAGGGAATATCTATCAGTCAGACAGATGGGAACTGCCGAAACCAGTAGTTCACGTTATAATTCATGCTGTGATGATGCTTTTTCACCTCATGTAATGCAGCAGATCCTGTTCCTGCCTACACACAAAGCTAAGAATCAAAATTTCTGTGTATACAGAGCCAGTATGAGCACAAGTCTCTCAACAGTCAACAACAGGTCTGGTAGTCGCTTGTGTATTTAATCTCCATATAAGTAGCAATATATTTGAAAGCGGGGGTTGGGGGGTGCTGGCGAGCCTGGACGTGTGGGGGTGGGGGGCTTGTTCATTTGCGGAGGACTGTGGCATCGTTAGGTGTGTCATCTAGATCCAGTAGAGAGAATAGATTTTCAGCATGAGAAATCGGAGGTATGGCGTGAGAGTGTGTGAAGACAGTCAGATGCGTGTGCCTCAAGCTTATTGCATGAGAGTTGGCAGCCCTGCTGATGCTTATTTTGCAGAAATGTCAGAAATGGGAAAAAAAATTCAGATTTTGTCAAAATAGAAATGTAACAACATTTTGTTACTAATGTTTCAGTTTTAGTTTAGGCTTAATCTTTGGAAAACACTGGCAAGCAGGCTAGCTGGTTAACAGTCTGTTCACACTGCTGATGCATGACAGTGCAGCAATTCACAGTTCAAACCACAATATCAAGTTTGCAGATGTCTTGGGGGTTTGGTGGGTTTGATCTGTAGGAATGACAAAATTGTTAGTAGAAGAGTGGTTTGATAACTAATGGGTTAACCTCTCTCTGAATGTGGACAAAAACAAAAGAGATGCTTTTTGACTTCAGGAAGGCATGACATGATCACTTTGCTGAACATCAATGGCTCCTCAGCGGACACTATGCAGAGCATCACATTCGTTGGTGTTCACATCACAGAGAACCTCACATGGACTCTCAATACCAGCTTCACCACCAAGAAGGCCCAGCAGTATCTCTCCTTTCTCCAGAGACTGAGTAGAGCACACCTCTCGCCCAAATCTTCACCACGTTCTGCAGAGGGACTATGGAGAGCATTCTCTGTAGCTGCATCACAGCTTAGTAGGAAAATAGTTCCATTTTGGATCGCAAGAACCATCAGAGAATAATGACGTGATCAAGGTCTCTCTCCCCTTTGTCACAGACATTTACATCTCACACACACACACACACTGCATCAACAAAACCACTAGAATTGTCAATGACCGCACATGCCCTTCACACACCCTGCTCTCTCCTCCTGTCTGGTAAATGGTTCTATGGGACACAGGCCTCCACTGTCAGAATGGGAAACAGTTTCTTCTCTCATGCCATGAGATTCTTCATCCAGAAATAATAACATAAACTGTACACCCCCTTACACACACATACACACCACAAACATGCTGCTAGAATATAATACAATTTCTGTATAATTTGGTATTCATTCAAAAGATGTCTGTAATAAATATTGTTTTGTTGCTCGTGTTTTTCTTACAATCTGACTCTCTTGCTATTTTTGCACTTGGTATTTTGTCTGCACTTATGTAGTCTTGTGGTGTCTCTGTTTTTGTTCTTGTATTGCTCCAAAGTCCAGTGTTTCATTTCACTGCGTACTGTGTTTATGGATGAAATGACAAAAAGCCTGCTTGACTTGACACCTCACTGTATGTTAAAGAGCTCACAAACCAGCTAATACTGCCTGGTATTCAACATCGCACTTGTGTTTAACATGAGCATTGAAATACCTGATACCTGAGTGATTGCACCAGTTATTGAATATTGATCAGTCAAACAAAGGAAAAAAGGGAATCAAATGAGGCGGTGCTGTTTTCCTTGCTCTGCTCTAGTGTAGCAGAGACGATAACAGAATAGTATTACTTGTATAACACAATATAAGTGTGTTTCATAATGGTAATAATATGATACCATTTTTATAGGTGTTGAAAAGGTTGATAAATACAATGATAGATTGGTTTAAAGTTCTTAAACTATGCTGTGCTCTGCTGATAAAACAGCAATGGTAGAATGCAGTTAGAATCAGTAAAAATTACTTTTCAGAGGTGCTTGACTTTCAAAATGTCATTGGTACAGTACTGATGAAAGGCCTTCTATTGAACAGCTTTGAAGGTTATTGTTTCAGTACTGAAAGTAAAACATTGTTATGTTAAAATCCAAATAAGTGTTATTTTCAAGCTTGACATTATTAAGCAATTTCAGATGATCCAGTAAAAAAAAATTTGTACATGCATTGTGCACAATCTTTGTTTAATTTACAGACTGTTTGACAAAAAATGCAAATATTTGAACACGGTTCCCGTTTGTTTGACCTAGACTAACTCCTTGTTTTTTTCTGAGACAGAGAAGCGTGCACAGCAGGATGTGGTAAGTCTTTACCCTGTAGCCGACAAAACACCCAGTGGACAGCGCTGTACAAGGGTTAACTTAGACAAAAGGGTGTTTCTGTGACAAGCAGAGAGAGAAGGAGATGCAGAAGAGGTATTATGACAGTCTGAAAAGTGTGTGTAATACAGTAATTACATTTTGTAATTGTCACAGCACTCTTGTGCATCTTTATACTCATCCTTATCATTAAATAAACGATTCAATTATATTAATTCATTAAATTGAAACACTTGAATATTAGACTTCCATTGTTAAACATATTGTTATACAAGTAGTAATACTGTGTTATTATCTCTGCTACACCTGATTTCGGAACTTTATCACTGTGGCAGAAATCCTCCACTGGATCTTCCAGTTCATCCCGTCAAATATTTTTGTTACAAAAAAATGGAGAATCAATTATGAAATACGGAAAAGAAATTCAGTTTCTCAGGCTTAAGTCATATTCCTCACCTCCTGTCATCTTAACTTAATGTCTGAAAACATTTCGTCTCTATTCACAAATCCACCATTGTTTTCAATGCTCTGGATGTGCCCTGAGATCTGAACCCTCTACTTTTCATAATCATTTTACACCATAGACTCATTGTTATGCTATCACACAAAGATCTACATGCTGGTAAAATAATACAATGAACATAAAGCAACCACCTAACGGCATAGCAACTAAATATAATAACCGACATCAACATAATAACCACCTTCACTAGGTTGCTTAACAACACCCTAACTACCATCTGGAGCACTCAATCAACAAACACTTTCCAGAGGCAATCATCTCTCAACATTCTAGCAAAAACTTGCATAGCATCTTATATATGCATGTGTGTGTGTATATATTTCCATATTTATACTACATTGCTGTATAGAATACTGTATTGTTATTGTCTCTCTGCTGTGTCTCCCTAGTGTTTTGTTTTTTAGGTGAAATATTTGTAAATTCAGGTACATTTAAAGATGTGTAGGTTGTACCCCCCCCCCCCCACACACACACACACACACCTCTTTTTTTACCCTCACTGTTAATCTGTAACTGTCTTCTTCTACTATAATTTATGATAAGATTATCTTCTTAACCTGGAAATCATTCAGTTGAAATATGTTGCATCTCTGTTTACTATCTGGGTGGTTTCCTCTGTACTCACTTTAGCTCACTGTTTACCTGTTTACCACAGAATTCTTTTGTTCCTCGTGTTGTTAAGTACACTATAGAGAGCAATCAGAAAAAAACAACTCTTTACTCTGAACTGCTGAGGGGTTAACAATTATTGCCTGACTGGAATCACTGGAATCATGTTTGTTTCTTTCTTTTTCTTTCTTTAGCACTATTTTGAAGCATATAACAAACTAGCCTGACGAAAAGACACACGGTAGGCCATGATTTAACACTGTGTCACTAAACAACCAAACTTTTTATTACCTTTTATTTTCACTTTTTTATTACCAAACTTTTTATCACTGACCTTTTTATTACCAGGGTAATCAACAACATATTATAGATGCAGTGTGAATGAATGTACTTCCCTTTAACCATTTTGATAACATCTAAAAAAAAAATGAAGAGAGAAACAGCAGACATTCTGTCCACCGCTCAGCTTTGTCTAAAAACATATCTGTATAACTTGACAGGTCATCTATAACTATAACCTATCACACATGTTAGAACACCCCCACTGCATGCTTCCTGCTTAAACAGGGAATTTAGCAGGGTGTGGAGATCTGGAAAATTCAGGTAGTTGTTTTTATATCCTCTGCTGATAAATGGCCAAGCCCCTCTGGCTGAGCTCTGTGTTGTATAGCTGCCTCTCCTGCTCCAGTGCTCTGCGTAGGGCCTCCCTACGCACCTGTGGAAACAGGAGATCAGGTTACCAACTCATTAACTATTCTTCGATGGAACACAGACAGGCTCTGATGTTTCAGTTTCAATATCATTTGCATGCACAGAACATTTAACAAGTAAACAAAACTCCGAGTTGCCACCAGTGAAAGTCCTCAAAAAGAATGAAATTACCCACCAGTGTGAGCGCATTATGAGCCAAACGAGTCTCTCTCTGCTCCAGGTGCATCAAGGCCCTAGCAGAACCAGTCTGCATGGCTTCTTCAAATTCTGCCTTCTGAATGCCATTCTTGAAGCTGAAAACAGATAAACAGGTTAGTAATCTCTAAAGGCCTTTACCATCATTCAGCAATTTAGCCTTTGTTTAAAGATCTTCACAACCATTAAAGCATTTAATAGCTGCCCGAGTGACTGTTTTAATTGTACTTGTGTAACAAAAGCTGAGCAAAAATAACAGTCAAGAACAGAAAATGGAGATCACATTTGATCTCCAGCTTGTTGCTCAGATTCCATTAGCAGCTCCTGATCTAATTTAATGAAGGACTGATTGAGTAAAACCAGGTTTCAGATGGAACTACAGATTATACTGGGTTTCCACAAGCAACACACTGAACATAAAACCACTATTTACAATGTTACTTGTAATTATTATTTTTAGTTTTAATATTAATCTGTGAAAAAAACAGTCACTGCTCATCTAAACAGTGTTTAAATATTATTTTCACACAGTACTGTAATACTAATATTAATGGTTGGTCATACACTATGTGGACATAAGTATTGGGACGCATAACTTTTACACCAACAGGTGGACAACAATAATGATATTTCATTCAAATACAGAGACTTTAATATGGAGTTGGTCCTCCCATCAGCTTCTACTGTTTTTTGAGGGAATTTGTGTTGTTCTGTAGAGTATTTATGAGGTCAGACACTGATGTTCAGAGAAGAAGTCCTGGCTCATGATCTCTGTTCCAGTTAATCTCAAAGGTGTTGGGTGGTGTTGGGGTCAGGGTTCTGTGGGCCAGTCAAGTTCTTCCACACTGAACTCATCCAACCACGACTTTATGGACCTTGCTTTGTGCACTGGGACACAGTCATGCTGGAATAGAAAAGGTTCTTCCACAAAGTTGGAAGAATGATATTGTCCAAAATGTCTTGGTATGCTGAAGCATTAGGATTGCCTTTCACTGGAAGTAAGGGGCCGCCTGAATTCCGTTATTAAGAGGTTTGTCCCAATACATTTGTCTATATAGTGTAGATGGGATTTGCCTTCCAATCGTCCACCTGTCAGTCAGACCCTCGTTCCCTCATTATAGAGGCGTCCCCATGATCATAGGAGACATACCAGAACACTATCTCTTATCAGAGATATGTTGACACAAAACATGAAAAACACACCTTTCTAGCTCAGCAAGTCTGCCCGCCAGTTCCTCCTCTTTCTGGGACACAAAAATGCAACAGAACCGTTTAACAGCATTTCTATGTTCCAAAAGTCTTTAAATTCAAAGCACGATCAAAACTAAAAGCCTGGTTTACATTATTGTAAAAAGTTTACCTTCACTCTTTCCCTCTCTCTCTGTACACGCGTGTTCTTACACGTCCAATCGGAACCACCAAACATTTTTCACTTAAATTTAGCTCAACAATCCCATCCTAATAATCGAAAAAATAATAAACAAACAAACAATAACAGGCTGTCTAGTACGACCTTATGCAGCCGCTGGTTGGGAATGGTAACCAAGGCAGCCTCTGGTTGTTAAGACAACAGTTGTTATGGCATCCAGTCACATGTCACTTTTGAGTATCATGTGCAGACAGCACTAGCTTAGAAATAAACTAATATTACAGGCCTTTCTATTCCTATTTTTTCTTTTAGTTTATAAAACCCTAATATTGACGTTCTCTTCTCAAGCAGAGACATAGAGACAAGAGACAACTATATAAAACATAACGTCTAAATAAATAATGTCAACAATATAAAAATATGTCTAAATAAAAAAAACTCAAAATGAAAATACACTATGCTATATACAAAAATGCAGGGTATAAATACTATAGATAAGATACTCACAGTTAAGTGAATTACTAATAATGCAGATTGTAGGTAGGAGTATGTTAATGCACGTGGTATAGATCAGTACTATGCAAGTAATATTCACATGTGTAGTGTTAATAGCAAACATTTAATATTCCCAGAATACATTTATTATGCCTGACATTCACTGGGCAATCCAAGTAACCTATAGCCGGGCAATATGACCTATAAATAATATGGTAATATTTTTAGGCTGTATCGCAAAATGCGATTCTCAATATGTAATTCAGCCTTGCTAATTAAGTTTATATGTTTCATAATAACTCTGTATTTTAAAGCCAACAAGAAAGTGAATTAAAGTTTGAATTCGGTGCCCTATATACCCAAGTCAGCAATATTTGTCAAGTTCTCAATTTAAAAACAGAAAAAAGAAAGAAAGAAGCACAGAGGTACACAAAACACATGTAAAATTATCTATGTGCTGCTGTGTTTGCTCTAGTGCTGACAGTCAGTCAGCCCAGATATTTTAATTTGAATTTAAAATTAGCTTAGTAACACAAATCTTATCTTAGTAAACAACAACAACAACAACAACAACAACAACAATAATAATAATAATAATAATAATAATAATAATAATAATAATAATAATAATAATAACAATAATAATAATAATAGCAGGCTTTCTAGTACGATCTTGCACTATATGGACAAATGAATTGGGACACCTGACCATTACACCAACAGACTTCAATGATATTGTATCCAAATATACAATCATATACAATTCATATGGAGTTGGTCCCCCTTTTTCAGCTATAACAGCTTCCACTCTTCCTGGAAGGCTTTCCACAAGATTTTGGAGTGTTTCTGTGGGAATTTGTGCGTTTATGTCTTGGTATGCTAAACCATTAAGATTGCCCTCCACTGGAAGCAAGGGCCTAGCCAACACAGATGTGTCTCAATACTTTTGTCTATTTAGTGTAGCTGTTAATGGTAACCAATGGTTTGGTTGTTCAATTTCAGTGATGTTTGCAGTCAGCAACAATGTGCACACGTGCAGATTTAAACATTAATATGCTCAGTATACTTTAATGCATGACATCCGGCCAATCTAAAACCACACTCTCCCTACTTCCTTCCCTTCAGCTCTGTATCAATATTATAATCAATAATACACGTAGGTCGACAGCCCTGCATTCAAGCGTTAAACATCAGCTGTAAATCTGAAGGCATCGTAATGAATGGAATTACGGCTTGTATTCCCAGTGAATGTCCCTCAAGGGGTAGTATGGAGGGTTAGTATGTTTCTGAAGTGAAATGGTACTAACCCGGTATAGGCTACAGGAAGTTGTAATACACACTACTGGATGTCATTGAAAGTCATGTGGTATACCGGTACAACGTTCCTGTAGCTTATACTGTTTTTAAAAAGGACAGGGATTGCTTTATAGTGTTCTATCTAACTGGAAATATTGGCAACTTAATGGTCATCATGTGTTTTAGCAGTCTTTAGTAATTGCCTGTCTGTTAGGTAACCTGGGTGCTGAGATGACAGGTTTTAGCATTGGTTCGTCTCTACAGTAGAATAACGATTTTAATTAATCAGGGGTTATTCTTGGGACTGATTAAACGACGATGTGGTCGTGTTTACAAATAGCTAGACGGCTTAATCGCGTGTTCTCGAATCCGAACTTGACTGGCGTTCTACAACATCATATACAAAAGAACTCTCCCACAACGTTCCAGAACCTTCACCAACGTTCGGTAATGTCTCTTTAGTCTGCTGCTGGTTTATATCTACTGCGTGAAGTCCACGGTGTACTAACATCTCACTCAAATACCCTGAACCCCCATACCTAACCGTGTATATGCCATTAATTACCTGTACATAGACAAAAGTATTGGGACGCCTGACCATTACACCAATAGGGACTTAAATGACGTTGCATTCGATTACATAGACTTTCATATGGAATCGGCCCCCCTTGTAGCGATAACAGCTTTCACGCTTCTTGAGTGGTTCTGTGGGAACCATTCATTATGTAGAGCATTTATGGGTTCAGGCACTGATATTGAGTCCTACCTCGCAATCTCTGTTTCAGTTCATCCCAAACGTGTTGGATGGGGTTAAGGTCAGGGCTCTGTGTGGGCCAGTCAAGTTCTTCCACACCAACTTACCCAAACTTGTCTGTGTGGACATTATTTTGTGCACTGGGGCACAGACATGCTGGAATAGAAAAGTCTTCTTCCCCAAACTATGTTGGAAACTATGGATGGAAGGGACCTCGGCCAAACCGTGAAAAACAGTCGTCCCCCATTACTTTTGTCCATATGGTATATATGTAGGTAGGAATATGTGTAGGTGTCATACTGCCTGTTTGCTTGACTTTACACTGATTAGGAATGTGGCGTTATTGCCCTCAGTACAGTGACTTCTGGTGTTCAATAATTTCATTCCCCAGCGTCTAACATGCCTCTTTCACCCAGAAGATGTCACTGTGGCCCTTCAGCGCTAAGCCGCGGGATTTCAGTGAGCCAAATGCGTCATGGAGCTCAGAGATGCGGAAAGTTTATGATCAATATGATGCCCTGTGTGAGGAGGCGACAGAAGGGGGCGAGATGAAAAAGGGACCTTGGCGGAAGCTTCCTAGTTACAATCGCTCTCTCAAATATGCGAAAGGTGATTTCCTGGGACCTTTCTCTCACCTGTGGTCATTTCCTATATCCTAAGTCCAGTACATTGAAGTTTGTACACAAACTGTTTACCATAAACTTGTCTTATTTGCATTTTTGTTGTTTTATTGATAATTTGCCTCTGTGTACTTGAGGATCTTATTTAAAAAAAACTCCAGGAATTTAAGAAACTTTGCTTAAGAGCAGAAGTTAAGTTATTCTTCTTAAGCCATTAAACATAAATGCACCATAACTTAAGTAGGTTAATTAAAACAAACACATCTTCCTTCTGTACATAGAAAATCCTGGCATAACTCTGAGTGTTTTCATTTGATGATAATGTTTGGTGCATGGTTGTGTAAGTTTTACATTTTGTGCCAGTTCACCAAAATTGCTTAATGCAACATTTAATTTTTTATCACTTCTCCCTCCCACATTGCTGTTAGATGCATGATAAATATGAAGATGCATGATTTGTGGAAACAATAATTAATAGATCTTTTTGTTTTTAATCTGGCAGGTGGAGTATACCTTAGTAAACTGCTCCAGTCTGAAGCTCGGCTCTTCACAAGGAGCATTAAGGAGCCTGGAGCAGCATTTGAGTATGTGGTTTTTATGAACAAGGAGGAGAAGAGGTGTGTGTGTGTTTTTCAGTCTGGGCATCTACTGGAAGGACCACCTGGGTGAGCAAACTGTATAATATTTGTATAGTGTCTCACAGCTGTGTAACAGTTTTTTCTGTCTGTATAATTTAAGTAAAAATAAATTCAAGCAAATAGCAAAAAGCACAATTTACTATTGTGCAAGATACTATTACTGTGACTACTAATGCTAATACTACTTAATAATAAAGCTAAAGTGGCATTTGGCAGATACCCTTATCCAGAGTGACTCCAGAGTCACTTGCAGCACACACAGGCTTCACAGTTCCTTTCACAACACTCCCCTCAGTCTCCCACTGTGTGTGATGCTATTATCTTAGATGCTCTGTTATTAAAACCCATAATATTGATTTTAGTTTAAAGTCATAGAGTAATAACAGCAAAATAATCATGCAGCACTAGGTACTAAGGTACTTACAACAGTGAACTGAATCTTTGGTCTCAAGACCAGTGACTTATTATAAATTGTGTGACCTGCTAATTGACCATATCTGTGGTCCTTTCTGAGAGAAATGAGGGGAATCCCCAGGCATGTAACAACATCGGAAGTGATGTAAAACTGATTTCCTGTGTCACAGGCATTTGCACGGAGGAGCAACAGCCACGATGATTGACTCTGTAACGGGCACTCTGGTTGGCATCCTGTTTGGGCCCGTTATGACTGCCAATCTCAGCATCAACTATCGCAGGTACTCTAAGGGTCCTTTCACACCTATAGTTCGATTGCTTTAGTTGGCACCAGTCAGAAAAATGTTACAATGTAGTAAACAGACAGGTACGGTTTGTTTTCACATATGCAGAGTTCTAAATGAACCAAAATACACCGTGAACACCATCGGCACCAGAAACAGACTATTTTCAGAAAATCACGCCACTTTCAATAATCATGGAAGAACAGCTTTACATTGCGCTCATGGCGCTGATCCTCGTGCAGATCATTTTTTCCAGACAATTCATTTCAAACATGATTCGCGGCTGCAACTCCAAACCAACTTCCTGATTTATTCATCTCGCCGATGGCGCATTGCTCGCCACTTCAGGGAGAGGAGACATGCCCTCCTCCTCCTGAATGATCATAACCCTAACCCTGACAATCCTGTATCTCATCTGATACCCATAATGCATTAAACCATACCGTTTCGTCCAATTTGGTTTGGTTGCTTTCAAACTAGACAAACCGTACCAAAGTAGAGTGGATAAGGCGGTCCGAGACCACCCTTTCAGGCAGGTCTCGGATCGAATGATTTGGTGCGCACCAAAGTACAGAGGTTGCATTCACATAAATGCAAACGAACCGAACCAAGGGACCAAACACGTTTGGTGCGCACCAAATGCTGTAGGTGTGAAAGCCCCTAAGGTTCTTAACGCAGAAATGTAGAGGTGTGCGGCAAGACAGAGTTCCACACTGTTTGTACAGCAGTCAGCCACTACATGTAAACCAATGACCGGTGAAGTGAATAATATTGATTACCGTGTTAAAATTGCACTTGTTACTACTTCAGTTGTGCCACTAGCAGTCCTGGGATTCTAACCCATGACCTTCTGATCTTCCTAACCACCATTCCACTGCAGACTCCCCATACTGATCCTTGTCCACTACTAAAAGTGCCTACCTTGGGCACATTAACATCAGAAGTGTATCATGGAGCAATGGTGGCCTGGCCTTAGACTTACCTAGGGAAGAGATGGCACCAGGATGCACTAGGAGATAATGGCGTGCTGGCAGAGGCAGTTTGATGCACGTGCAATGTTCTGAACCTTTGGTACAGGGATTCACATGGAAGTTACTTTGTACCTGTACCACCTCCCCAAACATTGTTGGCCTAGTACACCCCTTCATGATATGCCCCATACGGCAGTGCCTCCTGCACTCTGTGCTCTGTCTCACTGCAAACATTGTTTAATGGTTTGAGGAACATGACAGAGAGTTGAAGGAGTGGCCTCTAAATTCCCTAGAAATCTGATCAAGCATCTGAGGAATGTGCTGGACAAACTAGTTTGATCCACAAAGGCCCCACCTCTCAAATTACAGGACTTAAAGGATCTTTTGCTGACGTTGTGGTGCCAGATACCACACCTTCAGACATTTTGTGGGGTCCATGCTTTTAAAGGTCAGATATGACAACATGAAGGAGACCTACACAGTTCTAATGTTATGACTGTTAATGTTATGGCTGTTAGATATATACGTCTGGAAGATAGTACCGTCACATAAAAAAGAAGAAATAGCCATTTTACCATTTTGGGCGTACTTGTTTTGTATAGCTATATATATATATATATATATATATTAGGGCTGCACAATATATCGCAAATTTACCATCATCGCAATATCAACATGTGCAATATCCATATTGCGAAACACTGACTGAACTGCAATAAATGGTGTTTTTCCAAAACTTCACCCAGAGCCTCAGAGAAGGGGGCAAAAAAATCACTGGGCAGTTTCTTCATCTTCATCTGTTATAGATTGTTCCTTTTCCTATTTTTTTATGGCTAAGAACTTACTATAATTTAAATTGTGTTTACATTTATTTAAGATCAACACTATGAAAAACATTAACACTATAAAGGCTAAGTTTTTACTCACTTATCACATGTGATATCGCCATCGCTACACTTAACAACATTATCGCATATCGCATGTTTTCCTAATATCGTGAACCCTTATATATTTATATATATATATTAGAGGTGGGTATAGATTCATTTTTTAAATCTAGATTAATTTCATTGTAATCTTGGAATTAATCTAGATTAAAATGGCTCATTTGAATTCTGCCGAAGGTCTGAAACCCCCCCCCCCCAAATGATCCCAATGCCTATTTTTATAGTGTAAACCATAAATATGCCTCCAAATGTTCTCCCAGATCACTTTAATTTCATTTGGAACTCAGTTAAATACATTACCCTTAAAGAAAATGTAAATATAAACCCAAGGTTTAAAGGGAGAGACAGAGAGAGTGAGAGAGAGCGAGAGAGATACAGAGACAGAGCGAGAGAGAGAGAGAGATGATCTGCACGAACGAGAGAGAGAGACAGAGAGAGAGAGAGATGATCCGCGCGCTCCGGAAAAGTCACGAACGAGAGAGAGGGGCACAGTGAGAGCGCGCGCGAGAGAGAGAGCGAAACAGGTTTAAAACGGGCGCGATCCGGAAAAGTCACGAATGAGAGAGAGACAGACAGACAGACAGACAGAGAGAAAGAGAGTAAATCCGCGCTAAAATATCAAGGTTAAAGTCATCATAGCTTGCGTAGTATAGACCCAGCTCCCAACCCAACTTTGTGAATAGATTAACGGCGATATTTTTGTTATCGCGCGATAAGAGTCTCACATTAACGCAGCACGATAACGCCGTTAACGGCCCACCACTAATATATATATATATCTCTCAACATTTGTTAAAAGAGTGCAGTTCCTTACAGTTCAGTCTTTGTGAGTTATCTTTTAAGACTAACATGAATTGAAACTGAGAAGGTTTTACTTACTAACAGACATCAACTTTGTTTTTTGTTTTTTTAATGCAGTCCCATACCACTGGGTAGCGTTGTGCTTATTCACAGCGCTCTGGATCGAGTGGAGGGCAGAAAAATCTTTGTAACCTGTAGAGTGACCAGCGTTGATGATTCTAAGCTACACACAGAGGCTACAGGTAGAGTATCAAATGTGCACACACACACACACACACACACACACATGTCAACAGACAGTTAAAGGGACATTTTATCACTGCAGTTCACATGTGCATTAAAGGGCCCATGCAATTTTAGGTCCCGTTTTGTGCATTTGCAACAGTTATAGACCCCAGCTCCGTATTATGTCTGCGCATTTCCAGAGAAAATAAAATTAACCCACTGGCTCTTCAGGGACATAAAATACATTTGTGCTCATTTGTACATCTAAGCACCGAGCAACTGCCATACTTCACAGCCATGATGTCTCTACAGGCAAAAGTGGATTTTCTTGCATAGCTAATTTATTAGGGGCAGGGGTGAAATTCTCAAGGCGGGCAAAGCATGAGAAAGGGGAGGTAACCTTTCCCCATATGACGTCATACATGGCCAAATTCCAGATTGGGCCATCTGAGCTGTCGTTCTCTCAATGGCAGAGCAGGATGATCAAAGCACTCTACACCAATCGCCATTTCTAGCCACTACAGGACCTTAGGCAAGCTAGAGAAATTCTCATAAAGTGAAATTTTCATGTCATGGGATCTTTTAATATGTTTACAACATCAGCTAAGTGTTATTAGGAATATTTTTAAATTGGGTGTTAATTTTTCACATTGCTGTCTCTCTACTTTTAATGCTTAGGGGCATCATTTTGAAAATAGACAAATTATTATATATGTGCAAATTTCAATAACTGACATCCCTGAGTAGTCAACCTCAGTTTTTCTTCATGTACAGTTGCAAGAAAAAGTATGTGAACCCTTTGGAATTATACAGATTTCTGCACAGATAGGTCATAAAATGTGATCT
>JBBPDE010000006.1:9347982-9358092 GCA_037974605.1 Nannopetersius ansorgii
AGAGAGAGAGAGAGAGAGAGAGAGAGAGAGAGAGAGAGAGAGAGACAGAAAGAGAGAGAGAGAGAGAGAGAGACAGAGAGAGAGAGAGTTATGCAGCCCATTGCCCTGTGATTGTTATCTTACCTGCCGTGTATGTTCAGACAAACACAGTTAAAAATACACTTCGGAAACGGCCAACTTAGCGTCAAATCTCAACTTGCTCAAAGTGTGGTCAAACGTCAGACAGTGGAGATCAGAGCTGGCGTGCGTGTGTGGTGTGTGTGTGGGGGGCGGGTTGGGGGGGCATGAGGGACTTTTGACTATTACTGCTTAGTGAGGAAACTTGAGAGTGCATGTGAGAGTGTGTGTGTCTTTGTTCATGTGAAAAAGGCAAAGTATTGGCCTTTGTTTCCAACTTGAGCCTATTTTCCCAGGGAGTGATTTCTCACATTTTGAAAAAAAGTAGCATTTTTTTTCCCACAGCTTTTCAGAATTGTTTTCTGTCTCTGAGAAAGTAGAAACTCAAGTTAGAAACAAAGACCAATACTTTGGCTTTTTCTTTATTTTGGTCTTTTTCCCAGCCTGGTTATAATTTTCTATGGAATAGCATAAAATAATAAATAATGAATGTTACATAGCTTTACCTGACTGCATTAAAATGGTGCACATAGTAATTTACAATGTAACATTTATTCCTTTACTCAAAAAAAAGTTCAGTGCTTCGGACAGCCATGCAGGTTGAATTCTTTTCTTCTGATGTGACTGTCACACCGAGAAGTTTATCTGTTTACTTACACAATTGACTGTAACTCACATTGCACTTATTTCTCTCTGTTTAGGAAACCCACTACCCAAGAAGACGCATTTGAGTGAGTACAGAGACTCAGAAATTTCTTCAGATTTGACTTTCTACTCGTGTGTTAACATACTTTGACTAATCCGTGCTTTAAATATGAACATCTATCTCTTTGTCACATGGTGAACAGATGGGCATGAAGTAGAAACATATGGATGGGTCAAGTTAGCTTTCTGTCACTTCTAATTCTGAACACAACTCCCAGTCTAAGTAGTGCAACAGTTTAACCACACTGTCCTGGAATCACAGTGGCCTCACAACTCCTATGGGTGCCACTTTTGGCCCTTTCTGCTTGCAGTGTCCATATCACACAGCTCATTACCAGACAGAATACATATCAAGGATACCTTTCACTGAACCTAGGGGTTCAAAACCTGCACTGATGGGGATTGCCCTCTTCCGATAACAGAGCTGATACTTATACAGGAGCTGAGGAGCTCAAATACACACTGTAAAAATACACACAATGGTAGGTCCAGTTCACGTTTAGAAGCTTTATTTGTCACATGCAGTTCTACGTAGTACAACATATCTTTCCAGCAATACCCTCAGCTGTGCTACACAGAACTAACAAGGCAATATCAGTCTAAACAAGACTATAGCAACCCAACAAAAAAGAAATATAATTTAAAAAGTAAGAACATTTTTATAAATGTAAAAAACGTACAATTACCAAATTAACAATAGAAGTTGCTGTAGCCCCAGCCCAATGACTTTAATGATACGTTTTTTTTAAGTATTTTACTTAATACAGGGAGACACACTCAAATTATTGTCTGTGGTAATGGATTGTGTAGTACAGCTGCAGTAGCTGGAACAAGACTAACTGCTATAAAGTATTTGGAAAATAATAAGAAACTAACGCATGTTCTGTAGTAATGATAGTGAGGAGCTAAAGTGTGGTCCCACAAAATAGACTACTGGACCAGTGTTAACTGGAACCACTTCTGAAAGACTGCAGGCCATAGTCTTTAATCAGATTGGAGTAGAGCAGTTAAAAGTGAAGTGTTATACTGGCTACCACACTGAACAGGTCTGTAGTAATGGATGAATTCAGTTTATTTAACAATGCTGGGTTCATGATTCAGTGTTTTCACAATGAGACTGTATCTACGTTGTTAAAAGATCTACTAATAAGACGAGCTGGTAGTTGGTAAGAGTGTGTATGGGTTATTAATTGGTGCTGGTTGTTTGCAAACTTTTCTCAAGGGATCCAGTTCCATCACATATTACATTCCCCAAGAAGTCCTGTTCTTACATTATGTTATCATGGTGCACGATTCATTGTCACATCCCTAGTACTGAGTGTATGGGCGTGTGTGAGAAACATAGATCTGCTTACATGCCCCATAGAGTGTGTGTGAGTGATAGGTGCATGTCGGGCAGCCATGCTGCCGTGGTTACGGAGGTGGGCTTGTAGCAAAGTAGCAGTGCACGGCTACACCTGCCAAACATCCACTCCAACCTGCACCTGCCTCCATATATATTTTTACTTCAGACACAGGAGCTGTATGTTTATGTGAACATGGAGATGGTATTGTTTACCACACACACACACACACACACACACACACACACACACACACGCACACACACACACACACACACACAAACTCACACTCTATTTCTTTCTTTCTAGGGGTGTGTGTGCGCCACCTGAGTCTAGATAACATCTGAGCATATTTTTGAGACTGCCGTTCAGAACTTGCGCGGGTCTTTATTACACCTGCAGATTGTCACATTGTGTAAGATGCGCGCACACAGACACACACACACACACACACACACACACACACACACACACACACACACACACACACAAACTCTGTAGTATCTCTTGTTTTACTTCTACTGTTTCAATACCCCCCCAACCTTTTTTTTTTTTTACCAATATAGCAAATCTTGTATTCACCCATTCAGTCATGAACTGTTGGCACCCTGAAAGAGGGGACTGATGTAATCAGCTTTGCAGTAAGTCTATTGCTTTTCCTTATCAAAGGCCCAGTCTAGAACAATAAGCTTTAATAAACACTCCATGTTATAAACGAAAAGCCTTTGCGTTGAGAATAGCAAAAGATTAAAAGAAAGGACTTATATCTTCCATCTCAGTCAGTTTTTGGTGGCTTGTGGTTCTCTCAGCTCCACTGTGATACAATGATCTTGGTGTAATGCAGTGTAATTATTTGATAATCATCAGTGCTTTGCTCTCAAAACTGCAAGGGCAAGAGGTCTGAGGAGCAGAGTTAAGTAAACCCAGTATTATTTCTTCCATGAATGACTCAAACAAAAGTCAAATAAAACAATTTTGGCAAAATTGAGCTCTAAATCAGTACTTGAGCTTTATATCAGAATCAGAATCAGAAAACCTTATTGCTTCCGGAGGCATATAGAACCACAATGGAATTTCTGGTATCACCATATTTTAACATTCTAACCAAATATCTATTCAATGCAAATAAATGTTAAATGTAATCTAACCTTAACTTCAAACCAAAGCCTAACCCTAACCCCAATGCTATGGATAATCAGCTTAGATGAACCAGATTGTTTGTTAACAAACTAAAATAAAAATAGAGTGTTTGTGCCTTAACTGCCAGCATCTATCTGCATGCTGTGTCATCTACGCTTTTCTTTTTAAGGACAGTCTAAAGGCTTCACAGGGATATGCGACCAACAAAGTAGAAAAGAGGCTGTCACCAATGTAGCAGAATGAAATGGGGAAAAAAAAGGGATATCAGTAACTACATGTTAATGACTAAAGTGGAATTGAGTTGTTCTCCATCAAATACAGTTTAAAACAAACATTTAGTTTCTCTGGTCAGATTATCTGAGTGGAAAAAAGTGTACTGCATATTTATATACAAAAAATTAAAGCCACTTGTCTAATAATGTATACGCACAAACTTTACAACACTTCTGAAGGTGTGCTGTGGTATCTGCCACCAAGCCATTGATCCTTTAAGTCCTGTAAGTTGTGAAGTTAACCTGGTTTGTTCATCCACAAATACATACATGCACCCAACCATCCACATAAGGTAAAAGAAAATGGGACTCATACCAGGCTACTTTCTTCCATGGTTTCAAGGTGCCCTTTCTTTGGGTGGACAGGGGTCAGCATGGGCACTCTGACCAGTCTGCAGCTGTGCCGCATCATAGGCAGCAAGCATCAAGTTTTGATGCCATTCTGTCTTAGCCAGAATGAATGTTTTCAGTATTTTGTTCTGTAGAATAGCCTTCCTTTCCTTCACACATCAGGGAGCCCTTGGGGTCTGTGACCCTGTCACCAGTTTACTGGTTGTCTTTCCTTGGAAACCTTTTCACAGGTACTAACCACTGCATACCGGAAACACTTCACAAGACCTGCCGTTTTGCAGATGCTCTGACTCGTCTAGCCATCACGGTTTGGCTCTCGTGAGAGTCACTCAGATCTTTACACTTGCCCATTTTTCCTGCTTTCCAATCATCCCCTTTAAAAGACTGTTCATGTGCTGACCAATATACATTTATATAAACACTCATATTCATATAGAAACAATGCAAAAAGATGCTATTTTCACTTTATTTGAAACTACTATGGTAAGACTCAGTTCTTCTAAAGTTTAATCAGTACGTTGAGGAAAAGTAGCTACTTACTACCCACTTCTGGCGAAGAGTTGAACGAGCAACACTCATGCAGTCTGTTATATGGCTGGAATGCAAATAAAAAGCCATGATTGAAGAGATACAAAGTCTGAAGTTAAACACGTTTAGTTGAGTTTAGTTAAGTGTGTGTTGTGTCTTTATTACATTGGAAATAAATGAAGAAGACAAAGAGAAAGAAAATGAACTAAAGTAGTGCACTGATGCACGGTGAGTAAAAAAAAGAGAGAGAGAGAGAGAGAGAGAGAGAGAGAGAGAGTGTGTGTGTGTGTGTGTGTGTGTGTGTGTGTGAGTGAGAGACAGACAGAGAGAGAGCGCGAGCAAGAGGCAGATAGTGAGAGACGGAGAGAGAGATAGAGAGAGAGAGAGAGAGAGAGAGAGAGAGAGAGAGACTCAGTACAGTTGGCTTATGAAAGGGACAGGCCCTCTCCCACTGTTACTTTGCACACTCACGCACTCACACACACACACACGCATGCACACACATACTCATACACATCCACACCGACAGTAAACCACCTAATCTCTGTCTGATCTCCCACACTTAAACAGTATCATCAAGAAGACAGATAGTGAATCAGACAGAGAGAGATATTTCGAATTTTAGACAAAAAAGCTTCACCAGGGAGAGACTTCGCAGCTCTGTGAAGATGATGCGAGGTAGGAACTGCTGTGTTTTGTCTATATAAGAACTTGCATACACATATGTGTATGAATGATGCTGAATGTTGTGTGTGGGTGTGAGATGCCAGTTTACATCACAACAAATTTCTTCATGCCTCACTCTGACCATCGCTGTTGGCGTTATCGGCAACAGCAAGAAAGCTGATGCAGAGTGGAAGGTTATAAGAAATGTGACTTTTTGTTGTGCTTCAGGTCAGGAGCATGTGCAGAAATAACAAATCCCATCGTTAGCCGTTGCCACTCAGTAGCAACCTCTGACCTGCTGGGTTACAAAATTCTTTTGCTTCTGGATTCGTGCCACTAACGCCGCCATGTTCCCTCTGACAAATTACTGACGACTGAAATCTGAAAATTAAAAGTCAAACCACTTTAGTCACAAAGTCTTTATGAGTGTGCAGCTCTGCAGGGGCTACGGGTAGTTTAGAAAGCAGAGTTCAATCAAAGGGCTGCCATTACTTTCATTTTAAAATATAAAATTTTGAAAATAACGTGCACTTCCTATCGCTGTGTATCGCAAACTGGTACACTTTTATGCCCCAGCATGACAAAGAAAATCAAACGTGTGGTGATATTTTTGTAAAAAACTTTTGGGGGGCCTTAAAGTGCGTAAGCAGAAAGTGAGCGTGTGTGGGATGAAAGGAAGAAAACTCGTGTGAACACTACAAAAACCTGTCACACAGAACACT
Source organism: Nannopetersius ansorgii (assembly GCA_037974605.1). NCBI lineage: Eukaryota > Metazoa > Chordata > Actinopteri > Characiformes > Alestidae > Nannopetersius > Nannopetersius ansorgii. The sequence goes on from JBBPDE010000006.1 coordinate 9,353,827, forward strand.
TTAATGTTTGGAATTCACCAGAACTGATCATCGTGAAAGATGTTTTTTTTTCCCTTTGCTTGTTCATTGTGTACAATTTTTACATGGGTGCTTGTACGGCTGTGAGCCTTTAGTGTTTTGAGTGTCTCTGTGGGTGTGGGATAGGAGCCTCTGTTAGTGGAGTGAATGAGAGGGGTTTTTCACATCTGTTCTGACACATACCTGAACCTTCAATATGCCACAACATAGCTCATATCTGCCTTCATCCTCACTTCAGAAACTCAGGAGTCAATCAGTAGGCTCCCTTTGAAATAAATGCAAGAATCTCAGTGGTGACAGCGGTGGAAAGTACCAGTGCCATGATAAATCCAGGCCAGCGGCAGCATCCCTTTGGTCTGTGTGGCAAATTGTGAATACAAAACACCACTTTAGCAGGAGTAATGGCAAATTAAAGGGCAGTAAAAGATAGATTGGACATTTTAAACCTTTTTACCTCGGCATACACACTGCAATGACCAGTCAATGCCTGTTTTTTTCCAGAGGTGTTGAAAACAGGTCACTCTGTCAATCTGCTATAAAATGATTATCATTATCAATTATTAGTTTTCTTTCTTTAAAATTCGCCCTTGATTTTGATTCTAAGTGTATTCATATGACAATGATAAAATTTTTGACTGAAATATAGAGGTTATGTATCAGAAAGTCACAGAACTCAGGAACCGTGCCGCATCACCAGTGCCACGTATGTAAATTCAAAATAAGCCAATGTATGTACTTGGTCTCTGAAAAGGCCATTTGTAACCCACACTGAGGACTCAAGACTACCTGTTGAGCTTAGATTACCTTTTCCATGACTGTGGATATGGTTCTGAGATGTCATTAGGTTCCTTTTGCGCACAAAACACTTACATTTTCCATTACGGCCCACATCCTTCCCACAGCCAAATATCCCTTTGGCAAAATACTGATGAATTGAAAGGGCTAAATCATGGAAGAGCTGTTTAAAGGGGGGTTTAAAGGAAAATTCAAAATTTCTCCATGACTCAGTCATTTAGGTGTAAACAAAGTCAGCCACCCGAAATGATTCACTGTAGAGAAATGTACTGAGTTGGATCACTTTACAGTGGTGGTGACAGGAACCAGCGGTCACAATGTCTAGAATGCAAATATATCCCCATCCAAACCAATCAATGAGCCTAAAGCAGCAGCTTTCTATGAAAAACCTTTAGTGGCATTAAACTCTTCAATTGTCCCTGAGTTCCTTCTGTGTCACTGTGAGCAGCGACTCTAAACTGAAACTGTGAGTTACTGAGTCTACATTGATACAATAGACAGCAAATGAGCACATTTAAAACGTGTAGTCGAAGCACCTCTTTTATGAGTGTAATTTTGGTTCAGATATAATACGTAGAATTACCAGCTGCCATCTAAGTTTTCTCTGCAGGCTTTGGACAGGTCCTTTCCAGAGCAAGAAGGAGAGAAAAGGGCAGATATTTTAGACAGATCACTTCTAGACATGTGTTCAGATGTTTTCTAAATTTGCAGGGTAAGAGGTGCAGCACTGCACTGGATTCTCACTTTACACCATGACCACTACCACCTGCACATCTGTTTTGTTACTGGGGCCCTTTCAGTGCAAAATAAGTGTGTGTGTGTGTGTGTGTGTGTGTGTGTGTGTGTGTGTGTGTGTGTGTGTGTGTGTGTGTGTGTGTGTGTATGTGTTTAAGTGTAGATATGTGCACAGGTGTGCATGCAGACCTTTTTTTTCGATGCTATTTTTCATCCCCAAGTTTTGTTTCATAAACCCATCAAAATCTACATCAGAGATGTAGATAAACAAGTTAACATTCTCATTTTTGTTTAATGTTTAGAAGTAAAATGAATTATTTTGAGTGAAATTTTCAGACCGTGCTGAAATATAATCATTAATTTGATGGGGAGGTATTTATTAGAATTTTTAACAGCAATTGATACATTTTTTACATTTAGACTGACATACAATCCACCCTCTTATCTCCTAAAGCTCTAATTTTTAGAACTCTATCTCAGTCTCTGTGTGGCACTCAAATAGGCCAGTGCGTTTTTGTGTTTTCATAATGCTTAGCTAGATTGCGGCCATTTGATTTATGAAGACTTCAATTTCAAAATGGTGTATATCCATTTGCAGCTATTTTTTATATAAAGAATAATGCTAAATAATAACAGGCAATGTATAATTAAGGAGGTATTAATCAGAATAGATCTTTGATATATTTGTAGAATCCACTTCGAACAACGTATATCATGAAATAAATACATAAAAGCTTCATCATGCATTTTGAAACGAAACAACAGAACATCGAATTTTTGTACATCGCTTATGAAACCTTCACCTCTGTGAAACCTGTCAGTCATCCACACTTTCTCTCTGTTGTATTCTATGTTTTACTTGTAACAACAGAAACACTCAGAATTTTGCAAGTGTGTTTGTGTGAGTGGCAGTAGCTTGTGAGGCGAGAACAGGTCCTCTTCACAGCAAGTCTATCCTTTCAATTCATGGATAATAAATAGAAAAATCTTTGTTTGTTAAATACTATGAAAGGGCATGCAACTGTGTAATGGATTCTATGGCTATTTATGTGCAATTGATGCATTATAGTTGCATTACAGACTCTATGCATTATAGAGTCTGTTCTGCATCAGTATATATTAAACAAATACATGCGCTGAAGTATGATATACTTTTGAATTGCATCAAAATAGGGCCGTATTCACACAAGATGTTCAAAGTAAAGTAGTGATTCAAACTAATAATAAGGCTTTTGTGGAAATTATACCATGGACTACACTTTGTTAGTGCATAATTCTGCATAATTTATAGCGTAATAATACTCGCACTGCCTGCATTGCGTACCAGAAGAATTATTTTTGTTCTGTGTCAAATATTTTTTCGGCATTTTGAGACATGATTTGTCTGGTTTTCTCTCTTTGCACTTTGTCTTAATGAGGCGGTCTTGTGTTCATCTTGAGGATTTCCGTTAGTGGAACCTTGAGGTTTGAAAGTGTTCACAATGCAAATTGCTGACGGGGGTTTCAGGGAAAAAAAGGAGGAAAGTTGCATTAGAGAAGCGTTCACCCACCAGTCTAGTAGCAATTGGTGGTTTATTTTCCACTTCTACTGTAGACTGCGCTATTGTATTGATGTGGTTGGATGAAGACGTGGAAATGATTTTCAGCTGTTTTTTTGTTACTTTTTTTGTTTTCAATTGAAGTCATGTACTTGTTGAATGTAGTTGTACAAAGTCCCATTCACTAACTAGGACTCTACCGGTCTTACGATACCACTAGCACTCGGAGGGGGAGGGCCCCTAAAAGAACCATGCTAGCATCACAGTGACTGATGGGAGAAAGAAAGAGCGTACTACCCTCCCAGACTGAACAAAGCCAATTTGCCCCCCCTGGACTCTCTGCCACTGTGGAATTATAGTGCAAACACTGGGATCAAACTTGCATTCCCTAAATGAAAGAGACAGTTAAAATAAATAACATGCTATTTTAATCTGATATGAAGCAAATATCTTTTCGTATCTGAACTCTTTTAAGTCTATTTTAATCCTCCTTATGTTGGATCAAAATATGTCATCTTGCCATCTTAACAAAAAGAACAGTAAAATCATAGAAATATAAAAACTCTGGAAAGCCAAAAGTATTTGCTTGCGTCTCACACTGCCTGCCATTGAAAAGCATTAGCTAAATAAAAATGTCACTGGAGGATAAGGATTATTTAGGATTATTGTGAGCTATCAGTGTGTATTTTATGACATCTCAGAGCTCCTAAAAACCCAAATCAGAGATTAGAGCTGGTGCCAAAGTTTTTACTTGACAGTAAATGTCTGTGGACAAAAGTAATATGTAAAAAAAAACCACACTCAGTGAATGCTAAGAACTAGTCAGTTCTCAGTTGGTAAACTCCAGGCTCATGTTAGGCTTTCATTTGTCTTTGTTGTGCTTTCATTTGTCTGGTTGCTGGAGTTCTGGGTGTTTTGGGAAGTATGGAATGTGGTACCATTTTTAAGAATAAAATGTCTTTTGTCAAGTGGATTCTAAAGAGCATAGTTAAAAATTGTATTTTAAATATTAGTTTTTAACTTTAAAGCCAACATACATAATGTAGCTATGAACCTAACCACGTCAAATACTTTAAGGATAAAATAGATAAAATAGCTACATCTGAACACACACACACACACACACACACACACACACACACACACACACACACACACACACACACACACACAAACACAC
>JBBPDE010000006.1:9384171-9402002 GCA_037974605.1 Nannopetersius ansorgii
TAATAATAGATTGTAGTTTGTCAAGAATAGGATGTTGTTACCAGGTCACCATGGACCTCTGAACAATGAGAATTTTCTGCTCGTTTCTGCTAGTGCCTCTGTGTGATTCCCTGTGTTATGCTCCATTTCATTTAAAGTCAGATGCTAGAATTTTCTTTTTTAAATGACCAATTTCTGAATTAGGTACAGAAAAATGTAGGGTCCAACACACTGTAAAATTTTGCAGCACAGGGTTCAGTAGATAAACAAAATGCTCCGTTTTGTTTGTCTACTCAAAATTGGGTATTTTGAAAAGCACTTTATAAATGAAATGTTTTATTATTATTAGCTGACTCATAACTTGGCAGCACATTTAAAGCGCACAATTTTTTTTCCCCCGGCCTCAATAGAGTTCAATGGGGGAAGGTTTGGGCTAATAACTCCAGATCCCTGTGTGCTAGGGGGGCAAACAAGGACACGTTGGAAAGGTCTCGTAGAGATCTACCGGCATGTCAAGTTTGGTGGCTGGGTGCTTGTCCTGCAGCTCGGAAAGTCCGTGCTCACGGGACCGACGTGCTGGTTCTGCAGGGAGTAGAGCTTCCCCATTGGCCATGTTCTTGGGGTGTGTTGAGGCTCTATGTAAAATTTTGCAGCACTAGGTTGTTCCTTGACTGAGCTACGTTTAAAGGTGTGTGCCACAGTCCCAAAGCTTCCGCAAAGCTCTCCCTGGCTCTCTATGGAGGAAAAATAGTGGCACGCACCTATAAAGTAGTCCCAACCTGGCTGTCATGTAAACATTTGGTCCTCCAGGTAGCCGGGGCTTGGGCTGCCCGCTGCAATGCCTCTTGAAACTAATTGTCCTCTGCCAGCGATTTCTGTGAACCAACAGATGTAAAACTGGTATTTAAGTATGGATACCAGTGCTAATTGGTATCGAACTCAGTAGTAAACGTTTGTATCGATTAGTATCTGAGAATCGATTTTTTTTTTACAAGATTAAATGAGTTTAATTTAATTATGTGATGTCCAAACGAGTAGCATAACTGCATATTAATTTAGTTGTTGTAAGGTGGGCAGTGGTCTGTCTATATTGAGTATTCAGTAATTGCTTTCAACGTGTTTCATCCAATCAGACCTTAGAACCAGTCCTGTTTTATAAGAACCATTTTACTTCCCACAGACCTGAGGACTCCCTTCTGGAGGATGCTGGCCTCTCAGAGAAGTACTTGCATGGTTTTGCTGTGGTGACAGTTCTTGTGTGTGATGAAATGGACAAAAAGACTTACATTTCCTCTGTTGACTTTAATGTGCTGCAGTGGAGAGTTGAGTCAGTTGTTAAAAACCTGACTTCTGTCAGTGAAGAAGGGCATGAGTTTTAAGATGTTGTCTTCCAACAATGCCACTGTTCAAATCATTACTGGTTTAAATCTATTTTTGTATTGTAAAAAAATGTTTAAGCTGGAGGTAACACACCACTGTTTTTGCTTTATTCGCAATTTCCTAAGTGCATAGATGGGAAAAATGATACTTGATACTCTTGTTTTGTCAATGATGGAGTGTATAGAATTCTTAAAATACTATCTTTTCAACCAAATGACAATTATTTGTAATATGCTGCTGTTCACCTCAAATGTTTAGTTCAGTAAAGGGTCTGCAGCAATGATTGCAGTAGATCACAAGTAGATCACAGATTTTGAATTGTAAAAACACTGTTTAAGGTAAAAACGCATCACAGTTTTTGCTTTATCTGTGATTTCCAAAGTGCATGCATGAAAAATGATATCTGATGGGAGGAAGAGATATTAAAAGTGTCCCAGCTGTGTCTGGGGTAAATGGTAGCCTCTGCATGATCCTTGGTTTAAAAATATAGAATGTGTTGACAAACACACACATCCTAACGTTTACTGTGTTTCAACTGTTTTAAATAGTCAGCAAACAAGTTGGAGTAATTAGGTGTCAGCTGGGAGAGATATTTATATGCTACTCTTTTGATATGTAGTGTGAAAGAGTAATTAGTCCCTTAGCTGTGCTTAAGCTGGGCTTTTTCCTGCGAGTGGATTCATTTATCACTCCATAAAGTTGAGCTTAAATGTCCAATCATGGGTTATGATGCATTATTTTTGCAGCTCAGATGATTTTCACTTGCTGTTCTTGGTATTGTGCATATCTCTTGGTCAGTATTGAGGCATACTAGTTTAGGTGGTATCCTTAACATCTAATCATCTTGTAATGATTTTTAGCTGGGATGCTTTTGAATAAGGTGAAGGCAAACAAAAGTGAGGTCATTTGCAGAAATCAGTCTTAAACGCAGTAACAAAACTGCCTGTTTGAAGCTCTTTCAATGTGGCGTCGTGTTAACCAGCTGTACAGTTACAGTCTTTGCATTGCTTTCATTATTTTAAAAACTTAATAAAGGCTTTAAGTTTTCAATGTCTTTTCTGTTTGCCTTAATACTTTTCTGTTCTTTGGTTTTCTCTATGAAGGGTCTAGTGGAAGTCGAAAAATTACCTCTCCAGAGGTGAGTGTTGGACCCTATTTGTTCAATGTTTTGCGTAAAGAGCATCCAGTTCGATACACACCAAAAATACTTTATTTTTTTCCATTTTACCATGTGTTCTAATCTGCCTGTTTTTGTTGTCAAAATGAAAATGTTCTAAATAACAAAATTGTCACGCTTTTCTGTAAAATTGTACCAAGTTTGCATGTCCTTGAGCTCACAATTACACTTTTTTTCTAGTTAAAATAGATGATTTTTAAAGAGATTTCAGTAAATTGTACCACATATGATCTAGCAAGTTTTGACTACTTGTGACTCTCAGGACGTTAAGTTTTACATTTTTGGGCCGTAATAGATGATCTAATTTTCTGTAGGACCTTTATATGAGGCATTTCCTTTCATTATTTGTTCAGATTGTGGTGAACATTTCTGTGTTGTATCAGAAATTCTGAAATTGTTTCAGCACTAATTCAGCCCATATTTTAAATATGCCATCCTATACCATTATGCAACAACAATTTAGCAGGTGATTAATTTATGTTGTAATGTTTGTGTGTGTGTGGGGCGGGGGTGGGGCGGTTCATTAATTAGTGAAACTCTGCTTCGTCTGTGTTCATGGGCTTCCCCTCCCTCGGAGCACAGTTTCATGCTCAGATTTAAAGATACTTTGGGTCGGGTGTAAGTTTAACTTATTTAGTTGGTTTGATTAGAGTTGACCAACACATTGGCAGCTGACGACTAATGTATCTCTTTATATTAGTATATGTTTCTTTTTCTTATTCATATTTTATTCCCTCTCTCTGTCACAATCACTTTGTCTCTCTCTCTCTGTAGGGTCCGGGTTCATCTCAGAGTATGAAGAAGACGATTGGCCACCGGGGAGTTGACCCTACTGGAGAGACTACATATAAAAAGGTAAACATACCACTTGGAAATAATCCCTGGAAAGAGGGGATTTAGAGAAAGAGAACCCCAGAATGGAAAGAGGGCTGTTCTTTTAATATTCATTACTGTGCATTGATGGTGGTATGATGTCTATATAGCCATCTGAATCAGGAGATCACTGAGAGGCATTTTGCCCTGGTGAGTTGTTTAAAATGGGCAAAAACCACCTCTCTTCCCGTTTCTTTTCCTTTGTGGTCACAGAAGTTTGAAAAACACTTGAAAAATGTCATGAACTCTGACTTCCTGTGAAAATGTTTGCCGGTTTGTTGTGAAACCAGCTGTTACATGTATTGCCTTGCTGTTGTTTTGAAGAAAGCTAAAAATAAGATGTTGGCACAGCAAGCTGTCTGTGTTTGTTATATAGCACCATAGCTACCATCCTGGGAAGCTACAGACTAGTCTTTTATCTGTGCCTGGAGCTGCTGGGATTCAGATTTGGTTCTCTCTGATGGTAAATAGCAAGCTATGTAAACCTTGGCATAAGATGCTTTTAACAGATGTAAACAAGTTTATCTGGAAGTCAAAACCACTGTAATAAAGCATGACAGTCAAATTTTGCCTTTCACAAGAATTTCATGAGGTGTATACTACTTCCCAGTGTTTTGGGTGTTAGGATAAAGTGTGACCAATTTGAGGAAAGAAGAACTTCCATCTGATAGTTACTTTTCACAAAGAATTGAATGTGCTGAACCTAATTTAAAGCTAAATCAGTATTTACATTTGAAAAGGTTTCATGTTTGGTAGAGGTTCAAACAGTATCCTATACACCTCTGCTTTTTTCCCCTGATTTCCTAATTTATGCCATTTTTGTCTCCTCACAGACAACCTCTTCAGCACTGAAAGGAGCTATCCAACTGGGTATCACCCACACAGTGGGGAGCCTAAGCCAGAAGGCTGAGAGAGATGTCCTCATGCAGGACTTCTATGTGGTGGAGAGTATCTTCTTCCCCAGGTGTGAGCATATTCTACAACAAAGTTACCCAATTTGTAGTTTCATTTCAGAATATTGTGCCCTAATTTCACTTGTATGTCAGAGCTGTTGCTCTCCTTCTGTCTGTTACCTGAAAGTTCCTACAGATTATGTAATATTCTAGCTCCACTTTAAAAGAGGTTTGCTTTAGCATGTAGTGGTCGAGTGATTGCCAGTTTCTCTCTGAAGATTGGGATTATTTGAGACCTCTCCATGATTGACTCTCTCCCTGTCCTCCCCCCTCCTCTCTCTCGCTCCCCAACAGTGAAGGGAGTAATTTGACTCCTGCACATCACCATGGTGACTTCAGGTTTAAGACCTACGCCCCCATCGCCTTCCGTTACTTTAGAGAACTCTTTGGCATTCGACCCGATGACTATCTGGTCAGCTACAACTCCTGCACACACTTTCATACATTCATGTCATAACCTAAATACCTAGTCATTCTAGTTCTTAAGCCTCAAGCCTCATTTTTTTAAGCAGTTGGTTCTGAAATTACATATATTTTTCCAGGATGGTTCATTGTTCTTGGTCTTTTAATACCCAAATGTTGATCCACTCAAAGATTGCTTTCGTGTGCCTGTCTGTCTCTGTCTTTGCAGTACTCTCTGTGTAATGATCCTCTGATAGAATTATCGAACCCTGGTGCGAGTGGCTCTATTTTCTACGTCTCCAGTGATGATGAGTTCATCATTAAAACAGTCCAACACAAAGAGGCAGAGTTCTTGCAGAAACTGCTGCCAGGATACTTCATGGTACGTTTTGGTTGTGGATGGACTTGTGTGAACAAATGTATGCAGTTTCAGGTTTAAATTTAATGCACATGTGGCAAGATCAAACGTTTACTGAAGCTGGTAGAGATAAGTATTATTGCTGAGCATTCGTTTGCAGTGACTGTGATTCAGTGACTCTGGTTCTGATATGTTTTATTAATTGATTTTTGTTTCTTTTGTGCTAGAATCTGAACCAGAACAAACGAACCCTGCTGCCGAAGTTCTATGGGCTGTACTGTGTGCAGTCTGGGGGGAAGAACATTCGTATTGTGGTCATGAACAACCTGCTGCCATGTTCTGTCCCAATGCACCTTAAATATGACCTGAAGGGCTCCACATACAAACGGCGGGCCTCGCCTAAGGAGAGGGAGAAAAACGTGCCCACACACAAAGATCTGGATTTCATGCAGGACATGCCTGAGGGCATCCAGCTAGAATCGGATAACTACAATGCCCTCAGCAAGACAATCCAGCGAGACTGCCTGGTGAGTTTGTGTGTGTACTCTGCCTTTCACTCATCATTAATGAGAATTCTGAATTAAAATCACTACTTTCTGGCGTAACAGAGTACAATGAAAAATGTAGTAACAATACCTCACTGTTCTGCGATACAATATGGTATTTTGTTCAAAAAATATGAATGGAATATATTCAAGTCAAACTTCATAATTGTCCTCACATTGTATGGCACTAGTTTCATACAGGGATGAAAGTTTTTCTGTTTCCATCAGTTGGACCCATTTCCTCCCTAACCCTGCTTTTCATGGAGTCAGTTTACAAGTCCTCTGCAAACAACACTAAACAACCGCCCACCAACAAAACAACCCATCCAAAATTAAACTCCACAGACATCTAAAATGTAAATGTACGGGAAGTGTGGTGTTGTTACATTAGAAATGTTGTCATATAATTTTCTACTATCAGCTCCTCATGTTGTCATGGAGGAAGATCAGGCTACTTATTAGAGGTAAACCAAAAGTCATGAATTTCTTGACTGTGTCAGACTTTACTGATCCCTGAAGAAATTGTGTATTCTATAACTACACAGGTCAAAGTTTTTGTAGTGTTTTTCATGCTTATTTCAAATCTGTTTAGTTTTTCTCTAGCTAGTTATATATTACATGGTAGTTGGTATAATTAGAATATAATAATCATATGCTAAGCATTTTTGAAGAAACAGTAGTAGCTGACTGACATTGATCATTATATCTATGCCACAGTGTCTCCTATCTGACTTCACACTGAAAATATTGAAACAGTAACTTGATTGGTGCCTGTATTTGAATAAAAAACATATGCAAACCTAATATTACTCATTCAAAAAGTTGATGTGACTGAAAAAACTGAAAGCAGACCTGAAATCAGCATGAAAAACTGGGTTAGAAAACAAATGTGTGTTTTTTTTTTTTGACCTGTGCTATTATATATAATGGTGGAAAAATATGAGATGATGCAGCATCGCTGTGTATTTAAGTAGGCTTTTCAATATATCTTGTGTTATTGTACACATACAGTCTACATTTAGAAATTCGACAAAATACCCCAAAACCCCTAATTATTAGAGTTTTAATGTCCAGCAGTTGTAGTAGTTCAAATATAATAAAAGGTAATCAAGATTATGGTCAGTGCTTAAGAAATTCCAAAAGTTACTGTTCAAAAACCAGCAACCTGCTGTCTCATCACACAGATGGGTTCAAATATTTCAATGCTTTTTAAATATTTAAATTAATTTAAAAATAAAGCTTCACTGTGACACAATCCCATAGTAATCTTGTTAACTGGTGATAAACATTCATGAATGAGTCAAAAGATGGGGAAAATTACTTCAAATTAAAGGATAATTTCTATTCCTTTTTCTTCTCCATTAAAAGTTAAAGATGTTTTCCCTTTGGTAAACCTCCCATTTTGGAGAGTGATAACATGGATGTTTATAATAAAGGGTTATGCTGTGATGCTAATGGTTTATTAAATAGGATGTGTAACTATGCTGTGGTGACTGAATATAATAGCTTTGGTTTGTGTGTGTTAGTTGTTGCAGAGCTTTAAGATCATGGACTACAGTTTGCTGGTTGGAATTCACAATGTGGATCAGGCATGTCGTGAGCGTTTGGGAACAGGGGACAGCAGAGGGGCAGAGGGGACAGTGACCCCTGACCAGCGGAGGCCACAGGCCCAGAAAGCGCTATACAGTACTGCCATGGAGTCTATCCAGGGAGAAGCACGTGGGAAGGGCACATTGGACAGCGAGGACCAGTGAGTCACTTAGTGCATCACTTTTTATGTGCGTCTGCCTGTGCGTCTGCCTGTGCGTCTGCCTGTGCGTCTGCCTGTGCGTCTGCCTGTGCGTCTGCCTGTGCGTCTGCCGCTGTTTTTTCTTTGCCTTGTCCATTCTTCATACATTTGTGTATGTAAGTGAGACTTTCCATCTATTTCACTTGTGTCTCCTCCAAATATTCCCTCTTTAACTTTTGTTTGTGTCCTGTATCAGAGATGTAGCTGTGCTTGCTTTAAAACAGCCTTTCTTCTTGGCCTTTTTTAGGTGGGGAGGTATCCCAGCCCGGAACAGTAAAGGAGAGCGGCTGTTAGTTTACATCGGCATAATCGATATTCTGCAGTCATATAGGTAACCCAGCTACTCAGGTTCACTCTGGTTGTTCTGCCGTGTTTTGGTATGCCACGAGAGGAATTTTTCTTGTTATTAACTATTAACTGTTCTGGCAGTCAGTTAACTGTTGGCCAGTTAAGGAGTTTCCTCTCATAGCTAAAGTCCCATTTTTGAGATTTACTTTTTCTGTGAAAGACATCCTGAAGGTGTGTTCAGAGTCTTAGTGTTGGTACCAGTTGCTATAACCCACGTATTTTTCTTTAAATTCTAAGTTCACATGTAGCACTACATATATATAGTGAGTACTGAAAGTATTACCACCATTTCACAACAGAAAAATGCTAATCACAACAGATTCAAGGCATTATACATCTGGTTAACTTTATTGCCATTTTTAAGTAAATGTGATGAAAGCCTTTAAGTCATCCAGTTGTGCTCCATGTATGTATTTTGTCACTCACCATTTTCCTTACAATCATTTGCTTTTGCAGATTCATCAAGAAGTTAGAGCATTCCTGGAAGGCACTGGTTCATGATGGGGTGAGATTGATCTGTTTATTTCTGAATCAGTTTAATTCAACATATTTATCTAATTAATAATTATCTAATAAATGATTTTGTTTTAACTCTTGTGAATGTTACCTTTAGTGCATTAACTGGGATTATCTCTGTCCTGCAGGATACAGTCTCTGTCCACAGACCAGGCTTCTATGCTGAACGATTCCAACGATTCATGTGCAACACAGTTTTTAGGAAAGCATGTAGGTTTATTTTCCAATTCCTACTGTTCTCACATGTTACTTGGTCAAATGTATTGTTGTGACCTTTCAGCTGTAAATCTCTTCTGATGTACATGACTTCTAATCTAAATTGTTTTTCTTGACATTTGGTTGTGTGGCTTTGTGTTCCCAGTGAAGTCGTCCCCTTCGAAAAAGAGTCGAGGGGGCTATCCAAGTGTGGTCAGAAGGCTTCACATGGGGAACGCTCCTACCACGGCCCAGTCGACCAGCCACACACTGCCAGACTCCCACCTTGTGTACCGGCCCCACCTCACCCAGCCTGATTCGGATGCAGAGAGCAGTAAGAGATCTAAAGAAAGACTGGATAAGACAAAGCAAGTGATGTAAAATTGCAGTTGAAAAATATTTTTTTATTTCTGTTTTTCCCAGGCATGCAGTCAGGCAGACCAGATTTGCTTCCAAGAACCCCACCATTGGCTGGAACCTCCAGTGAATTTTCAAACACTAACCTTTCCAATTCTTCCATGCCCCCACTCAGGTACCCTCAAACCAGGTTAATCCTGTTCGGTGCTGAGGCTTTATCGTTAGCTCTTTCACAGTATATTCATTTTCGTACTAAAGGCCATATTTTATTATTTTGAACAGGTCTGTTGGTGTGGAAGTGCACAAATCTGCAAGCACAGAGCCAGACAACAGCACCCCCCAGAGGTAAAATTACATATAAGTCTTTTATAAGTTTAAATGTTAAGTGCTGCTGTGCAGAGCGCTTTAAGTTCACTCTTGTCCTAACTCTTTTAGGTTCGGCACTGAAGCTTTGGATGATCAGTTGGGCAGTGAAGATGCTGTTTCTCTCAAAGACATAATTCCAGAAACTGACATTTGTTTTGTAAGTCCTATTACAGTATTTTCTGTTTTTAAATTTCCTTTCCTATAGAAGAAAGATAAAGCTTGTCATTTTTCTGTTTTGCAGTAAAAATAGGCCTGAAGATACAATGCATGGAATGGAGGGGAAAGAAAATAGGGGAGAGCGTCTGAGCAGTTGAATGATAAGCCTTTTCTACCTGTGGGAGAGCGCTGGATGGAAGCCCAAACCTTTGGAAAGACTCTACAGTGTAAATTTAAGGGAAGAGGTTGAGGAGGAGATTGTGTATGAGAGAGACTCTCCCCTCTCTCACACACTCACTCTCTCTAGCACAGGGTATGCTGCTATAACTTCAGCTGTTAACTACAAACTTCCTATGTGGAGCTTTTAAGTTACCCTTCTCAGTCATATGCTTCACCTTGTTTATACTTCATACCACTCCAGTACATACACATTCATGCACACATGTGCCCGCACGAACATACGCACAGAGACAGCAGATTGGTGAAGACATGTTTGGCATATTTGTGTAATACTAAAATATTAGTTATGGTCTGGTTTTTCCAACATTTCTGCGTCAATTAAATTTTTAAAATTTTATTTTTTTTTTATATTTGACACAGTGGTGATGCCAGGTGTTAGAGACTGATTCAAACCAGGGACTGTGTTCAGTCTTCTGATGATATTTTTTTTTTTTTTTACCTAATCCCTGTAACCTAGCAGATTATCATATGGAAAGCCAGAATCGGCGGGCTGGAGTGTGTTCAGTAGTGGTAGATGGAGGGTATTCCAAGCATGTAGTTTGGTCTTACTTGCTGCAACAGTTCAGCCACAAGACATCTGCAATAGAGACTCATTATTCAGAACATGAAGGGTGAGGGAAGTGCCTGGGATCAGTAATTTAGTTCCGTTAATTCAGTTGTACTTTGGGTGTGCCCCTCCACACTACACTGTTGTGACTGGGGCTGCTGACACTTTATCCTGCAGTGTTCATTAATCACAGACAGAAAAGTCTAAAAGTGCAGAATTACTTTATACTTCACACACGTCACTAATGGGGTTCACTAATAGGCACCCTGTCATGTTACAGCATGTTACACTTGAAGGTGTTTTCTGGTTTATACATTTGAGAATCAGTTCAAAGGTCTGTCCTGTTCTGTTCAGTTGTGGGTTTGCTTCTCTAGCCTCCCCTCTGTTGATGTCTGTGCCCTTTTGACAATGTAGGTGTCCATGAGAAGAAAACGAAGACAAACCTAATCTTTATTTCTGGTTACCAGCGTGGTAGCTTGACTGAATATTTGAATGTTCAATTATCATAGATGAGAAACTCTTTCAGAATGAAGCTTTTTTTGTTCTTGTGACTGTGTGTTCTGCTTTTGTCTTGATCTGTTTCAGTGCCAGTTGCTTATTTTATTTATTTCTTTCTGGCAGGTTTTAAGTGTTTTTTTCTGTTCGCTGGCTTTCTTAACCTGTGCATTTGAATGTCTTACGATGTACGTGTGCGTTTGCCCCCCTCTGATCCACCCCATCAATGGCAAGTGTCCTAAACAGACCAGCCAGTAGTCTAGCTGCAAGTGTTGGTGGGCATGCTTTTCTTTCTCATTTATCCACTTCAGTAATGCCAATGGCCTCCAATCCATTGATGTACTGTTTGTAAATATTTGTCTATGTATTTTTTTTTAATTGTTTCTTGTTTGCATACTCTAAAAGACTAATGTGCTCTTAAGAAGCAGTAGGAATTGTCTTAAGTTGAAAAACTAACAAATTGAAGAATTAACTTGTTTATTTGCTATTATGTCTTTTCAGCATGCCTTGAATACAGCTACATTTACTGTATAGCTTTTTGAAAACTAATTTCTGCTGGATACAGAAATTATCTGTACATGGACCAACTCGCATTACTTATGCAAATAATCATTTCAGTTTGATGCTGAAGTGGTGTTAATGTATTTGCAGACATTTACCTCATCTAAAAATGCTGAAGTCTACAAACAGTGCTTTATTGTGCTTTTTTGTTTTGTTTTTGCCTTATATAGTAAAGAAAGCCTTTTTTCTAGAAACACTTTTATTTACCCTGTCATTGGTGTCCAGTTTTACATTTTGTTAGTCCCTATTATGCATATACAGTGTATGACTGGGTTTTTATTTTTTGCTGATGGACAAAAGAAGTATTTAGTCATAGTATGAACTGACTATACGTCCGTGTACAATCTTATTCTGATCACGAAACTGCACTGTGGAGGTATTTGAACTTGCCTTAATTAGTGTTTCTTTTTAATAATTACACTGTGGGACCAAACATTTAAATTATTTTCCAGTGAGCTTAACCTGCCGAGCTCTGCCACTAGGATCCATGAAGGTACCACTTGCTGTGCAGAAATACAGTGGGAATGGCGGCGTTCACTCCTCACTGGAAAAAAATCCAATATGCTTGGTCACGTAGGCAGTTAGTGTTCTTTTCTAAGCCAGCGGTGCAGAAAGAAGGCTGATGTCAGGCTTCATCAAGTGCTTACAAGTAACTAAACAGTAAAAAGTACAATCATTTGTCCATGGCCCTTTTTGTTAGTTTGAGTTGCTTTATACTTTTGTTTGAAAACTGATTATTTATTCCCAATATTCCCTTTATTTATATGTATATTTTTTTTAAGTCTAAATAGTAAAAGCAAACATTGCTTTGAACATTGTCTACCTAAACCAGTAGTGAAGTGATGGCTGTGTTAAGAAGGAACATTAGGAAAGAAATACTTCCTTGATGTGGGCGCTTGAGTCAACAGAGGAGTAGCTAGAAAGTTCTACACCCAGTTAGCAGTTTTTAATGGTAACCTCCTGTCTTTCACTCGTTCACCTCGGTTGTGAGATATGCAGTTAATACGGAGAGGAGGCCAATGTCTTAGAACTTTGTCCCAACTTTCAAAAATAAACCAAAAAAAAAACAATCCTTGTACCTATTACAATCTTACAGTCTCTCTAGCAGAGATTTACTTTTTACTTTTCAGTGGCACTGGAGCCAAAATAAAGTCATTTTAAAGGTTCTTACTATGTACTGATTGTGATTAGTGAACATTATTTTGCACTCCTTACTGAAGACCTTTCCTGAACTTTGTTTTTATCTAATCCTGCCACGAAGCTGACGGCCACCAACATGACGGCAGACCAGCGCTGCTGAACTATAGGTCTAGAAAGAAGTCCTAAAAGACATGGACTTTACCCAAACTACACAAAACCACAATCTGAGATTTGATATTTCCACACAGATCATAAAAACTACAAAAGTTCAGAGAAATTGTCTGATGTTGCAAGAATGGGGCTTGAAATGGATCCTGGGACTTTTCTAGTCCAGACTCCTTTTTGAAGATGCATTCTATTTTGTTTTTTGATTTCTAGTGGTTCTAGTCATGCAGCATGACGAACCTTCCAGGGGATGAAGACTTGGACAAAGGTTGTGGCTTATATAGACTTGAAGCACAATGGCAGTTTTTAGCTCTAAACAACCATTTGTTAAAGGCCATGCACTGGGCCCAAAAGTTACCTGCATATTACCTACAAGTACATTTTAGTAATAAAAAAAATCAGGTTTAAGGATGCAGTCATTTTTACACCTCAAAGTTTCTTCATGTTTACAGTCGACTTCAATCTCAGTGTTAGTCATCATTATTGCAGAATTTGCTTCTTTTTGAGGAATGGCAGTATTTGTGTATTGCCACAATGACCTGATAAAACAATGGCAACTTTACAAGAGACCATAATCCTTTCTGTTCACAGACCTAGGGTTAAACTCTACTGCCACAGTAAACTATTATTTATGTTGCTGTGTGTGTGGGTGGGAGGGGCTTTGGTGCATTCCTGGTATCTTTTTAATCTTGCTCATTTGTATTAAAATCATCTAGTGAGGTTGCAAAATCGGGCCTTTCGAGCCAAGTTTGACCTCTCCACTATTTTACATTGCAAGCATGACATCTCTGTCTAATACCAAACCTATTTAAAGTACAAAGCCTTACTTGTGTGTGAACATGCAAAATGTCTGCATTAACTAACTGGCTTCTTTTTGCAATGTCATTTATTTGGCTTGGTTGTTATTTTGAAGCGTCTGTGAAATTTGTCAGTACAGTTCACACTTCAGTTCATTGGATTTGAAGTCAGCTTAAATGTCAGATGCAGTTCTTTGTTAGTACTTTGGTCTGTGTGGGTCTTTTCAGTGCTTTGACTTTGTTGAACAAATTCAAGTAATACAGTGAAACAGACTAATGCACAACAGACACATCAGACTTGCACAATTCAAGGTGGATTTTATGCTGGTAACAAAGACACTACGGAAGCAGATAAACTATTGCAATATGAACATTTCTGCCAATTTCAGTTTTGGTAATCATATTTATTATGAAACTTTTCTATCTTATGGTGACATACATTTTAAATATTCTGTGTACCCTACATGATTGTAGTCATCATGTAAACAGGCAGAAAATCATTTTTGAAACTGGGGAAAGGTGGAGTTTAACACTGTACACTGTGTTTCAGATGTTTTTCAGTTGTGTTTAAGGTATTATTACACATTACAATCTGTAAAGGCTCTTCCTATTTTTTTTAATACATGAATGTCTGGCAGTTTCGGAACGACGGACTGCTGTAAATGCTTTGACGGCTGTTTTTAACTTGCCCAGTGTAAAATGTGTATATGTATTTAAGCAGTCACAGAAATGCCTTGTTCCCTCTCTGTGTCCGCCGCCTGTCTTTCCAGCCATCTTTTGTGATGTGGTGGTGGTGGTGTTTTTCTCCACATTTGTCTTTCTGATTTTAGACTGAATTGCATTAAAATAAAAAAAATATTTTCTAAATCCTGACTGTTCTTTGGACTAGTGAAAAAGTGAACGATCATTGCTTTCAATCAAAACCTTGGATCTCTATTTGGATCGCTAAGAACTAACCCTTCACTTTGGAAAAGGAGTGATAAACATAGTGATCTCATCTCTTAGTAAGCAATCAGCATTAAAGTTACAGTTCAAAATGTTAAATGTCATCAGCTAGTGATGTGGATGAACGTGATTCTGTCCTACAGGATAGTTGAATATATAATGATCTGTGTGCCAAGAGCTCCCTAAATCAAAAAAGCTTCACCCGAAAGCCTGCTATTTAATCTAAAAAGAATGTATTTTTAGAATCTAAAAAAAATAGAAGTTTCTTACTAACTTAAATGTTCTATTTTATTGTAAAGTCACTGAGAGGGGCGTGGTTAGATGTTAAGGTCCGTGATCACAGCTGTGATTCAAACACAGTAGGTTCTAGACTCATAATCAGAGTAGATTTGGTTCTGTATGGAGGAAGTCAGTGGTGAGAAAAGGTGAAATTGTGTCAGGAGTGTGTGGAGCAACTACTGCAGTCTCAGAATGTGAGACTCAGGAGGGGACAGCTCGAAGAATGGTGGGCTGGGGAAGCGTGTGTGTCATATAGAGAGAGAGGGAGAGTCAGGGAGAGAGAGAGAGAGAAAAACAGCAAAGTCAACATTCTGTGGGCCCTGTTCAGCCGGGTACCGCAGAGAGAGGGGGGGGGGATGAGATAAAGAGAGGAAGTCGGGATGAGAGAAAGAAAGAGAGAGAGAGGGAGCTGATGAGGGAGAGAGAGACTTAGAGGTGGAGTGTGAACGTGTGTGTATGAGAGGGGGTGGAGAGAGAGAGAGAGAGATTGAGAGAGAGATTATTACAGTCCGGCTGTATCTGCGGCGCGTTATTGCAGTGGAAAAAACACACACAGAACCTGCAGCCCCCACCCCCTAACGCCCCCACTCCTATTCCTCCTTTCTTCCCCCACTTCTCCTCTGCCCCACCACTGCACACACACGCTCTCACACTGAGCAGCAGCAGGAGGACGGTGTTGACTCTGACTCTGACGGGACTGGGGCGGTGCTGGTCAGGACTGATCCAGATCACAGGGGCTCTTCTGTTTTGGAGTCTGGAGAAACTGCGTTTCTGGGACCGGACAGTGTGTTTTCCTGAGGGGGGGTTCTCTCCGCTCTGATGCGCCACTGCAGCTGCTGCAGCCCCCCATCATTCCTGGACACCAGCACAGCCCCCGACTCTCTTCTGCAGAGCTCCATCCTCACTTTCAGCTCGTCTTTTCTACTTTAAAACTCCCTCTCTCTCTGTGTCTCTCTATCTCTCTCTCACCCCCTCGGATATCTCTGCGCACACCATGTGAGTACCACTGCGGATTTTCTCTCCAGAGCCCCTAAAAACTAACGGGGGTCCTGCTTTCTCGTATTTAAACTTGACTGATCCACACACTCTGTAACTTTCATTCTTGATGTTTTCTTGATTTCTCGAGGTGTTGTGTTCCGTTTTATTGACTTAGGTCCTCTGATAATATCGTATTGCTGAGAGGCTTCTTAATGTCAATACCACAAAATAGCCATAATTTCATTGTATGAGTAGCTATAGTAACATAAACTCAGTGTTGAGTTTATGCTTCTGTCCTGTATTCCACCCTCTGAATGAACGCAGGCTGTGATGCACCTGCACTAGATGGGAATCAGGCTTTTTCTGCCAGCACTGCAGTCTGAGTTCAATGCAGTAAAGCACTTTCCTGCGTGACTGGGACTCTGTTCATTAGTCACAGACCCCCAGGCTGCAGTCTAGATGGGATGCTACTTATATTTTAAAAGAAACTTTTAAAGAAAATTAGCTTTTCACTTTAATTATGCTACTTAAGGCAGTTTTAATGTGATCACATTCTCTTATAGTCGTTAAAGAGTAAAACTGACACTGTGAGATTACCTTTAACTACTAACGTGTCCATTCACACAGTTTGAACAATTTGTAATTCTCTGCATTTAACCTATTCTTCAAGTGAAGCAGTGGGCAGGCAGGAAAACAGCACCCTGGGAGCAGTGTGTGGGGACGGTTCCTTGCTCAAGGGTACCTCAGTGTTGCCACTGGCAGTCCTGGGATGCGAGCGACTGCCCCAAAAAGTAAAGTACTAGAACTCTCAGCTTCTCCAGTGGCTTTACCAGATAGCACCAATAAAAACTCGGTGAGGGTAAAATTCACTCAATTCTTGGGGCAGCTGGTGGGTAGGGATCTTCCCCCGCAACCATAACGTTGTAGGTTCAAATCCCAAGACTGCCTGTGGCACCACTGAGGTACCCTTAAGCAAAGTACAGTACCCACACCCTGCCCCCCGGGCACTACGTTCCTGGTTTGGATGAATGGGTTTCATGCTGTTTACACTGTGTGCGGTGTTGTGGTGTGTCTGCGTGTGGCAGTGGGGCGCTTTACAGAAGAACCCCTCCATGCTTTGGTGAATCCTTCATCCTCTGCTCACTCCTTATTCAGGTCAGCTCCAGATGCTGAAGCTCCTGCAGGGGCTCCTGGGGCTCCAGGTGCACCTGGAGGAGAAGGGGGCCCTGCCGCTCCCCCAAACACTTCCAGCAACCGTCGACTACAGCAGACCCAGGCACAGGTGGAGGAGGTGAGCGTATAAACTTTGGAAAACGAGTGCCTAGACTGTAGTTTTTATTATTTTGTTTTATTGCATTATATATTATTGACTGTAATTAACAGACATGTAGTATATATGTAGTATATATGGTACATCAGATTTGGGTTGAAGTGTGGACTGCTACCTTAAATTTGAGGGTATTTATGAACTACTGAAATCAGTTTTCTATGCAAAGAACCCTGGTTTCAGTGGATTAATAAAGGATGGAAACCTTGCATTGAATCACGGATGGAAACTTTGCATTGGGATGAAGCCCATGACCTATAAACGTCACCAGTCTCTGGGTACCTGCTGGTGCTCTGCCAAGTCTAATGCAATGAATTTAGCTCCTCCTTGTTTGGAGGCTGGTTTGGTACAGACTGCAGTAAGTGAAATGTATGCATTCAGGTCAGATGACTGACTTCAAATTAAGTTTTGGGCTCCACAGCTGTTTTAGAAATGTGTTTGTCCTGCTGCAGACTGAAGTGTAGTTTACTGCATGTTGAGAAATTGAGTTAAAATGGTTCTACACCTTTGTACCAAATCCAGACCACCATGTTTAAGATCTTTGTACACTTTGGATTGTGATTAGTTTTTTTTTTTTTTCGCTACACAAACTTCATTCCATTACTCTGGTGCAGAGGGATAATGTTAAGTTCTACAGCCTTTTTTAAGTGTATTTTTATTAAGGCACAACCTCTGCCATTCTGTATTCAAGTCTTGCCACAGATTTTAATCTTAGATGGTTTTCTTGATTTGTTCAGCAGTTTATCTCATGATTGGAAGTGTCATTCTGTCTTCCAGTACTGTGGTCTGTTAGTACTGCAGACAAGCTGCTTGATAACCTCACTAAAGAGGTCTTGCTTGTTAACAATGTACTAAATAGTTCAAAGTAGCACCAGATTCAGCTAGAAATGTCACCTCTAGAACCAGCTGCATTACTTTTATTAACTAATGTGTAAAATAAGACACAGATTGGGAAACAACCAA
>JBBPDE010000006.1:9408357-9418451 GCA_037974605.1 Nannopetersius ansorgii
GCAGGTGTATGCACTTTCACCTTCCTTCGCATCTGCTTTCTCTCTTCATCCCGGATCTTCCGCTCAGCTCCCTGTGGTGCAAATAAGAGCTATCAGACTATCAGAGCTAGACTTTCTGGCCATTGACATCAAAACACACCACCACAATATCCAAACAGAATTGCACATGTACATTATTTGGCTGTTCTGAGATAAATATGGACACCTGAAGCTTCTAAAATAATGTTATATGTTTCACTTGTGTTTTATCTTGTATGTAACATTTCTAGAGTGACTCGTTCAGTCCTGGTGCAGAAACTCTAAGAAAAGGTGGGCTATCTGACAGGGCAGTCCTACAATATAGCGGATGAAGGTCTAACCAATGAGAGAGCTTGTTTAGCTATTCCAAATTCTGACTGGATCATATTTTTGGTGTATTTTAAGAATTTAAGCCAAATATTTCTATCCAATACCTAATAATGAAATAAGAACAGCACTGCAGTACTTCAAGTCAAGTCAAGTCAAGTAGATTTTTATTGTCATTTCTAACATATACACAGTACATCGTTCCTCCAGGACCATGGTGCAACACAGGAGCAGAGCAGAACAGGACAGAACAAGAGCAACAATACCACTAAGCGAAACAGGAGAAGACAGTGTGTAGTGCAAATGACAATAGCTACATTGAGGATGAGTTACTACAGAGTTACTTCAAACATGATTCTATTGCTTTTTTAGTTCCTAGGCCTTATAGGAATGAGGGTTGCTGTAAATAAGATCTGAAGGAGTAACTACTCATAAATGAATCGAAGTGAATGACAAATTTACATCATGTTTAATACATACACTAGGGGTCATAAGCATGATCTTGAAAGAACAGAAATCTTAAATGCTACTGCAAAATGTTTACCAACCTTGTCACAGAAGACTTTGATTTGGCAGTAAGCTCTGTGAATCGGCCTGTTGCTCCTGTTGTTGTAGCTGTAAGTGTCGATCTGAATCATCAGCGGAAGCCCTTTCACTCCTTTCTGCGAGGAGAAATCAGTGCTCAAGGAGTTCACTGTAATAAACACCTAGAAAAAAAGAAAAAAACTTTTACTTGAGTTGAATGTATGGTTGCAGGTTCTATGGTTCTATGGTTTAGTACAAAACATTTACATCATGTAGTTCATTCACACACCTCATTTACACCAAAGAGCCCTTTTGACACATTTACAAAGATGGTGGTCTATAGAACGATTAGTGAACTACTGATGTATTTGTTCACTAGTGTGAAATGGAAATATTTTCAGCCAAACTTTGACTAGCAACATGACATGTGCATTGGCACAGCACAGGGATGTGGGCCTGTCTGAGTTTTGAGTGAGTCATACACTATTTCTAGGCATCCAGCCCAGGGGATTCCAGCATAAGCAGGCAGTGAAGTCCAAAGGCCCAAAGCAACCTGTATACTAAGTCCACTTAATACTGAATTAGCACTTTCCAATATAGATGATTTTTTCAAGTGGATGAAACTCTTTAGAATGTTCTACATTTCCACATAAATATGAACTAAACATAATCAGATGTTCAGACATTCTAAAAGCGGAGAACCCAGTTAAACAAATGAAGGCATGTGAATCTGGCTTTCTGTAACTGGTGTGACCCCTTTTTTCAGCAATAACTGTGACTAACCATCTCTGCTAGCTGTTGAAGAGTCTTGGAATTGTTTTAGTTTCTACATACAAAAGAGCTTCAACTCTTGATGTGCTGATGGGTTTCCTTACATGAAGTATTTACTTCAGTTCCTTCCTCAAGATCTCTATTTTGTTATGGCCATTGTTTTGCCACGTGACCCACTTTCTCGAGATTCAGTTGGCACATAGATGTCCTGACATTTTTCTTTAGAAAAGAATGATGATGGCCCAGATGCAGCAAAACAGGCCCAAATCATGACACTACCGTCACCATGTTTCACAGATGGTATAAGGTTGTTCTGTTGGAATGTAATGTATTCTTTTCTCCCAACAAAACAGTTCTCGTTTAAACCAACAAGTTTAATTTAGTTCTGTGCACAAAACAATTTTTACAAAAGTCTTCTGGTCTTTTTAGCAAACTGTAGAAAGTGAGATGTGTGCTTTTTGGAGAGCAATGGCTTTCTCCTTGAAACATTTTCTTTTTGTTAGAAACTCTATGCTCTATGCTCTATGCTATGTGGGCTGTGAGTAGTAAATTTAACACAAACCAGAGACAGGAGTGGGCTGTGTTTTTGGGTGCCTTGCCCAAGGGCACTTTTGGTCATAGATGTAATTGAAAAGAGGTCTTTAGTTGCTTAGATGTTAACCGTTGTATTGTGACTTGCAGACTATTACACCTTGCTAATGGAGTGGGGTTTTTTTGGTGAACCACTCCTGGTGAGTGTAACTACAGCCTTGAATTTCCTGCCTTTGTACACAGTCTGTAGATTAGTGGAGTCCAGAATGTTGAGAGATGGCTTTCTAACCGTCTTCAGCCTGATTAGCATAGACAGCTCATTTTTGACTTCCTTAGAAATATCCTTTGTTTGTGCCATGATACACTTCCATAAACATGTTTTGATAGACCCCTAAATAAAACTGGGCGGCAACTCACACCTGATTGTCATCACATTGATTGAAAACACATTACATGAATTTCACCTTCAGATTAATCCTAGAGGTTTACATACTTTCTCCAGACACAGATTTACAATACTGGGTTACTTTCCTCAATAAATAAATGGCTAAGGATAATATTTTTGTCATATTTGGGTGTCTCATTTGGGTTCTCTTTATCTACTGGTAGGAAAATCTTATGATGACATTTGTCTGAAATGCTCCCAACTGTAAATTGCCTTATGCCAATCATTCAGGAGACACAAGAAAAACAGCTTTTGAGAAATGAAATGTGGGAAATATTTTTTGCCTGGAGTGAAAATACTTTCCCACTGACAGGCTTCTCTGCCTTCGTGTCTGTGCCTGTTGCTTTTGTTCAACAAGATGGCTTATGGTGCAATATTGTGAGAACCACTTCTTTTCTCATGGTCACATGATCACCTTTACCAGGTAACAGTTAGTAAATGACAAACACACTCAAAACAGCAGAAGCACTTGGCATCTTGTTTGTGTGTGTCTCTTAATGTTAGAGTTGTCAGTGTTAATAAATGCATGAAAGTGGGATTTACTATACACTACAGTTAAATATGGTCATGATGTCCATTAACATGACCAGTCATTTCTACAACTACTACAGTAAAAAAAGAGTTAAATCAGCTGTGAACAAATTCCTTTGAGGGTTTGGTAAAGAGATAATCGTTTCATGTTTTACTATTGGAATTGTGGTAGACAGAGTAAAAGGCAAAACAAATGAAAAATAGATCAACAAAAAAAATAAATACTATATGTCATATGTTTAACAAAATAAAACTACCTTTAACTATGTTTAAACTTGTAACAATGTCTTTTTAATGTATGCAACGTCACCTTAGCCTCCTCATTGATGTCCCAGGTGAAAGAGACAGCATTATAGGCGATTTCCTCAAGATTCCCAATAGTGCTGAAGCTCTCTTTGTAATCAGCTGGGCAGAAAATATGGGAGATCAGTGATGAAGTGCACAAGCTTCCAACAGAGAACAGCTCACACGTTCAGATGTACCACACAAGTTCAGTTGAGAAAAGGCACGACCAGGTTTGAGTCTTCTCAGTGTAGAATTGCAACAGTAAGTAACTGAGATAATTAATTTGATTAGATGCTAAATGATTTAACTTGATGGGCATCCAATTCTAATTGCCCTTATGACATGAAAACATTGTATAAAATAAACATATGGTAGATATTTAGCAGCTAGTCACAAGAATCTTATTCCCTGAGACTGCGTCTATTTTTATGCACTTCTGCCGGCAACCGTTAACACATCTATTCAAATTTTGATCTGTAGCCTAGGGCGCTATGGAAAATCCCTGGATACTGTTATTCAAATCACACATTTAAGCCATATCAGGTACCAGGCCCTCCAAAAAAGGCAACAATGACATCTTGTAGGCCTACCACCTGCTATTGATGAGACCACTACAGTGGTGTTAGGGCATCAACCACCACCATCCCCCGCCATCGTGTCCAGACCTAATCCCATTGTCTAACCATTTCCCATCTGTGAGTAAAGGTGACAGATTTCACTGCCCAAAGCATTCTACTACTGTTGCATTTACGGGATACAGTATAGGAAGGGAAGGGGAGGCAGAGGGCTGCTGAATGAATGAGGAGTTAGAGTGAAAAAAGACACAACAGGGGGACAAAGGGGGTCATCCCTTTTCAATGATACGCCAAGCAGTGAAAAACAAAGACCTGGGTTTCTAAACCCATAGCAAAGAGCTTTGAAACACATATTGTCACAGTTATAATAAAACCTAGCTCCAGAATGGTAATCTTATAGAAGGATGTAAAAAAACATTTATATTTAACATACGCTTGTATAACAGGTTTTGATTCCAGTCCATTTTGGAACATCTATATTGGCCCATTAGTTGTGAAATGTGTACAATTAATGGCCACCCAGAGACACTTACCAATGTCCAGCACTCTCTGTTTAGCAGTGTGCTGACGGGTGTGCCAGTAATTCCAGTGCTTCAATTGCTCATCCCGGCATTTATCATCGCCAAACACCACCATCACCACACTCTGTGAAACACAGACGGCCAGGGCTTGCATAAAACAACAAGCGCATCATAGAAGCTCTATAATCAAAATTATGATATACGCCCACTTTAATCAGTCTGTTATACACTGAAATTTTTATAAAACGGGAAAATACAATTGGAACCCCAAACAGCGAATCTAGATTTCTAGTTTTTTTGCATCCATCACCTTTATCACAGTCCACCATCAGAATGCCAGCAGGCTACAGAAGCTTGAGATAGTTGCCATGTCGACAGCAGCAGAACTCACCCGCACTTTGCTGATGGGGAGGCGGAGGCCCTTGCCGGCCCCCATATCGCTCAGAGTGATGCCGTAGAACTGCCCTCTGTTCAGATAGATCATCGGACCCTCGCTCTGTTTGTGCCGCACAGAACGGCTGGCTTCTATATTGTACTGAAATGTATCCCTACACAAGAGAAGATGAACAGGTGTATTAGTGGTCACTCCTGACAGCAGAGACACAATGTTTCTCTAAACAACGTAATACTCACACAGCAGGCTGCTCATACAGGGAGTCTTGGGTGCTTAGAGTAATGGGCACTTTAAAGTTCTGCTAAAAGCACAGAACATCACATTAGGATTATCAGCCAGGAGTAAAAAAACGACAGTAAAAATGGCTAAAAAATGTAAAAATGTACAGGAATAGTTTTGTTCATTAAAGTGCAAAGTATTTAAAACAAAGGCAGAACATGGTTCCATTGTATACCTAAAATAAGCTTTTCTCTGGTGAAAGAACAGATTACAATACTAGAATCAAGACGATGTGTATATGGAGCATGGTGTATTATTATTTGATCTACTAATAGTTTGGCCTTTTCTTCTGTCAGATAAGAAAAACCCTGAATTACCACCTAACAGATAGTGACAGCCCAACTATTATTTTTTTTTAAATTCATTTCTGCTGCCTCACTCTATCCATGTGTATTTCAAACTTTCTAAAGTAACATGTTGTGAACAAACAGATGCTTCAGTTGACCATTAAGCACACATAAGCTCTCACCACGTTTTCTGTGGTGTAAGAGTCTTCGAAGGTGCTATCTGGCATGCTTTTCTGCTCATCCTTCATGTAGCGGCTCTGGGTGATGGGCCTGGCCTCGTGAGCGGACTGCTGAAAGGGCGAGCGGTTGTACGACTGTCCGTCTTGCTGGAGGTTAGGAGCAGACACAGCATACTCTGCTTTTACAGTGGCCACCACTCCCCCATCTGTGGGCAGCATACTGTACAAATCTCGCTTCATCTCTGTGCTGTGGGAGTCTGTGTGAAGGGAGAGATTGACTGGTAGAGATTTGGCAGCCTGTACACGCTCCTCCATGGACTCCACACCACCATGCCATGTCCTACAAAACAGATTCAGCATTTAAACATAACTTACAGTGAATGACAGTGATCAAGTTTGAACAAAACCCACATAAACAAAATTCTTATCATTCCTAAATGTTCCAGGAGAACTCATAACTTCCATGCTTTCTGTGAACGTTAGAAGCTTCAGAGTCTCAGCTTATACAGTAAATATTTAAATATTTAAGTAAGTAAATTTGAGTAAATTTTTAAAAAAATTTTGGAAGCTGTGGTTCCTGGATCACTAACATAACCAGTGGTGACAATCCTAGGCCATTCCAGATGAGAGTGTTGTTCTGTGTGTTTTGTCAAGTCACATGTTCACCAGTATACTTTAATATACTTCAGCACACACAACTGCAACATGCAAATTGTATTGCCTACATCACTGTTTCCGCATGTATGTGTCCAGGTGAGTATATGTAATGTACAACAGACCTCTTTTCTTCCTCTGGACCTTTAACAGTGGGCAGGACTCTTTTCTCTTTTGGAACCTGGGAGGCAAAGCAAGTAACATCACAGGACTTCATTAACCTACATAAGGAACTCACAACAGCCATTTTGGGCTCTCTAAAGAACCTCTCAGTGTTTTTTGTAAATGAAGTGTATTCAAAACATTTTCATAGTTTAAAGAACCTAGACTTAAGTTAAAGGATTTTTGGCAGCATGCTTAATTGGTGTAGAACCTTTACATACATCATTTACCAAAATGATTCATTATGGAACTAAATAGTTAATGTATAGCATCACTCAAAGAAGCTTTTGTGGTGCTTTTTATTAAACAGTTTGAATACAGATGATTGCCATGGACATTTCTATTCTTCACCCCACTGATTTATATTTTAAGTGTATTTGTAGCCTACAGGTTTTCTTATCATGCCAAGTAGAGAGAAATGTGTAAGAATGATTGTAAATGGTAATTGAATATTCTTGTGAAGAAAGGTGCATGAGTGTTTTTGTGCAATACAAGATATTCACCGTACAAAGGCATCAGTGACAGTTTGCATAGCCTTGGACTGTTTCCAACTGACCTTGTAGTAATCGTAGAGGAGGCCGAGGGCTGCAACACTGTCTTCGTCTCCATTGATGCTCATCATGGCTTTGGTGACTGCAGTCAGAGGGTTCTCTAGGTAGGCCCGCCACGCCTCGTCCTCATTGGTGAAGACCCGGCGAGACGGAAAGGACGTCTCATTGGGGACCACCACCACCAGTCGCTTACTGTGTCACACACAGAACACAGTTTCAACAAAAGTGTCTTCCTGTGCTTCTGATGATGCCATGTCTTAACAGGTATTGGCACTGTCACAAATTACTAGAATAAAAGTCTACTTAGCTGAACTTACAATGAAAGACAGACAGATTTTTGTACACCCAAGTGTGATTGTAAGTGTGACTGACTGGCTATTTCACTTGACTAGTGAGTTTCAATGTCTAGTGGGACCCCCCCAACTTCACACCATTCTGATGAGTGGAAATCTTGATAGATGAAAGACATAAGGATAAGAGTCCCTATTGTTTAAAGTAGTACAGAATTAGAACAGAATTAAATATTACAGTAGATTACCAGTACAAATGGATTAAAAGTACCAATCTATGAGTAAGAAGCATGCCTAAAGTATATATAGTAAACCATCATTTTATCCTCAGCAGGACATTTTAACAGTTCAATTTCATGTGCCTGAACCATCTACAATGTAATAAAAAAAAACAGTATCAACAGTACAAGGTGTATATTGAATATATTTATCAAATATATTGAAAGAGGAAAACAAGACCTTTATATGTCAGTACAAAATAATGCTGAGGATGCATTTAAAGTTAAAAACATGTGCTTTTCATCCAGACTTTGCAAAAAAACTATATTTAACTTCTATTCGACACTTGATTAGACAAAATGTTCCAGCAGTTGACCCTGTTCTCCAAAGCTGATATTTATGCTAAATAAAACTGACACCTCTCAGTGCCTCAGGGCTTTCAAAGCCAACAAAGAGCTGCACCAAGTATCTGCTCTTCCCATAGCTCTCCCTTTACATTACTAGTCCCAGAGTATTATCCCAGTGGATATGGATACTGCCATGTGGAAGTCAAAAGGATGTTAGGGAATCTGGGTTAAAATCTTTAGAGTAGCTCTTAAGCACAAAACGGAGGAGTAAGAATACATCAGTGCATCATAAAAGCTAATAAATGGGACACAGTTTTTTAGCCCCAAATTCAATGTGTATTCGGTGTATTTTAAAGAATCATGAAATGCTCAAAAATTATCCAAACGAATGGTGGTATAATTTGAATCACAATAAAATGATCATATGGTTAGAGAATCATATCCGGGTTTAAATATAGATGATTTCCACTGCAGTCATTAATAAACACAATTGATTCAATATAATGCAGATTAAGAATTCTGAGATTCTGTTATGCTACTATTGGCACCCTTTTAATACACTACGACAGGTTACAGAATTACTTTAAGGCAATAACCCTGTCAGCACAAACAGCAGTGGTAAAGCTGGATATTTAAGAAGCATGAACAGGTGTTTTCAACTCACCTTTCCTCTTGAGCCATGAAATCCTGGTATCAGTTAAAAGGCCTTCAGGAGAATTTTTGTGGATTTTTGGCAAATTACTAGTTCACCTCTCACATCTGTATGATGCCAGTGCGCTTTACAGATAAACCAAACAAACACGCGTTCACTCACACCGCTGCATGAGAAACCTAAAGAATGAGTGCAGATCTCAGATGGGAAACACCTTTGCTGGCTCACTGAGTGATATGAAGGTTGGTATGAATGAGCTGCAGATCGAGAGTAAGTCTTTAGAATTAGACCCACCCCCGCCTGTCTGTCAGCACACATGTCTCCTCAGGACAAAACTCACCTCCCCGTCTGTCTGTCAGCACTCATCACTCCAAAACCACAGCCAAAAGCCTCCAGTCTATTTACGAGTTACTCTGAAAGTTGTGTTTAATACAGGCTGTTGATTTATCTTCATCCACAATATAGCAGGAAGCCTGTGGCACGTTTAATTAAGAACATTTCCTCATTTTCCATAAGTGTGATTAATAGATTAGATACACAGGAAAGTATAAGAAAAAAACAAAATCAGCCATGACTCAACTGAAGAAATGGTTTCAGTTAGGGAAGTTGGCCCAAATTAAATGCAGGGGACCAACATGGGGTTAAGGGTCTTGCTCAGGAACCCAGTGGTGCTTAGCCAAAAGCAGGATTTGAACTCATTACCTCTAGGTTCTGGGGCAAATATTTTACCCACTAGGCTATCACCCCACATCATCTGAACGCATAAATAGTCGTGCTGGGCAATGATATTTTAAATCTTTAAAATGCATAACAAACATGTTTTAAATGCTTATTTTTTAGATATTTTCATTTTCAAATCTACAGAAATGCAAATGTGATTAAGGAAGATTAGCAACAGGATCAAATTAAATGTTAGATGCAGCTCACTGGTGAGTTGTGCTATTTTTAAAACAGGTCTGCGGGCTACTCATGTGGTCCTTGGGAGCATCATGTTGGTGACCTCTGCATTAAACAAATAAGGAGCTTTTTAACAGCAGTGTTCCCTTTAACACAGTTCAATATAATTCAAGCACAGTCAGTCTTTGTTTTGAATGCACCAGGCAGTTTTACTGGATTTATTTCTAAACAGTTTAGGGGTTTCTCAGTGATTTGTCAAGTGAAAACTGGCAACTGATCTTTTTGCATTGTTTGGCATACGGTTTTAGTCTTTAGAGGGAAGTCAGATTCATGGTGCACAAGAGTTTAATCATGGATTTGTCAAGCCTCAACAAGAGAGCTGTGATGAAATGAAACTCATCAGCAACATTAAACAGTGATGGAAATAACCAGTGAGAAAGATATAACAGATAAAACGCCCAAAATCATTCACACGACATGAGAACAGCAAAATTACTCGTACTGCCCTGAAATGCTACTAAGAAAAAGTAAAGTGAAAAATAACAATTTTTTGTGTTATTTTCACTGTTCATACAGTTGTGTTAAGTGCATTGCCATAAACAGTCTTCACATCCGTCTACATGATCCATTCAGTATTAACATATATATGTGTAT
>JBBPDE010000006.1:9428394-9442655 GCA_037974605.1 Nannopetersius ansorgii
CTTCTTTCCTGCATCCTTGTCCTGTAAAACATTTTTAAATACTTTAAAAATCCACGTATTACATAAGTGTGGGTCAATTAAATCTAACTGATCAATACCTTACATGATTAATCAGCAAAACAATGCTGATTAATAACTTTATATTATAATACTCACATGCCTACACTCATCACATGATTTAAGCTTCTTCACTTGTGGTTGGAAAGGCCCAAGAGGAAATAATCATTTAGATGTTGTAATGATGCATTACAGATAATGCATTGCAGTTGAGTGCACTGTTTCTGAGCCACATTACATTAGTATTACTGCACAACCACCTATCCATCAAAGGCTGGGAGGAAAAAAAAGAGCATTATCACCACCATTAAACAAAATGACTGAATAGCCCCCAGCAAATATCAAGTAGTATTTTTGCTTAAAGGCCCACCCAATTACTGTGAATCTCCCTTGGTGGAAATATAACGGATGTTATAATGAACCCTTTCCTGCACACCAATCCAAATTTCAGAGACTTTAAACAGTACAATCAACAATTGTAAATCTGAAAGCCGCCCCAAGATGATGACAACCTAAGCTAAAGTTTAATTTAATTGCTTATAATGAGAAATACGTTTTATTTACTTCAAAAAAGGGCAGATCTGGTCAATAAACTGAGATTCCATAAAACTTTATATTAATGTGTCTGATTCATACAAGAATTATCTGTTATTAATTATACATTTTCAACACTACTACTATGTTTGATTAGGCTGATCCAGTTCCCTGTTTCATTTGAGCGTCTTAACTCACTTTTTCAGTCTAAATGAGAAAAAATATGCGACTAAGTATGTAACTATGTTTCACATGAAAATTACTTGTTGCTAGTTTCACAGTAAAGTTATCACATGCTAGCAAGCACAAAAAAGGATCGAACGTACATAGCCTTTATATTTCTTTTTTACCCTTGTATCCTTAGTCTGTGGTGATTTTTGCATTTTACTGTCCAGAGTTTTCAGATCTTTAAAATATGTCAGATTTCCTAGGCCACGGTGCCCGATTTCTCATTTTCTCTGCTACCCTTAAAAAAAGGACGTCTTTAGCATTACAGAATGTATTTCTGTGACTGTATTTACAGTAAAATAGGATGATCTACATGATGGTGTCAATTACAGAATCCCATTACATAGTACATTTACAGTTTATTTACCATTATCATCCTGTATTATATGTTTATTATTATGGTAAGAGAAGAGCCAGAACATAGCCTTCTGATGAAGAGGATGGTGTGCCATATTGAAGAAATCAGCAAATTTACTTTATGACAAACACTTCATACCATAGACAAATACAGCACTGAACAATGATTGAGGGTTGGGCCGAAATAATGATAGATGTAATTCAATGTATTAATAATTAAAACAATTTGAAAATGAGCTTTTTTAAAATTTTGTTTTAACATAGTTTAAGGTGTTGACTGATATGACAATATTGACTAATGTGAAATTTATCATCAGGATGACATTTATGGCCATGTGGCCCAGCACTGATGTCTATCAACCAAATCTGTTCTCAGCTATTAGCTCTGGATTATCATTCACATTTCTAGCATTTCATTTATTAATATTCCATCTGCATAACTACATAGTTAATTACATAGTTACCAAGAGCATTAGTCATTAAAATCTGCTTACAAATTAGAGGATTTTCCACAGTGTGTGCTGTTAATGCTCTCAGAAATTCATGCTCAGAATGATTTAATAAGTTGTACTGGACACCCTAAAACAATAAATCCACAATAAAACTAAATCATTCTAATTATGTAATTATTTGAGTTGAAAATATTCAGCCCTATGCTCCTCCTTTATGTAACGATTTAACAATTTTCCAGTGTGGCATTACACTGAACAGACACAGGTAATGAAATAAGGAAAATCCTGAATAAACGAAGAAGTATGGATGCCTCCAAACAGGAGTACTACATGATAAAATTAAGCATTGAACATCCTACCATGATCTGCGGCATGTATAAACATGCTGAATTGGGCTTGGATAAAGGTTCATTGAGGCATGGATGGCAGGAGTTTCAGAGACAAAGACTCCTGAACCGACTAATGTTTCAGTGGGAATAGTGACTAAAGTGATATCTCCATTTCAATCTGCAGGAAAGACATCAGTAAACAGGGTGGAAAGTGCACATTCAGTGAGCATAATGCAACCATTTATTTGATATGTGAAGAAAAACAGAAGAGCAGCTGTTCCTCAGGTGAATGAGAATGTCAGAGCAAGAATGTCAATGTGGAGAAAAGTGATAATGCTCAGTTGAGTCATCTTCAACGTAATGTGGATAAATGCTTGTGTGACATTCTTAAAGAGAAACAATGTGCCTATCCATGGGGCACAAGGGGTCATTAAATGATTTTGATTAGTATGAAAATTATGTAAATCATATGCCACAGTCTGTTCTGTTACCAAATCGTCTGAACACCTATGGAAGATTTCAAACAGGTGTGAGAAAATATATTTAATATCCAGCATAGATCCACTGAATCAATAATTACTGAATCAATTCGCAAGCAGGAACTGTGCTGTACCTAAACCAAACTGCGATGGCACAGAACTTGCAGCATGCTTTGAAGAGAGGCTGAGATACAATTGAAAATTGCAGTTTATGGTCGGTCATTGGACAAATCTTGGAAAGTTTTTCTGTCAGAGCTGCTTTTCATAGAGAACGTTAGTTTGTATTCCAAGGTTGTTTTTCGGCAGACAGTAAAAACACTGCATCCTCTTTCTATATTGCAATGACCACATTTCAAACACTCAGAAAGTGAACGTGAAAGTGATCATTCGGTCATACGTGAACACACCACAGCACACAGTGTAAACAGCAGGAAATTCAACCTCTGCGTTTAACCCATACACCAAGTGAAGCAGGGGGCAGCTACGAACACAGCGCCCGGGGAGCAGTGTGTGGGGACGGTACCTTGCTCAGGGTACCTCAGCTGTGCCTAGCAGTCTTGGGAATCAAACCTGAACTTTCTGATTGCAGGGTGAATGCCCTAACCACTAGGCCACCAGCTGCCCCATAGTGATGCGGTCTGCTCAGCTGCGGCCTGCTTTCAGCCCTGCCGTCGACAAAGGCAGGGACTACAGGGGTACAGCTGGGTCACTCCATTTGTAATGGAAAAAGATTTCTTCACGGAATGGCACAGTACCTTGTGCCAGTGGAAGCTTTTCCCCATCCACTTAGACACTTTATGGTATTTTCTTTTTTAATATATGTAACTCATTTTGATCTGATTCTTTTGAGATATTCTTTTCACACCACCATTATATAACCAGAGTCACATGAAGGCACAGTGTCTAAAAATCTTGAGTACACACTGCTACAATGACCTCCCACACTTAGTGAGGAACCAAGAGAAGCACAGCCAGGCCAAACTCCTCTAGCAGACAAAAATAGACTTGACAGAGACTGAAAAGCCTTTTTGTTTGAGAGGGACATTAAACTGATCTCTTCAGCTGTGGAATGTCCCTACAGTCGAACACCTAAGCTATTGCATGTTTTAAATTAAACATTTGCAGGAATTTGTCTGGCTCCAAGTAAACCTTAGGACCTGTTTCCTTGATTTTACATCTGTTTAGACTTTGTTTTATAGTTAGCAATGGCCTTTTTAGTGTGCACTTAATATTTTCAATCAAAAACTGTGATGGACTATTTTGTTTGGCAGAAATGTATGTATTATTGATAGACCACTTTGTGTGCAGATGTTTGTAAAATTATGCATTTTTAGCTTTCTTACCTGTACAATTTCCAGCATCTCTGATTTGCTGATGTATCCATTGCCATCCAAGTCATACATGCTAAAAGCCCATTTCAGTTTCTGCTCCAGCTTCCCTCGTGATGTGACACTGAGTGCGATTATAAACTCCCGAAAGTCTATTGTGCCATCGCCGTTAGCGTCAAAGGTGCGGAATACATGCTCAGCAAACTTGGAAGCGTCTCCATATGGGAAGAAGTTTCCATAGATCTTCTTGAACTCCTCCATGGAGAGGTGGCCGCTAGGGCAGTCCCGCAGAAAGCCCTTGTACCACTCCTGGATCTCGTGTTCGGTGAAGTCTGTGCTCTCCAGCAGGTCCTGCATCACCTCTGGACGCAGTTTGCTGTTCTGCTTCCCCATGCTTGAGTTTCACGTTACAGCTGCTTTGAGACCAGAAAAAAGAAAGACCAGAAAAGAGAGAGAGGGAACAAGGGAGAGAGAGAAAAGGAGGAGGGGGCAAGAGAGTGAGAGAGGGAGAAAGAAGGAGACAGAGAGATGGAGAGAGGGAGGGAGAGACAGAGAAAGGTCAGGTATTAGGGTGAGATTTGATAGTGTCTATATGAATTTTTTCCATAAAATTTTCAGAACCATGACAGTTCAATGAACATAGTTAAAATGTGGAATCGAACACGTCCTGAAATGGAAGTTGTCAATGGCAAGCTTACTTTGCTCTGTTCCTTTGTTTTGCATTTCCTTAAAACATTTTTTAAAAATTATGTAAATATGTTTTTTTTTATTTATTAATTCATTCAATCACTTTATGGAACCGCTTAATCCTTACTAGGGTTGTGGGTACCCAGAGTCTATATATATTAGCGAGGTCACTATTCTACTTTTTGAGGACACAATTATGATTATTGCCGGTTTCATGATTATCTCGATTATTTCGCATTTCACAATGTAGACAAACACTTTCTTTAGAGGCTTTTACCTTTTATTTACTGCTGTTCATTATCACCATTAATGTTTATTAACAGCATTAACAAATAATACAGTGCACAAATGGAATATGAAGTTTTGTAGAAATGTGGATTCAGATTTTTCCTCGTCATTGTTTAATACGTTTTTTAATTGTCTAGCACGGGTGCGCCGTTGGTAAAATGTTTTCCTTCCGTGCGACTCCCACCAATCTGTTGATAGCGGTGTCATGATCTATGTTTTTAAGGGTACCAACAGAAGTGTGGTGTTGGAGGTTTTGCGATTAATTAACCTTAGAGCCAAAATTATCCTGAAAAATATAGAAAGTGCACCTTGAAATGGTAAAATTCAGCTGAGATCGTTGTAGCATGACTGCTCCGCATGACTGCTTTGTGTCTTATCTTCATATTTCAGTGTTTTAAACTTTTTGGATTGTCTCAGCGTTTCTCGTTTTTCATTTGTCCTTCTTAAAGCCCTGTAATTTTACACTATAAAAATAGGCATTTTTTCTTTAATCCAAAACACAACATTGCGGTTTTTGGTCTTGGAACGCAACCCCTGCTAAAAACACTGGGTTACTGTACACACACACACACACACACACACACACACGTGCATAAAAACACCAGGTACATTATTAGTTGCCTATTTACATGGAATTTCTGTGGGTTCTCTTCAACGGTCGGTGCAGACTTTGCGCTGTTCAGTTGTTATGTGACCGCTGATATATCTACAGTCAGGAAGTGACTCTCTCTTTTCCATTGGGTCATGACTTTTGTTGATAAGATATTTATTTAACCAAAAAACTTGTGTTTGTCTGTATATGTATGTATGTATGTATTTCTGTATGTATGTATATATATTATTCATTTCGACAAAAGTTATAAATACAAAGAATTTTAGCACAACATGAACCTTTATGGCCCATTGTCTTCTAAAAAACTATTTTTGGAAGCCCCTCACTCACAAAGCACTTGTATTTGTACCATAGTGATGCTAATCTTGGGCAAATACATTATTCAGATGGGGCACGCAACAGAAATATGAATGAGAACAGTGGCCTTCTGTCTCTGGGAAGCTTCAGCAGTATGAATAGGCTCTGCTCTGCACTCCTCCCCCCAACACTACGAGTCTCTTCATCAGGAAAGGTAACCACATCACCAGTTAGAACCATCAAGCAGTTGCCATGGAAATCTATTCTGAAGATTTCATGGTTCTTCCGAAGTCTTTTCGAACGAGACGGCCGAGGGAGAGTGCACCTCAGCGTGTGACTCAGACAGGAAAAGGAGAGCAAGAGAGTGTAAAGGGGGAGTCACACATCAAGGGTCAGTCTTATGCAAGCTGTTACCACATGCAAAAACTGGCTGCACATTTAGTTTCAGTATAACAGAGGCAAAATCAACCAATCACTGGCTCTCTTACTCTTTTGGCTTACCAAAATGTTTTTAATACAATAAACTTCAGTTTCCTACAGGCATCCATGGTTAAAAACAACTAAACTGTGTTTAAATGATAACTGATCACAGCATTTTACATTGGTAAATTTGTTTGACAAAAGTATTACTGCGACAAGCCTAATAATTGCGTCTCCTTACCATATATAATAAATATATTGCAAAAACAAACTGCCAATACAAATTATGTATTAAAACATTGAAATAAATCCATAACTGAATGTAAATAAAGGACAACACACTCCATTTCACATTGCATAGACTTTCTTTGTCCATACAGCTTCAGTCGAATCACTGTAATGTACAAAATGTACCAGACAAATACTGAGGTTCATTACAAGGGACATTAATTTAAATCCCTAACGTAATGATAATAATAATAATAATAATAATAATAATAACAACAACAACAATTACACCAGCCTGAAGTTAACGTGGATGTATGTTCAGGTCAATAGATGGATGTTAAATATAAGATATTAACTCTACACTGACAATATAGTCTTAGTAAAACATGAGAGAGACTGGTGTTTAATTAGCTCAAAGTCTGAAACGCTGTCTTTGTCTACAATAATGAATCTCTCTGACCTTTTGCCTTGTTGCTATGGAAACAGACACTCTGCGCCACATTCGTTAGCACCAAGAAAACAATAAATCGATGAGAGATTACAGGCATGCATGTTGGCTGGTTGAATACTACAATACTGAACACCGGGTCTGTGCCGCAACGAAAATGTAGCCAATACAGAGCAACGCTGTACCAAAGGACAGTTCCTGGTTTGCACAGCATAGTGAGCAGAACCATCACGGGACATTCCCTTCTTGCAAGTGATCAAATGATCAACAAAACATATTTTTCCATTGCACTGCTCAGTAGGACTAGTTTTAGTGCCACACAAACAGCAGAGCAAAACTGTCCCAAGTATTCATGCACAAATTAATGCAATTATGCTTTCCTGCATCAGTCAAACAATAAAACTCAACTGCAGCAAACACCAGTCTCCAGAAGAGCCAGTAAGACATCCTGCTTCTCATTTTCCATGCTGAAGGCAACTTATCAATCTGTTGACATTGCATGTGGATCAGGAGATGGGTGTTTTTTCCCCCCTTTAGTTTGAATATCTCCTGAAGACAGCAGGTGACAGTTGTTCTGCTGAGTTTCAACATATTTCCAGCCAGTCAGGAAGGATGCTTTAAGTTAATACAAATTAATAAATGTGATTAGTCAGAAGGTATGAGAACATCTATTAGGAAGTTCAATAAACCTCTTCAAACCTCTTCATGTACCTTACAAATTACAATCCACACCATTTAGTCTTATGCGTGCAATTACAAGAGTGACGAAAAAGGTAAGAGCAAACAGACTGTGCCACACCTGCATTTTAATGAATGCATCTTGAATGATTTCCCCCCTCATTCTGGTTAATTTGCCTTATCACAATATGGACAAAATATTCTGCCATTCAAGATATTAAAGAGCCCATATCATCACTTTTCTGGAGTTAAAGGGCTTGTTTCAAAGGCTTACTCCCTCACACATACAGCCCATATTTGGAAACGAACATAACAGCTTTCCAATCACAGCTTTTGTCAGGTCACAAAACAGACACATTTAAATATATCTCCTTATTCTGGCTTCAGTACTTTAGCCCCATCCATTCATACAACAGTTCATCAACACCTAAAATGGTTTAAGATGAAAATAATTGGACTTTTCTTGGCTTAAAGAAAGACCTCAATTTATCATCAGAACAGTGGAGCAGTGATTGGCCCCCCGTCAGAAACAGTTAGAGGCTTATTTGCTTATTGTAGCCTTTTGCAGCCTTCCTGCAGAGACAAATACTGAGCTTATGATCAACATATGATATATCGTTCATCCCAAGATGTGTCACTAAAGCTGCAAGACTAAAACTGCAAACTAACCCTAGATGTAAATATTCATCCAGAGGCTGAAAGATGCTAAAAAGATCTGGAAGCGTATTAACTACTAGTGTTCGTGAGGAATGTTAACCCGGTTCAATTCTAGTGTAAAGAAGCAAAATGTGGACTGACATCGTACCTGGGATAAGTGGAAAGATTTTTGAGGAACTATTGCTTTAAGTAAGCATGAAAAGTGTTTACGTTTTTTATATGTTCCCAAACTTGATCATTTGTAATTCAAGGCAATCATACACTTGGCCACATAATAAAGTTATTAGGCCTCGGCCACACTGTAATTGTGCATGTAAATGCAGTCACTGACAGGGAAGGACAGGCTCTAATGCAGCTCCCTTCATCTGCTCTGCTCTACCAGCATCTACTTAAGGCCCTACAGAGCTGTGGGGAATTGGAGATTATTAACTAACTTGTTTTCTCCAAAACACTTCCGGCTCTGGCTGTGGCATCATCTGGCTCATTAGTCAAATTACAGACTGAGAGATTTGTTTTATCTATGGCAAGCTTTTATGAACCAGCAGTTATAAATCCCAGTATGCTCTGGGGCAGAAAGGGAGATTTCTTGGTAACTCTATGGGCTTTGTGAGTCATTTGAAACGGTCGTGCAAGGCAGGGAGTTCACAATAGGCAAAAGTCAGTTAATTAGCCAAGATAAACATTTGTGAAGCAGTCAAGACTTCTTAGGGAAAAACAAACAGCACCTGGTGTGACTATTTAAATGACCTGAAACTCGCCATGTGTCTATAATGCCCTGGCAGTCAAACTTTAAGTAACCTAGCACTAAATAATACCTCAAGATCAGTGAAACTGGAAGCTGACAACCTCTATTTATCCCTTAGAATTAAATATTTGCACTCCTCCTTATTCAGTCTGCAGCAGTTTAGCCCTGCCCATTCATGCTGAAGTTCATGAGATGTATGTAATTTTGCTGGGTTTGTGACATCACAAATCTGATGAAGTGAAAACAGGCTGTTTTTGCAGTTTAGTACCCATATGGATAGGATAATGAACATGCATTTTGAAACTTAATGTTTCCTGAAAAGTGATAATATGCCTCCTTTAATATATTGAAAGGCACTGCAATCACAATATATAGCAATATACTGTAATTGCAAGAGTAATATTACATCTGGATCACACAGCCCTAGTATAACACTGTTCCAGGAGACAAATGGAGCTGAAATGCTGATTGAAATTAGCATGCTCATTTTATTAAGTGGATTCTTAATAAGGAACATTACAGCATGCATTAATGTTGGGTGGGCTAATGTGCACATGTGTGAAGTCGGTGAGAGCAAACCAATACACCCTGGAATTCGAAGAACTCTGCTGAAACACATTTTGTTATGGACAAGACTCCTCACACATTCCAAAACCCCTTAAGCTGAGGGCCAGAACGGTTCAGTGATAAACTGTGAGGTTTATAAATCTGGCTAAGCTGCACAAGTGGAAGCTATGATATATGTCTCTATTTATATGTGCCACAGCTCAGAATAATAACACTGAAACTCATAAAACCAGACTCCTATTTAAATTAACTGTGGGCTTTGAAACAAACATGATAAGACTGATCATAAACCATGCACTGAGGCATGTTATGCTGAAACAGGATCCTGGAGGAAAGTCTTGGCCATTTCTCTCCCCCATTTACTGTGGCAGTTCACGACAGTGGCAGGACAACAGCACTTTAAAAACAGGCCCTTGACCTGAGTGATAATTTGTTAATGCTGAAAAGATTAAAGAGATTAAGCCTTTAGTGAACCGATTCGAACATAGAGGCATAAAGCTGACGACACTCAATAGAGAACTCAATTCTCTCTTCCCACAGAAAAATGTGTCATACTATTCACTAGACCTCTAACACCGCTGGGCAGAGGGCATGCAAACTAATGCAAGTCAGCTCAAAACATGAGGAGCGTGTGGGTAACTACAACTCACAGCCCATTTTCTACTCAACATTAGTGGCTTTCAATGAAGGATCTGCTTTGTGTGCTCACTCCCAAATATACATACATCTAAACTGATCATAACCAAAACACATGGCACTCAAAGAATGTCAGAAGAGGTTTGAAACATCAGTCAACACATCTATTATCCAATTCTCTTTTATGGATTACATAACACACATTAACCAACAGTTGACAGGATCCACTTATGCGCATCTGTGTCTTTCGCACTAAGCACATCCAATAAATGAATCGCGGCTAAAATAACTGAGAATAGAAATCGAAAAAAGAAACATTTTTCTTCTAGGTCAGTCTGACTAGTTCCAGCACTCTCTATCACACTAAAACTCTTACGCCACACCTCCAGAGTTATTCTGTATTCCCTACATTTCAGTTAATACCTGTTGAAGGGATGACACGACCCAAGAGAATCTCGCCGCCCTAGACACCATGAAGAAGCCATTTAAACTGTTCAGACATTCTTTTGATCTTTACTCCTCATGCAAGAATGGATGGTGCCTGACTAAGGATAGAGCCACATCACTGGCACTAAAGTCTCAAGATAAGAGAAAGCTCAGCTGTTGCTCTAATGGCATAACCAAAGCCCTGTTTGATGCCTAGTGATGTTCCATTAAAAGTGCTTTTGGACAAAGAGGAGAGCATTCATTTCTTTCAGCTTTACTTTAAAAGAAAGACTAGATAGCAAAGCTAACATTGTGTTTTGTCAGAGAAAGCTTGCTAACATTACTGAAATAAAGCAAAGTATTCTGCTGTAACTATTGACAGAGCATCGTTCAGTCTCAGATAGGGCTGGCTCAAAAAGCATTTTACAGGCTTCAAGCACTCAGATTTGCCAGCTAGATTTGACAGGTACCGGCTAAACAGATTATCTAGCATGCGGAACTCATTTGTCTGTGTTTCAGTTCTCCAACGGCTGCAGTCATGAACGGTCACGAACAGTGGCATTAGAAATTAATGTGCATTTGGATTTCTTTGCTTAAATATGTTTTTTCCTATTATAATATCTTTGGCCAACAAATCTTGCTTCAGCGTTCCAAAGAAAAGGAGTGAGTAGGCTGTTAGATGCTTAAGTATCTAAAGCTTTAACAGGGGACAAAGCTTCCAAATACCAATTAAAGAAACAAATACCAACATAACGATGAACCAGATTTTTTTTCAGTCCATCTCTGTGCTGGCATAGGAATGAAAAGTGCTTCAGGTCTTTGCACATAACACCCATTAAATCATTCATGCTGAATCTATAAGACAAAATGGGTAGATAGAACGTTTGTCCTCATAGCAGAAATGTGTTTTTACAGCATGTATGATGATCCACATCAGCACCACCACCCTCCACAACACCTAACCATTACAGGGGGGAAAAGGGAAAGGAGAAAAATGGCTCAGCATGCAGAGGGACACACAAATACAGTCAATGATTCTGTGCCACAAAAGCTGAATGGCAGATTATCTAAAAAGTGTGATTTCAC
Organism: Nannopetersius ansorgii; assembly: GCA_037974605.1. Classification (NCBI taxonomy): domain Eukaryota; kingdom Metazoa; phylum Chordata; class Actinopteri; order Characiformes; family Alestidae; genus Nannopetersius; species Nannopetersius ansorgii. Next base: position 9,439,935 of record JBBPDE010000006.1, read on the forward strand.
ACTAGCCAGAGTACTCCAGCATTTCAACTATTTTTCATTAACAGAGAGTGACTGAGCTGTGAGGAGTGCCGGCAGGGTGCAAAATATAGAAAGCATCAACAGCTAAATTTAGTGGGGTCTCCCAAAACCTTAAAACCGTGACATATAGTATATAGTATCTATACGTTTTGAATTGAGAGGTTGCTTGAGCTCAACCCTCCCCAATAATTGTTTTGTTTTGTTTCAACAGTCCCCAATAATAAGATTCTTTTTTGTCCATCCTTCTCCCTGTTGACATATTTTTGTTTCATTTTGCCTGGAACCAACTCCACCATCGTCAAAGCTCACAGCTCCACTAAGGCAATAGAAAAAAGAAGCAGCTGTGTCGGACTTGCTGTCTGGTGGGCATTCTCTGACATGCAGCCCCAAAGTGCCCGAGGTGGCAGAGTGTGCAGCATATACAAAAATAGGTTTATAGTTTTTCTACTTATGCCTGGCCTGTTTCCACATCTGGGACTAGGGACGGGCATTTTAAGCAAAAATACTGCTCTAAAATGACGATTCTTAGAAGGTGCTTGCTCACTTGTCCATAATAGTGACTTCACACATTATCCCTAAATAATAGGCATGAAATGAACAGCAGTTTACACATCCTCAAAATCACTCACTGGTGAGCTCTGCCAGTTTAGTCGTGGATCTTAAAAGGTCAACCATATAATAAAACTGTAAATGGAGCACTTCATTTTTACCATTTCACCACTTCTCTTCTAAGAATAATAGTGTGAAATGCATATTTTTCTATATGACACAGTTGCTGGACAAGTGCTTAAGTATGAATTTTGTAATGCTACATGTTGTCAACACACACACACACACACACACACACACACACACACACACAGTTAATTCTGCAGTTGAGCAGCAGTAACCCCAGCCGCATTCCACGGTGCACTCCTTCAGTCTGAAGACGATTATACAAGATCTATGAACAGCACCACTGTTCTAAAGTTCTCAGCCAATGTTGCACAGCTGGCAGGGCCATGTCACCAACACTTGCAGGCTCACAGTGAAGCACAGGCTTACGACCCCATGTTGAGACAGGCTTTACTGGCCTTTGACCTCCTCTAAGTGGGCCTTTGAGAATGCAACAATGGGGACGCCCACGCAGCTGCCACTGCAAACCATCACTGATGGCTCAGCATTGCCTCACAGGTCCAGATACAAGCCTTGGACTCTGGAAAAATAAAAGCCTCTGATTCAATCTTGGTCTTCAGCTGAGACTTCCATCCTCAGCCATGCCACAAACATTTCCATGAGCATAAATTAGCGATTGTGAACGGCTCTGACAAACGATCATACTGAACTTTACAGTAATGCCAAGTCGCCAGTTGAATTGCTAGCTTGCCTGACAATTATTTGATTCAACAAATAGTGTCCAAAGTTCTTCTACCTTCCATTCCAAAATCTAAACTTCAAGGGTTTGTTTCCACTTCTTGAGCCAGCGCTGTACTAACTACACTGTAAATTACAGCACAGAACTAACAAACGTCAGGAATTAGCGTCATGCAGTGACTTTACTTGCAAGATGCTTCTCTAAGCTACAAGATGGACTTTGTGATGAGACAGTCATGATAATTCTTCACTGTGGAGTAAAGGCAGCACTTATGCAGTCACTTATGCTTATAAGAAGAAGAGCAGAAAGACCATCCATAAAACTATGAGTGCACATACGCCTCTAACTCAATCTGGGCAAATGGTGCAGTAATGAAACAAAGTGAGTAAAAATAAAACATAAAAAAAAAATAAATAAAAGCTGCTATTTTAGTCGGATTCTTGTTAAGATGGTTGGAAGAGAAACTGGCTCCTGAGCCAGGTCATAAATTTGATTATATAAACTAAATTCCACACACATTTCAGATTAAAATGGGGCTCATAGAAGGTTGGAGTTAACACAGGCGGTCTATCATCAAACCATGCCTTTAAACACAAAATAAAAGTGCTATACAACCTCCAAATAGTGACAAACTGTTACATTAAAAAACTTTCACAATGCCATGATTTCATAACCTCAATCTTCCCCTCACTGCATACGTGTGTGTATTATATTTCACCCATTTATTCACACCTCTCAAATGTGGCAGGTTTTACTATGAGTCCCATTTACTTTTTGATTAATGTTTGTACACGCAGTACATAAAGACTGTGGGTCATTTGTATTATGCTCTAAAAGAACAAATAAAGGACAGTAAGATGCAAAGACTTACCATTAAATGTTGCTGTTTGGACATTTATAAACTCATGATCTGTTCAGTGCAAATCTTAATAACTGATCCATTTGATAACCTGCATGCCTTAACATTCAGTAAGACAGATGTGAGGGGAAACAAATGGTTTCATATTAGGGTCACTTTCACTTTTTGTTTGAGTGATTCCGCATCTGAGTATCGATGCTTTAGCACAAACATACACATTCTAAGGCTGTAATAACAGACAAGGCTGATAACACACAATAGCAGTGGTTGCTGTGAGGCTAATCTCCTCCCACATGTGTGGGCTGTGTTGATGGAGCTGCCAGCACTGTCTCTTATCCTCACTGCCAACAGGCCTCCAATGAGTGAGTGTGCATGTGCGAGGGGGCACTGTCAACAGGCCTTCAGAGTGTGTTTGAGTGTGTGTACACACACACACACACACACACACACACACACACACACACACACACACACACACACACACACACAC
>JBBPDE010000006.1:9601510-9621726 GCA_037974605.1 Nannopetersius ansorgii
TGTGTTTTTATTCTTGCATAAAATCTTAAATATCACTTTTGTTAGGACCTACCTGGCAGTCAGTCTGGTTCATCACAACCCTGTTCTGCTGAACAGGATGCATCTTCCAAGAATAGAAATGACTTCCTTGATAACTTTGATCAGGTAGGAACGTTGACTTTGTTAAAATTGACCTCAAAGGCTTGTAATGTCTCTACTTAGACAAATGAACAGACATGCTGCATTTTTAAATGAGCTGTTGAGTATGGAAAAACAATTGGTTTTAAGAGTTTAAAACTGCACAACATGCTCTTTATATTAACTATTAAAACTATATTTGTTTTGCTTCTGATAAAACTTGTGTGGTCTCACGTAGGGCTGGCAATATGGCCTGAAATCTATATTGCTGTATAATTTGAAGCATGCATGGTAACGATATATATATTGCAATATATTCTTTTCTTCTGTATATACTTATTATATTTGTATGTCAAAATATGTTTGGCTAAATTGTTTGCGGCTACGTACCTTGTAACATGGTTTGAGTGTTTTAATGTTCTGAAAGCCCCTTTTCTTCACTGTAAGAAGCGGCACTATGTCCTTACGCAGGTACACGGTAATGGCATTTGTAATATCCATCAACTGCCGATTTTTTTTTGTGATACGGAGTGCCTTTAAAAATGCTTGCAAAATATCAGTCAAACCAGGTTCATATGACCGATGGTCGCATTGGTCGTCTTTACAAGCACCTCCTCCTCACCCCGTGTAAGCTCCGTGCTTGCAGCCGCTGCCATGCTTTTGACCAGAACAGGCACAGTTTGATGACATTAGCATGCGTTATGGCTAGGGCTGGGCGATATGGCTGAAAACTGTATCACGATATCAGTGTTTCATATCGGTTGATATCGATAGTTATTGATATTTTTTATGACCCATTTAATAAGGACCAGGAGAAAAAATATATTATGTTTAAACATTTTTATTTTAAACTTAACCTTCCTCTGATCACAAACCCCTCAGTTATTAAGAAACTCCAAGCATATTTTGATGTGTTTTGCATTACTATGTTTAAACAAAAAAAATTTCAGCAATGTGAAATATAGTGTCTTATATTGTTTTGTTTTTTTCAGCACAAACCAGGCAATATGATGAACATATTTGTTCTTTGGTTTGACCAGCTATATAAACATAAGAGGGCAAAAATTAGCTTAATTTTTTTTTTTTTAAAGAAATGACTGTCAAACACACAAATACAGAGAGACATTTTTTTACAGCTTGAAATTGTAAACACTTCTCCTAAAACAAGATAACTTAAAAACGTTTTTACAAACATTAGCCAAATAAACATTATTCAACATACAAGCAAGTGCGCCACAGGACCCCCAGTGTTCAGAGGGTATTACATGCGCAGAGCTGGTGCGCACTGGCCAGCTGCTGGAAGAGGCTGAAAACACACACAAATGCACACCAAATTACACTCCGGTCACTTATTTTATATCAAATTACAAGCAAGTATATGAAAATTGTACAAACAGTTCACAACAGACTCACTCTGGCTGGGATCCGTGCTTTATGTGGGCTAGCTCCAAGCGCTCCTTGTGTTCTCGTGTTTATATCGTCTTCTACTGCAAAAACACAGCTTCAGCGCCTCACAGGCAATCATTCTGCATTTTAGACTCATTTTCGCTGAGTTATATTTGATTTTAGAAGTAAAAAAAAACACTCTCCAGTTCGTATCGAGACACCTCTGTGCTCGCAGAATAAACACCAACCTCCCCTCCCCCCTCTCTCTCCCCCTCGGCTAGCAGTATTTTTCCATGCTTTTTAAAATTCTTATAACTTCTACGCGGCACACGAAGTCCAGACAAGGCTCGGGATGACGTCTGAAGCTTTGTGATTCACAAAAAACGGCAGAACTTCCAGAAAAATTTCTTTTGCTGTGCTACAGCCATTTATGACGGCTGTGTTTCCGTCACGGATCCAGGTTAGCAACCAAACTAGCTTCGCAACCTCTGTTTTCTTCCAACGAAGAATAAAAAATATCGAACGTTTTATTGAACTAATTTTTTTACTGATATCGATCACATGTCTATTGCGATACATATCGTTATCATTTTATCGCCCAGCCCTAACTATGGCGGTAGACCGGTATAGTCCAAATCTCTATCGTAGGCCAGATTCATATCGCTTCTACCTTATACCGTTTATGCCGCCCACCCTTAGTCTCACGAATGGAATGAGGCCACAACATTACCTTTGCATTGCAAACATGGCCTTTGTGTTATCAACATACTTATTTCTACAACAGCTCCCTAAAGTTGCTGCTGTTTAATTTGTTAACAATGATTAGACAATAATACAATTCTGTCTGATTAGGCTGAATTCATTTTAAAAGATTTTGCCAACATGTTCTGTGTCATTGAATAATACATGATTTTTGTGAATTGGGCCAGAATTAATTACAAAAATAAATGTCATTTTCTCTTCCTATTTCTCTCTGTGGGCATATTTTTACAGGGGGGCTTCTGCATGCCAGATGTGCGACTGGCAGCCACAGGCATGGACTCCTGCCCAGCCAGTGATGAGGAAGACACAGAGGATGAGCTAGAAGCCTTGCAGAACCGCAGCAGAACCAAATTTCTGTTGCCCAGCACGTCAAGACAACTGGTAAGTAACCCACACCCCATTTCATTCTTCTAATTTGTAAAATATCCACATCTAAAAGTGTCTTGTATTTCTGTATTTGAAGTAGTGGGTTTATTAGGTTCTATGGGTGAGCAAGAGTAGAATCCCCCCCCCCCTCCATAAATGTCACTAATAACCATTTGACTACTGATCTGAAATAGAATGTTGAAATGTAAAATTAGGTAAGTTTGCTGTGACCTACAATGTTACATTACCTATATGAACTTAGAATTACTTTGTTTTGCTTTCATGTAAAATTCCTCAGAAATGTGATTTGAGTTTACAAGGGTCGTACAATCAAGCATTCTGTTAATATATGTGCAGGTTGGGGAAAGCCATCATCCACATTTTAGGCCAGGCCTGGAGGGTGGAAGTTCTGATGATGAGCCACAGCAAGGTACACAATATACAGACTCTAGAACAGGCATTGAGCATCGACGCTCCGCTGAGGGACAAGTAATTGATTCACCCATCACAGGTGAGTACAATTTCATATTCAGGGTCTTGATGTTCTTTTGCCACCTATTGTCAGTAGCTTATCACTTTTATTTTATTATTATTATTATTATTATTATTATTATTATTATTATATGTAATTATATATTTTTAGGAGATGGTGGTGGTGGTGATGGGAGCAGTGGAAGTGAGGAGAATGGAAATGATGGTGGTGTGTCTACAGTCCCTTCACTTACTGGTGTCCAGACCACCTATGATGTCCTGCGAGGACTGGGCATTGTAGGAGGAAGTGAAGCAGGCGAGGATGTGCATCAGCTACTCTCCCAGCTACCTGAGTTGAGCCGATCTGGCTTCACAGGGCATAATCAGGTAATATACGATCTGAAGTAGTGATAAATGTAGTTCTAGCCACAACTGCAACACCTGCTCATACACCTTTTAATAAGTCAATAATTGACTTAAGTGTTGAGTAAGGGGGAGTGGGCAGGATATTAAATGCAAGTTGGAGCGTAACACTGCAAGAAAGTAGATCTCTTAGATGGGCAGTATGTCGGTTCATAACTGAAAACAGTTAATTCTTTTTTTATTGTTATGATATGAATTTTTCTTATAGTCTAAAGATTGTTCTGGAATATTATGGAGCTGGAAACTGTATGAGGGGGGACCTTTTTCACTGCATAGACTTTGACGTTTGATGAAAACGCTCAAGAGCACGCGGTATCTCTGCCTTTAGCTTTAGTGGACATGTGAAAAGCAGTGCAGTTTATTCAGTGGCAAGGTGGTGTGAATGCCTAAACTAAATCAGCTATAATTAATTTTTTTGTTGTTTAATATCTTACCTTAAATTACCAGTTGAAAAAAAAAATTACTTTTAAAGGCTTTTACGTTTACAGTGCATAGTAGTTGTGGGCTAAAAATTGTGTGGCTTGGGGAATAAAAGTAAAAGTTGAATCCTAAATATGGAATTGAATACTGATGTAATAAATAAATACAGCCCGACATATACAACATTTTATTCTGAATTTCATGGCGGGGGTGGTATGGCTGACAGGATTGAAAATGCTCTACATGCATGATTCTGGGTAATATTTAATTGTGTTTCATGTGCTTTTAGACATTAATGCAAAAGGGTTTATCAGATATTTGTTCTGTTTCCAGATGGGAGACCGCGTGGGCCCAGTTGGTACAGGTGAAACTGAGCCTTCTGGGCCTGCCAGCCCTTCTCTGGTTAATTTTAGTATGAATCCGGGTAGGCAAGAGACATTGGTGAGTTCTGAACCATCCTTTTGTTTTTCATAAAAGTGAGCTAGTAATTTACTAGTTTTGCACATCTAGCTAGTTTAGTTTAGTTTAGGTCTGCATGTTTGTAGTATCAGAGTTAGATGGTCAGTGTGCTACTTGTTTTTTTTTGTGGCAATATATCATTTTTTAAAATGCATATTAGTGCCAAATTAAGAAAAATACAATTTACTAATTTTGTAACAAAATAATGTAAATTCAGCTACAGTTCCATATAAAATATAACTATAAATAGTATAAGCAGGATGTCAGTATCAGAAAACTTTATTTATCGTGGAGGAAATTGCTTAATACGGTAATAAATTATTTTCATTTACAGTAAAACAAATACAGGGGGTTTACTGTGCAGTGTTGAATTTGTGGAATTTTTTTTTTTTTTTTAGAAATAAATCATAATGCTACGAACCATTCTTTCACAGGATGCCATGAATAATTCACACTCAAGTGCTGTATCCCCAGAAGAACGCTTTGACTCCATTTATCTTAGGGCTGGTGCTGGCTGCCGCTCTCAGAACTCAGTTTCTTCTGTACTTCAAAGCACTCAGAACGGTTTCCAGTTTTCTTTTGCCAAAGACCAACAAGGTGTGAGTGATGAGGTGATTGATCCAGGGCAGACTCTAGGAATTCGTGGAGGCCCCTGTGGGCACTCGGTCAGTGTTGCCGAACCCCATGCTCCCAGTAATGCGGAACATTCTGCAGAATCTCTGGAGGCTAAGTATCTCTCTCAAAGCCTGCGTCAGAGTGAAGATCAGAATAGTGATATCTGGAATTACCCACCAGACATGGAAATGAACTTTCAAGGTGAGATTTTTCACAATGGATTTGACCAATCTTAACAATATGTTGTTGCTAACCAAAAATTGTAAAATATATTTAATTGGAGTTTACAAAACTCCAAAAAACAAATGTTTCTCTCCTTTTCTAGGTACAAATGTTACCAATAGTGTTGTGTACCAGAATGAGGAGGGCAAGTGGGTGACCGATCTTGCTTACTACAACTCTTTTGAAAAAGAAATGGGAGCAAACATGCCAGAGGATATTGCCGCCCAGTTTAACTCTGAGGACTTTGTTGATGGCAGTAAGTACAAGTATTGAATTGGCTGTCACCTAAAAAGTATTGTGATGTTTTCACCATTATCTTTTTCAATCTCCTCAGACCAGGCAATGGATAAAATTATTGAGGATCAAAAGGTGTTTGAGAAGGAGCATGAATTCATGCAGGTGAGATTTTTCTGTTTCAAACATTTTTCAGTATCGATCTGAGCTTTATTACATTTTAGATGGGTTAAACTAAGGTTTTTTTCTGGTAGGAGGAGAAGATTGAACCAGCTAATGCCAGCATCTGCCTTGGAGATACATCTTGGAAAGTTCCTTCTAGTAACCACATTCTAATGAGGGCCTCGCAAGTTTCATCGGAATTTGAGAAACGGAACCAAAGTTATTTGCGGATTTCCTTGGGAGAGTTTTTTAAACAGCGGTCTGAGGCTTTAGGCTGTTTGGGGAGCAGTGAACGGGATCATATTAAACGGGTGAGATGCTTACCAACAAGCTAAAGGCATATCAATGAAAGCTGCACAAGTAATCGGATATCATTTTGGGCCGTCTAATGTATTGTAGCTGTTCAAAATTATGATTTTTTTTTTTTTTTTACCTATTTTTATTTTTCGGCACCATTGGACCATAATGGCTGCTCTTTACATTTTGTGAAACGTTCAAGATGAATAAACCAATAGAAATGCTCCAACAAGGCATAAAATGCCTTTACATTAACTTGCTTCAGTTAATTGGTTGCCTTTTACTGTGAACCTACTGTCTTTTTGACTGTGAAAGTGTACATAGTTTTTTTTTTTTGTGCTTGAAATCTGGCTGATTTCTTCTTTCTATTAGCCGTCATTTGGTTACATCATCAGATCTCCAGAGAAGAGGCAGCCCTTTGCTCTCCTCCGGCCCTCTGATTTCTCTTCCAGAGGAAGCTCTATTCATAGCGACACAGTCCAGCTCAGTGAAGCAGATGAGACTATGAATCCAGGCATGAGTTTAAGATTTATATTTATTTATTTTTAAATTCTCCTTTTATACAACCAAGGCTTTAAATACATTTGTCCTGATTTATGTCTGCTTTCAACCTGCAGAGGATTTGGAGAAGACACTTGAATCTGCAACAACAGAGCTCCTAACTGAAAGTCTGGCACAACAAGAGACGAATGTCAAAGAAAAGGTCTGCATCATTTTGGATGTTGCAGTCAAACAATGTGTAAATTATACATTTGTTAAATTATGGTAGCAGTATATTTTTGTTGTGGTTAAAAAAAACTAATAATAATTAGAAGCCAAACAACAAATGTGCAAGGATCCTCTTGGTCACAGTGAACTCATTTGGATGAAAAAAAGTTATATATGACATTTTTTAATGATGTATTTTGCTACCTATTCCTGGATTGTTGACAGTATAACTATCAAATTTGCTAGAATCATCAATGGCCATAACATTGGTTGTGATGTATGGGTGTATAGTTAAGAAGATTGTACTGATCTTCCTGGTAGCTCTGTGATGCTTTGCTCCCTCATTTCATTTTGCAGGTATATTTTGATTGTTATATTTTCACTTTTTCCCTGTCAGGTTTCGCCTAGATTGTCGCTGGATGATCAGGAGAGTTCAGGGCAGAGTTCAGAATCCTCCAACTCCAGAAGCAGCCTAACACTGAGCATTAGCACAATTGCCTCAGTCATTGCCGATGCCTCAATAAGCTCAGACCCAGCCCAGCTTGCAGCCATGATTATGGAATTGTCTAAGAAGAGTCGCTCCAAGAGCAGTCAGCGGATGGAAGGGCCTGTTGCTTATCCTGAACCAGTTGCTGGAACAACTAACATTCAGGATGCCTTGCAAAAAACATCATCCCTAGCTGACCTGACTCTTGACATGGAGAAATATCTGAAGAAAGCTGAAGTGTCAAGCAGTGATAGTGATGCTTCTGGCTCACAGTCCTGTCTTGACATTCTTAGCTTGGCTGAAAATTTGGCAGGCTCTCACAAGCCAACACAGAGACAGTCTCCCACTTTGCATAATGAAGTAGTCAAGAAAGATCAAGTTCAATTGAGCAGTGTATCCAAACAAGCAAGTAACACTAACAGTGGAACAGAAGTCAAAAAGTCAGAAGTGAAAAGAAGTTCAATCCCGCGACTAAAAACTAGCTGCATACCGATAGCCACAGCTCACCCAGCTAGGAGATCAGTAGGTGCAGGACAGTCTTTGACATCATCAACCATCAAACCTAAAGGTATGGCTAGTGGTTCTGGTGCTGGAAGAAGCAAAAGTGAATGCTACACAGTCTCTACAGGAAACACGGGTTGTTCTGGATTTAAGGTCACAGTAGGCACATCTCAACCTCAGGTGTCTGCCACACGTCACTCACTAAAAAGCAGTGACTCCACATCAAGTGCTGGTCGTACAGAATTGACTACAGAAAGCAGCTCTTCTTATACACACAGAAGCAAAAGCTATTACGGGCTAAATGGCACAGAAGAATCACAATCACTGAGAAGTCCACAAGCATCACAGGCTGTTGGAAAAGGAAAACAAACAGTTGCAAGACAGAATTCTGATATTGCTCAGAATAAATTTGGCAAGTTCCTATTTTGTTTGCTCATGTTTCTGTAACATAATGAAGCTGAATGCAGCGTCAGTGATTTGGCAATATGTATCAGCATTACAGTTTAGCACAGGGCTGTTGACTCAAAATGAATTGCTCGCTGCTTAAAAGATTTGTATACAGTAATCCTCCGCTTTTCTCATGGGTTACGTTCCTAGAGCACCCGCATATGTTGAAAAATCGTGCTGTTGTGTTTTGGGGGGGGGAAACCCTAAATGTGCTCCACTTTAATGTAATTTTAAACTCAGTTTAATGCATTACCCTTAATGGCATTATCGTTGTTGTGGGCATTTCCGTATGTGACTGAATCCGTGACGCCTGATCTGCGTAAAACTGGGGATTACTGTATCATAAAGTTTAAAGTGCACAATAATGAAGTGTGCATGTGTGGTAGCTTTGTTTGTTTTTGTTTGTTTGTTTATTTATTATAAATATTATAAATGTATTATTTTTCTTTTCCCCATCTCTTTTTAGCCTCACCTGAACGTAGTGCCTCTCAGGTCGTGGAAGCTAGTCACTGTTCCTTCAGACCCTCCACATCTCCTCTTACCCATTCAAGCCCAAGCCAGACTTCTCTGCCTAGCATACAAGGGTAAACACCATTGCTCTATTACATTTGCATTACAGGCTTTAGTTTACTTCAGTGGCTGTAACTGTAACAGTGTAAACTGATCTCTACTATTTGTATTTAGGGGAATGTCCTCTCCTTCTAGAGGTGAAAGAAGTCCAGGGCCTGATTCCTTTTCCCCTCAGTCCCACTGTTCGAGTCCATCTCTTAGCAGGCTCACATACCTCTCTATTAACGAGAACACTGTCATGCCCACACCTGATCACCATAAGGTGAGTGGGTTATCAGCATTTTTAAATATGGTAAGCCCACTGAACATGGCACATGTGTGTGTAAAAGAAGAGAATGTTGAATTTGAATATGAATTGCTAAAATGTACAAATTCCAAAGCTATAGTGTACTTCAGTGTTTTGGGTTATTATGCAAGATAACGTGTAGTAGTACAAGTACAATTGGTGCCACAATTAGTCAGAATCTGTTAGTTAATTAATGCCATGTACATGTCTGCATTGGATGTGATTGGAAGTTATATGCTGCTGTTTTGTAGCTATTGTTAGTCTTTAACCCCACCCCTCCTACTGAAGCCAAAAACAAGGATCTGTATTTCATATGGATTTCTTTAATACTTACAAGCCAGTGTCTGTCTAATCTAAAATATGAGAATGAGATTGGTATTATTGTGTATGCTGATTTTAATGTTTTACCTAAATTTCTTTCTTCTACCTTCTCAGAAGAATAAGTCCATGTCATTGAGCACCACCATCATCAGAGCAAGTCCTACTCCGCCAATGGAACCTATGGACGGAACTGAATCTGTCCGTCAGGGCCGTAATGTAGACGCTGTTAGTTTCCCAAAGAGTCCACTACCTCCTCATCATTCTGAGGGACCTGACAGTAAAAAGACTTCTCAACTTGGCCAAAGGGAGTATGATCCAGGGAAAAGCCAGTCTGAGCCTGTGCCAAGACTGTACACACAGGGTGATTCTGGTTATTCTAGCAACCTCAACATCCAGCATCACCCTGGAAGAGGACTGGAACAGAACACACAAAAGGAGCCTAATGTTTCAGGAACAGGGAGTGAGGCTTTCTGTGGGCCACGTTACGGTGTCCCCACCTCCTCGCTTTACAATTTAGAAGACTTAAGATATGGACTGGCCTCTAACTTCCAGGGTACCTTGTCAGAAATGACCACTGGTATGCCAACTCTTCTAACTGGGCAATCACTTTTTAACACCCAGCTGGCACAACAATATCTGAACGCAGAAAGAACTTTGCACCCTTCGTCGTACCATTTAGGAGCAGGACCCTATGGTGTGTCACCTGTGATTACAGGTGCTAATCCTCAAATTGGGCCTGCATATATACCTGGGCCAACAAATATGTCGTCTGGATATGTGAATCCTGGCCAACATCAGTACCCCCTTAGTAACGCTTATGGCCAGCCCTGGTCTGCAAGAGACTTGGCTGATCTCAGAGGTAAGTGGTTTCATTATGTCTTTATGTGAACTACCTGTTTGTTTTATGATTATAGCTTAATTTAATTTAATTCATTAAATAATCTGCCGCTTTTAGTGTTTGTGTTTGTGATTTTGTTGTGTTTGATGTGAATAATGTCTTCCTAATTTGCCGCTTTCTTAGCCCAAGTGGTTGTGCCGGATGAACTGAAGTTTCCCAGCGCCTGTTGTGTTGGTATTGCCTGTCAGACATCACTTAGCATCTTCAACCCCTCAGAGCGTTGGCAGCAGGTGGCCATCTCCATAGTAAACCTGTCCATTGATGGACAGAAGGTTAGGACCATCTAATTACTTACTTGGAAATCTGTGCCTGGTTCAAATACCTGAGTCAGTCTTTTTTTTTATTTTACTTGCACGTAATTTTTGTTTTAATTGTCACTTAGTTATGTCAGCTGAGCATATTAAAGACTTTTCATACTCTGACCGGACAATCTTAAAATATCTTTTACCAAATTAACAGACATTGACACATGTATCATGCATAGTGCTTGTGTTAGTTGTTTATTGTGTTAGAGGTGGTCATGCTTCAAATGCCATTTAATTTTTTTGAAATTGTGAAGATTTTTCTTTTGCTATTTTATCACTTAAATGACCAATGTGTTCTGACTTCCATTTAAAGTATATGTGAAGTTATCCTTAAAGTTGTGTCCCTAATACTTGGCATTTTGTCCAGGTGGATTCCCTTCCGTACCAGTGGCTCATTGTGAAGAACAAGACTATTATTGGGCCTAAGAGCACAGAGGAACAGAAGGTGTTGTTGATTGCTCCAAGAGCTGGCCTGTACCAGTGCACTCTTAGTGTGTCATCCTGGCCTGCCTCTGCAGAGAGTGAGACTGTGGCTCAAGCTGAAATGTTTGCAAAGAAAGTGGTGCTTATTGCTGTAGCAGAGAACCCGGCAGTAGAGGTGAAAATCCTTCTAAAGGTTTTTACCCTGAGCTGTGAGTTTTGTGCAGAGCAATGATAGGCTAGACTGAGACCTACTAGAAAGCTCAATCTGTGATGCTTTGTTGACAGGTGGATGTTGGCAAGACCGGTTGTCTGGACTTTGGTGATCTGGCAGGAGGTAGTGTCAAGGCCCTGCCACTTAAACTGGTGAACAGAACTCGTGCTACCGTGCCCATTCGTCTAGTTATCAGTGCGGTTAGTGAGATTTTTTTTTTTTTTTTTTGTTCATATGTTAATAAAACCTTATTTACCTGTTACTATAAACTGTAGAATTGGTGTGTATTTAGAGTCAAGCTTTGGTTCTTTCATAGAAATGTTATGTATCTATGATGTAAATTCTGAATTTTATTTCAGAATGCCTCTGCCTGGCATTGCTTCAGCTTCTCCAAGAGTCCTGTTGATATTACTGCAGAAGGTTCTCTCCATTCTGATGGGCGATTAACGCCTGCCCAGTCTGTAATGAACCATGTGTTGCATTCTAGCTGTGGAGATGTAAGTATGTATATTTATGACTCTCAGTCTAAAGTGTACAAATGCTGCGCATCAGAGTGGGTATCATTAAAGGTCTCATGACATGCTTTTTTCTGCATTTATATAGGTCTTAGTGGTCCCCTAATACTGTATCTGAAGTCTCTCTCTCTCTCTCTCTGATATTCAGTCTCGGTGCAGAAATACAGCCACTTAGAGCCAGTCCCACAATGAGATTTCCAGAGGACTTGTCATCTCTGTGTCTTTACCTTTAAAATGATAATGGAGGAGAGAGCAGTTTTTTGCACTAATTTTTACAGTGTATAGCAATGGCAACTGCGGTCACATAGCTGTTAAGACAGTTGTATTCATCTGTAGTGGAATTTTGAACATTTCCTTGATAGCCAAGATCAGTGCCTATAACCCTGTTGCTGTAAGACTCCTCAAATTTTACCCATTCTCATCTGATCACCCTGGTTTGCAGAGGTGCTCACTCTTAAGCTGTGTCTGAAAAGTGCACTTGATCAGTACATAGTGATTGCTATATAGGGGGCTAACAAACTGTTACAATTTTACTAACTGTTGCTTAAATAGTGTGCCGAATCTTGGCAATTTATCTCTGTTGCATAAACACGCGTCTCATCTCTCTAGTTCAGACATGAGGCAGGGTCTGGTGGACACAGTGACGGATCCATCTTGTCCAGACTTCATTTTCAGCCACTCGGCAAGAACAGCTGTGTATTTTGTTTTCCAAAGAAAAAGATTTAACCCACTGGTTCTTCAGAGGCTCACATGAAAGAACTTAAAAATACATTTGTGCTCATTTGTACATCCAACTGCCATGCTTCACTTGTTTGCAAGGCATGGAAAAGCCATGCAAAAGTGATTACGTTGCCAGTCGGTGGAGCTATTTTTTTTTGTTAATTTTTTTTTAGCGGAGGAGATGAAATTCTCTGGGTGGGCAAAGCAAGGGAAAGGGGAGGTAACCTTTCCCCATATGATGACATACGGGACCAAATTCCAGGCCGTCTGAGCTGTCGTCCTGATCAAAGCACTCTTTACACCAATCGCAATTTCTAGCCATTGCAGGGCCTTAGGCAGGCTAGAGGAACTCATATTAATGTTAAAAAAATATTATAAAGTGAAATGTTCATGTCATGGGACCTTTAAACATATTTGTTTTTTGTGCACAAACCTGTCATAAAATTGGTGCTAATTAGAGCTAACAGCTAACTGATGGTACACTGTGCATCTTTCTGTTTTGTAGAATCCAGACAGCTTTATGGTGTGGATTCATTTCAATGCACCTCAGAGATTTGGCACCAATTCCGGTACTGCTTTTTTATTTCAGTAATCATGTACATTTTCTTGCTTCTAAGAATGTTTCCCAAACAGGATGAAATGTCTAATAGTTTCCATTACATAATTTAAATGAAACCTATGGTGATGCAGAAGTTCTTAGTTCTATATCATGTGATGCAGCTGAATTAGGTCCACCTCATGAATACAGCGCTCGTGTGGATATTGAGGTGGATAGCCCTGGCCCCAGTCATGTGATCCAAGGTGTTGCCCTCAAAGCAAGGTCAGGAACTGCCAGAGTACATGCCCCCAAAGACTTACAGGTGAGAAGCTACAGGTTGCATTGGCATTCATGCTTATCCAAGACTGATTTTAAACAAAAGACAAACGGCTCAGTTTCAGCTACTTTGTTAACATTCATGATCAGTATTACAGTGCTAAAATTGTGTGGGAGATTTGTTTAGTGATATGTCCAGTAGAACCATGACTAATGGTAGCTCTGTCAGTGGAATAGATAGCAGTGCTGTTCTCAATGTTGATATCTCCTCTGGTCCGTACCAATAATTCACTTTGTTCTCGTAGATGGGTTCTTTTCAGACACATTATTATAAAGTTGGGTCTGATAGGGTTTGTGTCTTCATTATGCCATAACGTAATTTTGTTTTTCCCCACCTATTTGTTTGGTCTTTACAGACAGTTTATCTTCAGTCCCATTTGGGTCAACCTGCTAAGCAGACTCTGCCCCTTAAGAATGCAGGCAACATTGATGTTCACCTCAGACTGAAGGTGCTGTTTCTTTACTAATGTTTCAATTCAGATATGGTTATATTTATTCCGTTAAAGCTCAAAGTTTTGTTAGACAGGGTGTTGCATGAAAGGGCAAGCTTTAGTGTGTTTGCAGAGTCATGTGGATTTGCTTGGTTTTGCAGAGTAATGATGGGGATGACTGCTTCACAGTGAAGCCAGACGAACTCTTCTTACGAACCGGAGAAGAGAAGAGTGTTGTTGTCACTTTCCAGGGCAGCCAAAAGTATAAAGAGAGGTATAGGAGTATTTGATTTCCTTGGTTTTAACACTGTTGACACAAAACAGGCTATAACTGTATAATAGTCTACAGTTCTCTAACAGAATAGGCTTCCTTGTTGTTTCAGTGTTCTGACGATCCTTGTGCTGCCCAGCGGGCCCCAGTATGAGGTAGTCTTGAAGGGAGAGGTAGCCCAGGGTAAAACTGGGACTGTGTCATCTGCTTTGAATATAATGCCCAATGGGGACGTGCCACCCATCCTCTCAAACAAGCAGTTTATGGCTTGGGGAGGAGTCACTTTGGGCAGGGCTGTGTAAGTACACCAGCTCCGTGTCAAACATTATGCACTCTTACAGAGAAGTCTACAGACATTAATATGTACAGAAAAGCCACAATATGAAATACGGATACATTTTTGTGTTACAGGCAGCAAAAGTTAGTATTGAGAAACAATTCTCCCAAAACATCACAGCAACTACGCCTCCTCATCAGAGGTCAGGACCAGGACTGCTTTCAGGTTAGTTGCACTTTAAATATGTCTGTCTGTGTCTTGTGCATCTCAATTAAGTGTTTTTGTATTTTACTGACATTGCTAAGCTTGTATCTTATATTACATCATATCTTAGCTGCAGAGTTCTTTTGGTCCTGATGAACGGTTGACTCGGAACAGAGAGCTACTAATTAAGCCCAAAGAGGATGTGACTGTCCATCTCCTCTTTGCTCCCACTCGTGTTGCTTCCATGCTGGCCAAACTTGAGATCAAGCAGTGTGCTGTGCGACCATCACAACCTGGAGTTAAATTCAGTGTAGGTGCACCGTGTAAAAATACTGTTTATGAACCGGATGAATTTCTTTTCTGTTTAAACAATAGATTGCTACTCTGCCTGGTGGGTGTTTTAAATATTAAACAATTAAAATAATATTTAAAAGAATTGATATCCAGTGTCTTTTTTTTTTTTGGTGATGTTTTTGTCATTACTAGTATTAGGCTTTGTATCTCTGAATCATCAAATTCACACCCTTACACTAAAATCTTCTATTCTTTTCAGATCCCTCTGTCTGGCTATGGGGGGACGAGTAATGTGATTCTGGAGGATTTGAGGAAACGGTCAGATGGCTATGTGGCTACACTAAGTGGTGTTCAGGCAGGTCGAGTTAGCAAGCTGTGCGTGTGCGTACGGAACACAGGCTCTCGAGCTGCATATGTTAGAGCAGTGCCCTACACTGACCTGGAGAAACGTATAGTCATGGAATCTACAGTTATCAGCCTGTCACCATCACAGTTTGTACTGAAGGAGAGGACTCAAGAGGTTAGTTTACTGACAGGGAAGTTCCCGTTTCTCCAAAAACAGTACAGTCTTTGAATAGATACTTTGTGATCCATTGTGATTTTTACACTTTTTGTTCTGCTGTGATTGCAGGTCATTACAGTGGTGATGAAGGCTTCAAATAGAGAGCAGGCTCTCTGCCAGTCACATACTGCACTTCTTGCCACGGTTTGCTTCTTCTGTGGAGATGAGGTCTCTCGCCAACAATTCCGAAAGTCAGTAGCAGTTATATAAAGTGTCTTATAGTGCAGAATAGCTGGTGACACAGGAGCTGGGGATCAGAGAAAAATCCTACCCAGGATTTTGTTCCAGTCATCTGGCTTCCAGTACCCTCAAACTAGCATTAGTGGGATACAGGTGGTTGTAACAAAATCCTGGGGAGGGTCCTCTGACCTGAATTACCCAACTCTGGTAACACATGGCCTAAATGACCAGAATGTCGCTGATCATGATTATTTATTTTTCCCTTTCTAGATGTTATTTTCATACAATACAATCTTTACAATATTTCCTCAAACAAAATATTTTTTCCTTTTAGATTATTACATGTCAAACCTGAGGCAGGGAAAAAGTTGTTGTCTGAAAGCAGCTTACTGAAGAACATTTCCTTTGATGAGCCTTTCCTTGGAGAGGAGCTAGTTCAGGAATGTGAGGCATCCTAATTACCGATATTTTCTATAAATCTAATGATTGACTTATGATTGGAATGCACGAAGAATGCCTAACTAAGTAAATATTGACGCTGTGTTTTCACTGGTCCTTATCTAGCCTGTGACCTTCCCCAGAGGCCAAATGAAGGTCATATTTTTTATGGCAATATGAGTAAGGTTATCCTGTCACTGTTGGGCACGATGGACGTCTCAGACTCAGGAGAGAGCGACAATGTTGAGTTTGTCAGGCCTTCCCAGCACCAAGCCCCAGACTCAGACAGGTAACAGCTCTGTTATCCTCAAAGAAAATTAGTTAACAGGAATACATGGTATATGATACGTAAATGACATTTAAGATAAATTCTATAACACATTTTAAGTCAGTTGTTAGATCAAAAGGCCTTTCAGCAAGTTTATTCAGACTTTATTCTGCCTTTCTGCATGGCCGGTACAAAATGACTCCTCGACCGATGCCGGTCCGCGGGTTGGGGACCTCTGATCTAGAGCATAAAAACACAACTAAGCTCATAAAGACGAAAAGGGCATACACTGTACTGCACTGGGGGAAGCCAACTCCTTCACTCATATGCAGCGTTACTGTGTAAACTAGTTTTCCCACTTTGTAAGTACAACGCTAGCTTTTTTTTTTTAGTTTTATGGGAGTGAGCGTTGTATACTCTATGTAGGTCGAGACTGGCAGAGCCTGAGAAACGCCCTGTTTTTTAGTTTGAATCTAAAGAGTTGCATTTTTCAGGGGTAGTTTAAACTGAAATGGTTTATATGAACTTTACCCCTAGTGGTTTGGGGACATCAGAGCGACACTTCAGTAATGTCTCCCTGGATGTGCTACCAGTGAAGGGGCCACCCCTGTCTGTCTCTGAACCTGTGCTGAAACGATCTGAGCCTCCTGTAGACAACACCTGGACCATCCAGCCGGAACAGCTAGTGCTCACTGCACCCACCATCAGTGAGTCTTACATACTTCAAGGAATTGATCAAAGTGTTTGTGATTGTGTTTTAAATTGTTTTTAGTATATCTTTTCATGCTTAGAGGACAGTGTTGAGGCATTTTAAAATTATTTATTTTTGTAATTTGTGATTAACCACTCACAGATGGCACAGCTGATACCAGGCATGTGAAGATTATGAATCGTTCAAATCATGAGCTGAGCTTTGAATTGTCCTGGCCTGCCCACTGTCTGACCATTACACCTCAACATGGAATCATTGAGCCCCAGTATGTGAGCTCTTTAGTTATTTTATGTTGATAAACAAAATGTTTGTTTAATAATTTGCGAGCTTCTCAGGCCACGGATTATGGTATTTGACAAGTGGCCAAATAGTAGTGTGATGTCATTTGACCGCATTGATGTTTTTAAATCAAAACAGTTACTACCAAAATGTCTAATCATCAAAACATAATATAACCCATGGAGTGGTCATCCTTTTTTCCCCCTCTCTACCCTTTATTGTCTAGGAATCATGTCCAGATTCTTATTAGCCCAAGTCCTTCGCTGGCTACCAAATCATCCTTGCTTCCTTGGGCTGGTCAGATCTATGTCCAGTGTGAAAACCAGCAGAAGGTATCAGTACACGCACATATTAGACAAACATTTTTTTTTATTCCCCTTTTTTGTACATTTTATATGTATCAACTGAACCTATACAGTGTCTTTTGAATGGAAGCTGGTGTTCATGCCCCTGTAGTATAATAAATAAAACAACCAAATAGATTGTCATGAATAAGGAAGGAAATCACTGGACTATTACATTATCTTCTTTTGACTGCTGCTTTGCAGTTCATCAGAGTGCAGATACGTCAGGATCTGGCTATGGATGTCTCCACCCCTGGCCCTTCCACAGAGCAGTCAATGTGCCCCCTGCCTCCTCAGGCTGAGACCCCTGCAGGCTCTGGGCTCAAAGCCCAAAACACCAGCCCTCAGCACCAGGTGTCAATAAAGAACCGCACTCTCGTCTTTCCTTCCACTCATTCTGGAGACTCTTCAGGTAACCCAAGATCGCCAGGACCTGCTTTAATAGTTATAAGTTGTTTAAAATCAGTGACTCCTATTTTTAAAAAAAATTTTTTTTACAAGCATTCCAAACCTTTTAAATGAGCTTTCTTGTCTGGGTTTATTTGTTCAAATGCTTGCTGTACATTCATGCCATGCATGCACAAACTACTTGATAGAATGGGATTGTGTTCTCTTAAAGAAAACACTGCACTGCTAAATTTGTTTGAAAGAAGGCCAGATTAAAATCTTTTCTATCCAGAGCTAAATAAAATTTAAAACTGAAGTTGAAGGGAGTTCGTTCTGCTTTGTTAAAATGTACATAAGCCAACACAGCGCACAATTCCGCAAACAACCAGCAGAGATTTAAAGGAGTTGTGGTGTGAGCAAGTTCTCTGATTTCATTAGTTTCAAATAGATGATCAAGTCCTCTTTAAAGTCTGATCACAGACTTTTGCATGCAACTTTTGTTGAATTTTCTAATTTGTCTGTGGAGTTGAAATTGTTTCAAATTACTCTAACATTTAACTTCACTTGCAGCTAGTTTTTCTATTAACAAAATGCTTGTAATGGGGGTCTACATGTTCCATTTTTTTATTTACAGAATGCTGTCTAGAGGTAGATAACAGTGGAGAAGAAGTGAGGTGGTACCTTTCATCATTTGCCCCTCCATATGTCAAGGTATTTTGTTTGTTTGTTTGTTTTTTCCTTCAGTGTGCAAACCTTTTTAGTCTCCCATCCTGCTGTAAATGTAAATCTATATGAGTTTGGGCAAAGTTGTCTAAGCTTTGGGCTCCTTGCTTGGAGATTGCAAGTTTGATCCCCAGCATTGCCACAGTTCATTTGGAATTGGTGTCTGTGCTTTTGCCATAGGGTGTAGATGGCAGTGGAGATGTCTATCGTGCAACATACTCAGCATTTAGATGTGAGCGAGTGTCTGGAGTGCTGGGAGTCAAAGAGAGGATGCAGGTGGGCATAAACAAGAAGAAAACTTTTAATTCTATCAGAGTATCCCTTTCCACGTGTGATTTTGTAGTATTGGTCCTACTTGGCATACTGAAACATGAAATGTCAGTGCATTTCTGATATGCTTATTTAACATTAAAACCTCTGATGTGAAGTAAATAACCTTGATTATCTCATTACATTGGCACTTGTTATGGCAACAAGTGAACAGTCAGTTCTTGAAGCACTTTGAAAAGGGCCAGTTTGTGATAGCTAGAATACAAACAGCGTCTACAAACAGCAAGACATCTGCCACTGTAATGAGAATTTATTATTCACTTTAGTGCATTTTAATGTTTTGGCATGTGTTTTGTATACCAGTGCCTGCTACTATTGGATTACTTTGATTTTTTTGTTTTTGTTTTCAAGGTACCAATCACATTCCTCCCGCGAGACGGAGGGGACTATGCTCAGTTCTGGGATCTGGAGTGTCACCCTGTGTCCAAACCACAGCATAAGAGCTGCATCCGTTTCCAGCTCTGTGGAACGGTGAGACTTCTCATGCTTTTAGATGTTGGTTAGGCAAGTTACAAACACCATACACGAAGTCTTGTCTTAATAATGAATCTTACTTTGCACAAAACTCCAGTCAATATCTTAAGATCATTTTTTTTTAAACTGTGTAACAAATACTAGGTCCAACACCATATTACTTGAATATTTAGTATCTTTTCATGATGATTGATGGGTACCCATTGGCTAGTATTACTACATATTGCTATAAAATTGTGAAACTTCACCTGTAATTTCTTTTGGTAGGGTCTTATTTTAAGTAAGGTGCATTTGCGACCATGTAGCAGTGGTTGTTTTAATGCTGATATTGTGTTTGGTGTTGCAGGGCATAAGAGCAGGTGCAGGGCTTAACAATAAAGAGGACTGCACATTAGTGCGAACAGATGCCAATGTGAAGAGCAAGAAGAGAGTGGAGTCTGTGAGCTCCAAGACTGGGTAAGACAGATGTGTAATAGTGCCCTTGAGGGATTTACAAGGAAGTTGTGAAGCCCCACATATTGTTTTCACCAGTGCTGCATATAAATGTATACTATTCCACATGCCTCTGAGAAGCTATATCTAGTAGTTGTGCAACGGATCAAAAAAATTCACGGTTCGGATCGGATCATGGTATTAAGTCACGGATCGGAACACTTTTTGGGTCAGCAAAAAAAAGAGAAGAAAAAAAGACAAGACAAATTTAACTTTCCATTTATTTAAGTATTTTTGCCCATTAAAAACATTCAACTCAAGACTCCACGCAATTATATAACGACAATATAGGTCAGAATTACAGTAAACCCCCAGTTTCACGCGGATCCGGACTCGTTCGTGAATTTTCC
>JBBPDE010000006.1:9659847-9683298 GCA_037974605.1 Nannopetersius ansorgii
TGGTGGTGCTGGAGGTAGGATTCGAACCTGGGACCTCTTGGTCTGGAGGCAAGTATCCTACCCACTGAGCTACTGCCTTGTGTTGGACAAGAAAAAGTGGCACAAACTCTCGAAGTTCTTCCACACCCAACTCATCCAAAATGTCTTTATAGACCTTGCTTGTGTTGTGGGGTGGTTGTAGAATAGTGGGTAAAACACATGACCACAATGTTGCAGGTTCAAGCCTCACTTTGTACCATTTTGTCCTTGAGCAAGACACTTGCTCTCTTGATAAAGGTGAAATTCCCCTTTACCTTTGTGAACAGGGGCAGTCATGTTGGAATAAAAAATGGCCCTTCCCAAATTGTGTCCATAAAGTTGGGAACATGGCGTTGTCCAAAATGTCTTGGTATGCTGAAGCATCAAGATTAAGCCCTTCACTGGAACTGGACCATTTGAATTCAATAATTAAGATAGGTGTCCCAATAATTTTGTCTATATAGCGAAGTTACATGAGCAAATTCAGTTTAAATGTTGGTGAAAAACCTTTACTTTTACACGTGTGATTTTTTTTAAATTTTTGATATCTGAAAAAGTGGATTACAGTTTAAACCTGCACCCAGGTTAAACTTAAACCAGGCAGCCAACAAGTCACACACATTCCTCCTGCGAGTGTGAAGGAGGGGAGTTCCTACAATCCGATGCTAGCAAGGTTCGTCATTCTGAACTTACCTCTTGTATTTGGAGGAGCGTAGTGATCAAATATATCGTTTTTTAAGCAGTTTGTTCATATGTCGTGTGCGTGTACAGATAACTAACAGCTAGTAGTCCCATTAAAGCCAGAGAGTTGCTCCTGCTGTTGTTTACACAAACACAGCTCGATAGTTTCCTGGCTAGCAATGTTTTGAGAGAAGTGTATTCACGGAGAGACTTTAGTTAATCAGCCAGTGCTTCACAAAATATTTCAGATTCAGTCTGTGCTGCTGTGCTGTTCGTTTGCACAGTTAAGTTTCAATATGCCGTAAAATGGAACAAATATCCTGTTTAATTACTTAGTTTCGTTTTGGATATGTGGTAGTTCACAGAGCGGGCATTGTTCATTGCCAGACTGTGTGGACAAAAGTATTGGGACACATGCACCAGGCAAAAAAAAAAGTTTCGTTACATTTTGTAGTGTTTCTTATACAGTCTCGGCGCGCCAACGGTGGTAACGTTTATTTTCACGTAGCTTCAAGGTTTTACTTAAAAACGTCATTTTGTTATAGTTATACATTTTTACATATTAATATGTTGTTTGTTCGTTGTACATGTAGATAACAGGTGTGCCAACTCAGGTGTGCCAACACACGCATCAGTGAGCCTAATATGAAAATAATAGTATTATAACAACCGTATAAAGAAAATATACATACGATTTAGTTCATCTCTAGAACCATTGAGGGTAGGAAAATAACTGATGTGATTTTCTGAATCAGCACTGAATCTGACTTCAAAAATTGAAAATTGCAATGAAACAGACCTTTCTTAAAAATGTGTTACCCAGTGTTATTTAATTCAGTGGGCCCCCTTACAGTGAAACAACGTCACGATTTCAGCTTTGTGGACTCAGTTTGGGAAAGAACCTTTTCTTTTCCAGCATGACTGTACTGCACTGCGAAAAGCAAGCTCCATAAAGACATGTTTCAATGAGATCTGTGTGGAAGAACTTGACTGGCCCAAACAGATTTTTTGCTTAATGTACAGTGCTGTCAGTTATTATAGTTGAATACCAAGTTGGCCTAATCCTTTTTTTCTTCTTCTTTTTTGTTGTCTTCAGATGTCGGCCAAAGGACGACACAGAGGTGCCCCTGAATATGTGACTTTGATCATTCTTATTACTAGTGTAATACAGTGCCACTGTAAACCCCATGATTACAAGCATAATCAGCCTCTTGAAGAAATATCTAGAGAGATTTCAAATTATGCTGATGTTGCCCAAAACATTATAGACCTGGCAGTTTATGGGAAAGCCCAAAACCGTTCATATGAACGACTCGCCACCTTCACTGACACGATTGGCCACAGACTGAGTGGATCTGAGAACCTGGACCTGGCTATAAAGTATATGAACAATGCTCTGAAACAGGACGGCTTGGAGAATGTACATCTAGAACCAGTGAAGATCCCCCACTGGGTGAGGGGAGAGGAGAGTGCTGTGATGATTTTCCCACGAAACCACACTTTGTCCATTCTTGGCTTGGGGAGTAGTGTTGGAACTCCCAAAGGAGGTTTGCTCTTGCTGTTAATATTTAAGATTCAATTTACTTGTTTTAGTTAACAGTAAAAATCAGGACATTTAAATAATGTTACATTTTGTTCTAACACCCCTTGCTCACAAGTACAAATTATTTAATGGTTTGGGCTCAAAACATATCTCTGATATGTGGAGGTAGCTCAGTGGGTAGGATACTTGCCTCTGAACCAAGAGGTCACAGGTTTGAATCCTACCTTCAGCACACCACCACTGGGTCCCTGAGTAAGACCCTTAACCCCAAGTTGCTCCAAGGAGACTGTCCCCTAAAGTTAGGGAGTGGAAGTCGCTTTGGATAAAAGCATCTGATAAATGCCATAAATGTAAATGTAAATGCCGAATAAATGTAAATGTAAATATGTTTGGTGCATTTAATTGAATGTCCCTTGTATATGATAATGGGCTGTATGAATAAATTTGACTTGACTGTGCCCCGTGTATCAGGTATTGAAGCAGATGTGTTGGTGGTGGAGTCTTTTGAAGAGCTGAAGAGAAGGGCGAGTGAAGCAAAGGGCAAGATTGTGGTGTACAATCAGCCCTTTGTTAGCTATGGGGATACAGTTGCTTATCGTGTTTCGGGAGCTTCAGAGGCTGCTAAAGTTGGAGCAGTGGCTTCACTCATTCGCTCTGTCACTCCATTTTCCATCAACAGGTTTGTTCCTAACAGCTGTTTTATCACCACTGTACATGAAAAAAATGTGTTATGTGAGATGACTGTGTTATATATTGTCATCATTACTGCATATTTCATAGCTCTGTTCTTGTTACAGCCCCCACACTGGCTGGCAATGGTACCAGCCTGGTGTGCCTCAGATCCCCACAGCCTGTATCACAGTGGAAGATGCCCAGATGATGGCCAGGATGGCCCGGAGAGGCACGAAGATCATGGTGCGATTGACCATGGGGGCACAGAACCTGCCGGACGTGGATTCTTTCAATACAGTGGCTGAAATCACAGGCAGTAAACATCCAGAGCAGGTAGGTACACATACACTCTAAGAAAGGGTTATTATTCAAGTATATATTTTAAGACTTTGCATTAGTTTTGTAGTAGATGCTGATCTATCGTGAGGAATAAAACTTTAAGTCTGATATTCTCAAGCTATTACTAGCCAGTTAGTCACCAGTCACAGTCATGGCATCTGCATCTCTGTGACTTACCAAGATGTTCAGGGAGCCAATTAATGAGCTTTTTCGTTGCAGATCAGAGGTCAGTTTCTTTTTTTCCTCTTAGAGATTTGATCAGTGTTTGTGAAAGAAGTGCAGTTTCTAGATCAGTGCAGTAAAGACCTTCTGCCTGAAACCAGTGGTGAACAGTATAAAATCTTTATGACTTATCCATCATGCCCTGCACTTTTTGACACTGAATATGACGCACCCCTCCAGGATGCCTGCGCCCACTGATAGTTAGCTTCTAATTAGTGTATAGTTAATAAAGGTTCTGTCAAGTTGGCTGTGCCACCTGCTTGTGCACTGATCTAAAATAATTCTGCTAAGTGTTAGAGAAGTCATCTGTTTTTAATGTTCTGCTTTAACAGAAATTCAAAACTGCCATAAATTGCTTTTATGTTTTATGTTTGAGGTGGTGGAAAACTCTGCTGTTTATAAGAAGGGAAAAGAGATTAAGGCAGTTACTCTTGTTCCTTAACCTTTTAGGCCACATCTGTGTACAAGCAGCACACAAATAGCTCACACCAACTGCTATAAACTACTCTTTTATAGACTTTTGTGAGGCTTTGCTTAAGTACTGCGCACTTTGTCCTCAAGTCCAAACACACAGACGAACAAACACTGGCGTGAACACACTCAGACACAGCTGTATGCTGTTTCTGAACTCGTTTATTACGCAAGAGGGAAAAAATTCCACAACTTTGCTGACTAAAGCAATTTGAGATCCTGCTTCTTTAGCTCTTCATATGATGTCATCTCCTAAGACAAAAAACAAACAAACTGGGAACTCTATGAACAGTAGTTCATATTAGTCTTAAATAGATTTTCATAAAAATCAGCAGCTCCTCCTGGTCTTGTCTGATACTCCTCCATAGTTCCTGACAAATTGTCAAATAGTCTTGAGCTCTTTCCTCTCAATATGCATTCAGAATAAATATCATGACATTTATTGTGTGGTTCTGGAGATATTCAGTACTATGTTCCAGAACCATTTCCAGCAAATCCTTGGTGTTTTGGCTTAATGGGAGCATGGTTGCATCGGCACTGCACAGCTTGATACTTTTGGTAAAGAGCTGTCTTTTCTGTGAAATGAATATAAATTTGAGTTAGTCAATATGCCAACTTGTTTTGTTGAAGAATTAATAGCAAACATCATTATTTATCACATGCTGCTAAAATACTGTGAAAGAGATAACAAGGGCTTGACTGCTATAAAAAATAGATTCCATCAAAACACTTATTAGATGTTGTGAGTTAGTGTTTTCAGAATACTGGATTTAGAGCTTGGACTTTTTAAATGTCAAATCCAGACCAGAATCAACAGAAACATCACCAATAGGGATAATACAGAGCTGAGGTGGACTGTCTGTAAATATATGTTAAGTTGGCACTTCTGAACAATGTGCTTTAGATGCAAGAAAAAGCAGCCATGTTATCGCTTTTATAATATATTTGTCTCAGCAATGTTTCTTGAAATAAAGTACATTTGTTTTTTCATTCATAAGCTAATCTCATAGACCTGTCTGCTCCGGCGTGGCTCGCTGTTTGTTCTGTTCTTTCTTCTGTCGCCTCCTCAGAGAACTTTGGTTAAATATAATATGGTTTCATGGTTGTTTTGGGATTTGATGTTTCATATTCCACCACTGGTAACCTAGAAAATGTAAACGTGTCACTAGACTTTGTCATAAAAAAAATATGTGCTCCTTCAACTTTTGTGGCTGAATTGTGCCAAACAGGGAAAGGGTCTGTGAATGGTTGTAGTATAGACTTTTTCTGTTTGTGTTTGAAGGAATTGGGCAAGAGGATGTTTATGGATCTTTCAGTTCTGTTTATTAGTTTGAATTCATCGATCTAGTGAATGGGAGTATACAGACCACGTCCTGACGCTGTGGTGAGTCCTATTTTTGTTTGATGCTTGTCCAAAGACGTCATTGGTATGATTTTTATTTGGTTTGTTCTCTAAAATTATTTTAATGGTTATGAAAACAATTTTTTTTCCAACCTTAGCAGTGTCTCATGATGAAAAGGCCAAAATTACTGTTCCCCTTTAAATGTAAATGTCACCAGTACACTGTACTAATTCAGATTCATCCAAGTGGACATGAGCGCATGAATCTCGTGTTCTGCTCTTCCTCTTTCTCTTGAAGTTTCAGTGTCAGCTGTATTCAGAAACGGCATAATGGGAATGAATCATCCTGTGAATGACATACTGAGAGATGACACATGCAGTGCCTGGAGTGACATTTAGTAGTACGTGGTGCTGGTTATTTTTATATTTCATGTACACACAATTGTTTAAGGCTTTCCTCCATTAGTACACTGTTTCTATCATGATCACCCCCAAGATCAGATTTTATGGTGGACCTGAAAGTCCCCTTCATCTCAAGTGTTTTTGTTACGTGTTGATTACTATGCAGATTATTGTTCAGAATGCAAAAACAGAGTAAGGAAAAACCCTTTATCCTTTGATAGTCTTGTATTTCTTGTATTTCATAAATAATCATGTTTGGATCATGTTTGTTTTATAATCTGCTCAAACGCATTGTCACTTTTGTACTAGCATCTTAGACCTGTGTGTTAAGACAATGTAATTGGATTACACAGAAGGTTGACAAATAATAATGACCAGGCTGGCAAAAAACTGAGAGGACTAGTTTATTGGGATATCCTAAAATAATCCTGGAACAGTATCGCATAGATTAAGCTCTATTTACACTACTTTGTAGAGGCATCACAAATGCACAGATATATATCCCTGACCTGCAGTTAGGGTTGCAGGGATTAACCGATTTGACTATTAACTGCGGTGTGAAACATTGCGGTTAATCCACCGTTAAGACCTCCTCAACAATACACACACAGATCATGGCAGAAGCAGAACAAGAGACGACCACTACTGGGCTACCCTATTTCCATCTAGAAAGCACTTGAAGTCTCCTGCGTGGGAATATTTTGGATACCCTAAAGATGAAAATGATACTAGCCTCTAGCTACTAGCGCCCCCTCTGAGAGAGTGTTCAGCAGTAGTGGCAATATTCTCTCACCTCATCGTTCAAAGCTGAGCTCACAAAACAACTTTTTGCACTTCAACTTGGACTGATGTAGTGAACTGTTAAAGCTCTTATGTAGACATTCTTTTCTTGTTTTTTGTTTACTGTCACTGCATTTAAGTGTTTTAGCAGCATCAAATTACCTCAGATTACTTTTATTTAATTTTTCTAACTATGCAGAATCTTTAAAAGGCAGCAATTTTAACTGCATTTTAAAGTTAAACAGTGCAATTTATGTTCAAGTCATCAGGTAGGTCTGAGTTCATTTCTCTTGCTTAAAATTGACACAAATTAACAATATAAAAAATGTGTAGTTCATCAAAGGAGCTGGATGTGTTTACAGAGCAAGTTTACTTCCATGGGTGTGTTAAAATCCAGTTTTAAATATCTTTGTTTGCCCCCAGAGATTACTTGATTTTATATTTACTTTAATGGTTTTGACCGTGGTATATTCAAAAGGCAGCAGTAACCTCTGTCTGTGCAGCTTACAGATTTTTACCGCCTTACAGATGATTACAGAGATTACTTTTATTTTGAAAAAAATTCCTATGCAGTATCTTTGAAAGGCAGCAATAAATAGCGTGTGAAGTTTAAAACCTTTATAGAATGTATTTGTGTGATTTATACACGTTAATACAGTTGTTAAATCAATTCACATGAAATAACCAGTGATAATCGTGAAACAGTGATTATTTCTCAGACTATAATCGTACCACCAAAATTTCTAATCGTTGCAACCCTACCTGCAGTAGTGAGCTGCTTCAGAAGTGAACAAAATAGTCAATATTTGTAATGCAATTTAAAAAGCAGCTATTTTTTAACATTTTTGTATATTTATACTAGCTCTTCTGATTAAATTTATTGTTGTGTATTGTGCACCAGCATATTATTTATGCCTCACAAAGAGAGCATGCTGATTTGTCTTCAGTGCACACTGGCTACATGAGTACACCGCAGTGCATCCATTTTGAATTGTAGATTCCTTTTACTGATGCATGTGCTAGTGAGACAGGATTTCAGCCAAGACAAAATGTCCTCATGACACATAACTGTGGTTTTTTTTTTTAGCTGAGATGATCTGGATAAGACACAGTTGGTTGAAGTTACAACAGCTGATCTTCTAGAGAAGAACTGGTTCTAAAGACACTAAAATGAACTAATTTACAAGTAATTGGCTCATGTGCAAAATCAGCTGTTTGCTGAATTGAACTGATAATGTTACAAAAGAAAAATTCTAAATATCTTGAAAAAAATCAGAAGTTTAAAGTTGTTTTCCTTCCCCAAACTGATTGAACAGTGAAAACCCATCACACACCGTGTGTGTGTGCGTGTATGTATGTATATACACTGTTTGGCGAAAAATATTGGGACACCTGATCATTACACCAACAGGGACTTTAATGACATTGTGTTTAAAGACAGAGACTTGAATGTGGAGTTGGTCCCTCTTTGCAGTTATAACAGATTCCACTCTTCTTTGAAGGCTTTTCACAAGATCTGATGTTGGACGAGAATACATATTGTATATGTATCAGGGGTGTAACCTTTCATCCTTTAACGGCACTCACAACTTCAATTGAGTGCATACCTCTTAACCAGTGTAAGCTGTGTGCATTGACTATTGAGCAACACATTTTTTAGTGTGACAAGAAAACCTCAAGAAAAATTCTGCTTTCTTTAACATTTTAGAAAAGTTGCTTGATATTAGGCATCATGCTTAAATCACAACAGATGGTGCCTCATACCCACTTTATTTTATACAGGATGCAGATTAGAAATAAAAAGAAATGCCTTAATGTGGAGTCCTGATGAGGTATTCACTGTTCTTTTTATAGCCACAGTGACTGTTGGCGAAGTGTGTTTGATTGCGTGGGAAGCTTCAGCTGTGTGTCTGTTATTGGCCTGCTGTCCCCTCCATTTGAAGGGGTTCTGGTGTGTCTGTTCTCTATCCTACCATCTGTGTTGGGGAAGACTCCTGATGACGTTGTTTGGGTCCTCATGATGGAGGGGAGGGGTTCTTGTAAAAATATAACACCAAAAATATTAATTTTCTGAGATGTTTCTGAGCTTTGCGAAGAAAAGCATCAGCAAAGTAGCAGTACTGTATATAAAAAGACTGTAAAAATGCTTTAGAGTATCTGTAGCTTTTGTATTTTAGTTAGAGTATCTGTAACTTTTGTATTTTAAATAGAAAAATAAAACACAACACAACAATGCTGTTTTTCACTATACGTAGGTGCTGTTGGAACGTAAACCCTGCGAAAAGCGGCAGGTTACTGTATATTTACACACTATATTGTAAAATGGCAGTTTAAAATACAGGTCAAATCTAGACCTGCAGTGCTGTTTATTTTTGTACATAAACATGCCTTTCTTGATTTTATGATTGATGTGCATGTTGCAGAAGTGCTGATGAGATCTATGATATATTCAGAAAAGTGTATTGTGGTGTCATTTTTCATTAAGATGATAACCATATTGCTGACTCCTAGTGATTGGTGGTTTATATGTTTGTGTTGTGTGAATCTAAGCATTTCATTACAATGATGACAGTGAAGGCATAGATACTGTTTTTTGTACCGGCTGAGTTTGTGCATGTGAGTGGGGTTGTATGTGTGAATGGGTGTGCATGGGTGGATGACTGCACTGGTTGAGTATCTAGGTTGAGAGACAAGCCTTCAATGCTTCTTTCCTCTGACATCATTCCTTGTGTTTTTTTCACCATGCAAACTCTATAGTGCTAATTACTGTCATGAACATTATAACAGATAACAGATGATGGATGATTCTAGGGATGGATGATTTTCAATCATCAAAGCCATGTTGTTGCGTCATGAAGGCTAAATTAAAGGCATGGTCTAGAGAAAATTCTTAAGGAAGCTCTTTACCATGCCTGTCTGTTGTTTCTAGTCCACAATGTGCTGAGGTTATTCCATTGTTTTGAGATCCAAGACATGCCACATCATGTAAAGAGATACTAAGTGATGCCAGAAGACCCGTTTGAATGATCTTTAATGTCAAAAATTCATATTTATGGGGTGTTGAAAGCAGAAACTGCATACTGTTGAGATTTTAACTGTAATTTGTTTTAAAAGTGTTGAAAGGGCAAAACAAAAAAAAGAAACCGCATGTGAATTTGACAGTTAGTCAGTTTAGTCCTCATTGCACATGTGAAGAAGTATCACACTGTGGCAGACACAGCTAAAATTAGGGGAAAAAACACACTTTTGAAGTTTTTTTTACTTGATTTATTTTTTTGTGATAGCATTGCCCGCTTTGTAGTTAAACTCATCAAACTTAAATTATGTCTATTGTATGTCTAGGTAGATATATTCCATGCAAGTTGTTAGTGCTAATGTTTTAGATATTAGCTGTAAGGTAAGCTAGTTCCTGTCTACAGGAGTCTAGGTTAGTTATAACAACAGGAGTCTGGGTTAATTGTAACAACCATGTAAATGTCACAGAATAGCCCCAGATACATTTTACTTGCAATTTACTTGCAAGTTTTCTTTGATTTTCACCATGCCTAGGTTATGGAAGAGGAAGACTAAGAAGAGGGGGGATTTATATTGGTGGCAATGTAAAATATAAAGGATGGGAAAATACTGAATATTTTAATGTGATAGAAACGACAGAACTTGTGTATTAGCCTACAGCGAAACATGAAAAGAAATCCAACTTAGTCCATTAGAAGTGCTAAGTGGCAATGTTTTTCAGAAACGTGATAAGGAGGCACGTCTTAACTGCAAATAACATTTGGAACGTTCATGAGACTGGCATAACAACTGTGCAAACCCCCGACAGCGTGGCATTAAACAGGTTGGGACGATGACATCAGACAAGGGGTTCAATGGTCTCTATCGTATGTGCAGTCAATGCTACTAGCAACGCAGTCCCTCCCATACTAATATGGAAGTTTTAAAAACACTTTAAGATCAACATGTTTAAGATCAGCATCTGAAAGAACGCCACCATGATAATACACTGTACTCCTTTACTACCCCAGAGGAAGACATCCACGGCTTACAACATGACATCTCATGTTGTATGTGTATTTCAGACTATACTTGTTATAGCATTTTCTGATTATATCAGATGAATACAGATACCTGGTGTCACACCAGTCCTTTTTCTAATTTTAGTCATAAAAAGTTTTAGTGACTAGGAGTTGACTCATAAAGAGTCGATTAACTAACTCTTGACTCATCTGGGATTTGTGCTCAAATCAAATTTGTGGTCGGTCAAAACGCTTAGATTCGGCTTTTTTTTGTTTTCCGAACAGTAGAACTATCTTTGAATCATAATATTTGCCCGTAAAATTGGGCCATTTTGACAGCATGCGAAACCCTGTGTAAGAATTTGGGTTTGGTAACACAAGTTTAATCCTCTAAACCCTGCAGCTCATGTTATGGAAACTGGAAGTAGAAACACAAAGAACATTTTTCTTTTCACAGAATAATTTGGTAATTGAGAACAAAATTATATTCAAATATTCTAGGGTGAAACATTTTTTTATAATGTGGATAACATGTTTATGATACTTTTGTTCAGGTTACATTTAATAAAATGTGATTACATTAGTGACTGAAAATGAGTAATTAAATCATATAAAATTATTTTTTCAGGACATCTGTAATTTCATCCTACAGACCTGCTCCAGTCACTCTGTGCCTATACGTTATTGCTCTGTAAGCTTTAATATGAAGCTGACTATGTTTTACCTTTTATATCGTAGCTTCTGATAGTAGTGTGGAAGCAAAACTAATTTAAATGTTAAAGGTAAAACAAATATAATTGAAATGCAAGAGGTGCATTCCTCAGCCAGTTTTGAAATTGAATTTGTATGATCACATCATTGTGGTCCATGACATTCCTGAAAAAAAACCCCATACATTTATTTGTGGCTCTGGCATAGCCTTGGTCAAAATTAAATGGAGTTGAGAAAATGAAGTGAACTTTAAACCCAGTCATGCATCACTATTGCAAAAATGAAGAAATGTTTAAACATAATCTGTAAATGAATAACGTTCTTAGCAGAGCAGCACTTAATATGAGAAATATATTGTTATATATGAGAAACATATAGTCAAGCAAAGTGAGCTAGGGCGTTTTCTATTTCACTAGTTGCATAGTTATATAATATTGGTCTCAATACAACAGAGTGTAGTGATATACTCCCCATATTCAGTAAGCCAATCTTCATGTAAATTGGGATGGATGTCAGATAAGGCTCAGTGATTAAAAATATGATACACCACTATACACTGTTCTGAGCATATGGTGGATCTCAGCATTCCTCAGAGAACACAGACAAACTGCATGTTTTATTACAAAGAGCATAATAAGTCTAGTCAGTGCAGTGTATGAATAAAACAATTGTACTCCTACTTTTTAATAATATTTGTACATGCATAATGTCTTTCTGCCTTTGCCTGCCCCTAACTGGAAGTCACTTTATGTGTGCTTGTGAAGTGGTTCCAGGATGTGAAGTGGTTAGTGTGAGAAACCCTTTGGTCTTTGGGTTATTTGACATGTAGTGACCTCTGTGCTTTACTGTGGTGTGCTATCTTGTGCTGTGTGCCGGCTGGGTTGTAGTTGGAGATGTGTGACAGACATGCTGGTTGTGTCTACAGTAATTACAGATTCACTGTCAGATCCTCCCCCACAGTGACAGAGCTTGAGTCCTGCTGCAGAGGACACAGCTAGCTGATTAAACCTCACCATGGCCTGTAAAGTACACACACACACACACACACACACACAAAGTCTGAATCATCAGGAATTGGGAGTGTTTGAGAACATGACTAGTTCCTCAGCCAAGCAAAAGTCTTGTCAGTGGAGTCAGATGAAGACGGATTTTTCTATTATTTTGAAAAAGAAATACTGGATTGTCAAACCTTGTAATATGTTTGTTTTTCTATAAAACAAAAAGCGATGACATTTTTAAAATGCCAAATGCAATTCTTTGGCGATAATCCTCTTTTGGCCTGTTTCCTGAATATGGATTAAGCCTAGTTTGGAACTAAACTTCTCCAAGCTTAGGTTTAATCTTGGTTTAGACTGGTACATAGTGCCTCCCTATATATAGATCTCCATGGTAATCATGCTGGCAGCCTGCCTCTACACCTTGCTAGCTTTGTTTTGAGTGTGTCTCTGATTCTTTACACTGCTCTTTTTCCCTTATGCTATTTTAGAATACTGTATTCACAAAAGGCCATCAGTATGAAAATAATAAACAACAATCATTCAAATTATTTCTTAGCAAATCTTTTAAACAGTTACTTATCTTGCAGGGTCATTCAGAAATATGGAAACACTACACTTTGACATCATCCAAAAATTGTTTCCAGCTAGCCATTAAACTGAGCTCTCCTGGTTCAGTCACACAACTCTCATGGGTTGTTCATTTTGCTTCATTTAGTAACTAAAATACTGAAATTACAGACAAAAAACAGCTTATCAGCTAACTTTATTTAGTAAATATATAAATTAACAATCTTGGCTGAATGCATGAGTTAAGTTTCAAAATCATTCATGTGCAAATGCATTCAAAACCATTTTAAAAAACCCTTTTAAAAGTGCCTGTTTCATGTGTGTAATTGGTGTGGATTGGCTGTAGACTGAAGATCTTTGTGGTTAATATCAGGTGTGATAATAATCTTTGGTACCATTGTGGGATAAGATAAGAGCTTTATTGTCATTAACATTGTGAAGTGAAAGTGACAATCTGGTCATACGTCAACACACCACTGCACACAGTGTGAACAGCACGAAATTCAACCTCGGCATTTAACCCATTCACCAAGTGAAACGGGCATCTACGAACACAGCACTCGGGGAGCAGTGTGTGGGGACGGTACCTTGCTCAGGGTACCTCAGAGGTTCCTAGCGGTATTGGGAATCGAACCCGGACTTTCCGATCGCAGGGCGAATGCCCTAACCCCTAGGCCACCAGCTGCCTGTGCAAGCAGGCACAAAAAACAAAATTATGTTTCTCAACTCACAGCCCAGTGCAATATAAAAAGAAAGCCACAACATACACACATACATAATTAAATAGAATAAGAATATAACGATCGAATATAGGAGAATATAATATCTCTGTCCACTACTCCAATCCACTTGCTTTAATTTAGTTTATTAATAAATCCAACAGCCTGAGAGAAAAAGCTGTTCAGCTTCCTGCTGGTTTTACGGCTGATACACCTGTATCGTCTCCCAGATGGCAATAGGCAAAAGATATGATAGGAGGGGTGGTGTCCTTGATGATGGAAGTAGCTCAGCGGATACAGCGCTGTTCATATAACTCCATCAAAGAGGGAAATGGGGCTCCTAGGATTTTGCTGACTGTCTTAACTATTCTACTCAGCTACTTAACACCTTTAGCGCTGCAACTTCCAAACCAGGCAGTAAAACATGGTGTTAAAATGTTCTATGTGTGGTGGGAAAACTTTCCTTAGTTTTTTTGTGAAGAGTATGATGGTGCTGCTGTGCTGTGTATAGGGGTGAGACTGCTGTTGTAATGAGATTGTCTAACTCACTTCATCTTTCAGTGGTTCTCATGTTGTGACTGACCAGTGTATTATCTAAATGAAGTTAAACAGGGTTGTTATAATGTTAAATATTCTGGACAAAAATGTTGTAGCCCTACCTTACAGTAAAATAAAACGATTGTTCTGTCTGTATTTTTTCATTTGTTTCTTAAATTGGCAGTAAACTGTGCATTTATGTCAATAGCACTAACCAAACATTGG
This sequence comes from Nannopetersius ansorgii, assembly GCA_037974605.1. Lineage (NCBI taxonomy): Eukaryota > Metazoa > Chordata > Actinopteri > Characiformes > Alestidae > Nannopetersius > Nannopetersius ansorgii. The sequence continues at coordinate 9,674,091 of JBBPDE010000006.1, forward strand.
AATGTGATCTTCTGGTATGTTTTTTTTCCTCAGTACCCTGTGAGTCATTTTGAAAGCTCGGGTTCACTGACAGGGTGTACTACACTGAATACCACTGAAACAGAAATCACTAAAGAAATCTATTTCTCATGAGAAACGACATCATTCTGTTTATAGCTGAAGCTTACATTTAAGGTCTGATGGTATTAGTTTCAACATTGTGCAGTTAAAAAACAGATTTATAAGGCTTGCCTAGTCAGTTTTTTTATTTGCTTGTTTATCAAGTTATTTTTTTTTTACATCTATATTAACTGTTTTTCATTTGTTGGGTTGAAGTTCAAATTTCTACAGACAGTATATAAGGCCCAAAGTGAGCCTCGTAAAAGATTGTTTACATCCTCAAATTGCTGGACATACATTTAAAAGGAAAGCATCCCAGCCTGTTTTAAATTGAAGCTGAAGTTTTGATAAGAACTCTGTTTAAAAAGATACACATTCTTTTGAGGTTGAGTTCAGCCAAACACAGCAGAACACTTCAATCCAAATAAACTGGGAGATGAATTTCATACTGCAAACCTGTTCTTTATTATAGCTGTTTATGGATCTTCTATATGTGTGCACCAAAGCGGAGCAAAACTTATACTGAGAGGTGCATCATAACCGTCTTACTCCTATCCTGAGGTCACATTTTGTGAATTATTTTGTTCTGTAAAAGAAATACCTGAAATGTCGTTGGGAATGCAGAGCCATTAATAAATAAAAAGCTAAATTAAATATTAAGTCGATAACAGCCAAAGCACATTGTATTTAGTGCACAATCCCAGCACTTCTTTTCTTTCAGTTGTACATGGGTTCTATGAAACAGCAGAGCTGGTCATAAGCGAGTTTGGAGAACTGGGCTGCTAGCCTGAGCTGTGCTGTCATTGCTGTCTTGTGGGGGTTGCCCTGTCATAACCATTTATTTCTTCAGCTCTAGAGGCAGGCCTCTGCCTTATAAATAATGCATAGAGCCATGATAAAGCCTTGTGACACCCAGAATAGCTGCTCCACGACCACCAGGGAGAAGAGAGGTAGATTCAAGAGCATCCTTGGAAGGCTTTTTCAACCATGCTTATCTGAATTATGTGAGATTTTAAATCTGTACATATGTGGCATATGCATATGTGAAAGTCTCTTTTTTACTTTTTTCCTCCTTGCCATGGAGGACAGACTGGTGGCTGGATGGTCTGAGAAAGAATACTCTGTTTTAGTGTGCAGCCTTTATCAGCGTAATTATTTTTTTAATACCCTTTTATTGGATTCTTCATTAGGTAATTACGCATGGTCATTGTCAGTCAGTAAATCACATATCCCAGTTCTGTATTTTTAATATTTTTTCTGAATGACATTAAATAAGATTTAAATACAGTTCCTTTAGTTTACAACACATGTACATGTACATATTACCATATATCTTTTTTGTTTTTGTTAATGAAGGTGCACACAAAGGTGCCAAAATTCAACATCTTCTTACTGGGCTTAGCACATCCCTGTGTTGTTCAGTTCTATACAATGTGCTACGATGTAGCAGGACAACAACATGAATTACAAGAGATAGTCTGAATGGCTCAAAAGAAAAAAGATTAAGGTTTTAAAGTGAACTGACTCATCCTCCTTGAGATTCTCTGGCAGGGCTTTAAACAAGCATTTCATACTGGAAAAGCTCCTAGTGAATGCTTTAAGTCTTAAAATGTGTTTCTAAAGCGCAGTATTGTCATATTTGTTTTCACCAAGTTCAAGGTCTTTTCACAATAGCCATAAAACGTAGGCTTGTTTTTGTTGGTTCCATAGTTCAGGCTTTGCCTTTCTTATTAAAAAAATTATTGAAACAACAACAATTTTACGTGTAGCTTGATTTGAATATGTGATATTTTCTCAGTTCAGTTTTTCATTTCCACTGACGGAAGGCCACTAAGAGACCTGCCTACAAGAGTTGAAGCCACAGTAGACAATCTGTAAAGAATAGTTCACAGTAAAGAATCTAAGTATCAAAATGCATTCTGTTGATGGACAATGATGACCTACTATTATCAGTGTCAGTATCTTGTTGTTTTTGTCTACTTATCCACTCCTTCCCTTACATTTCCACACTGTTTTTATTCTGGGAACATTTGACATTGTTGTCCTTGCAGGATGAGGTTGAAATGTTTATACCTTTTGATGGTGGCAGAGTGGTTTTAACCACCTCAGGGCTGACTGTTTGTTGCTACTGGCCTGTGATACATGCAGGGCATCCGTTAAAGGAAACCCAGAGTTTAAATACTTTCCTTCAGTTCATTAGTTTCCATGAGACGGCGAGACATAGAATACTAACCTTTCAAGGTTCTCAGAGTTTTTAGGAAGACATTTGTCTTTTAACAGAACTTTTGTGAGAATCTGTTCAATTTTAGCAATAGCATGAAATCTTTGTAGTCACCAACTGAAAGACCTGATAGAACCTGTTTGCCTGTCTAAAATTCACTCATAACAAATTTTTGAACCACCAGTGTGTCAATATTTATGAATGACACTTTGCTCTAGGTAATTGGACAGTACTTATGGAAGCTGGGACATTAATTTTATGAACAAACAGAACTTTGAGACTTTGCTAAGCGTCACAACAACACCATGTCATGCCTGGTAATGGTGATAGCTTTTACTGATGGAGCTCTGTGGGAAGTCTTAGCACAGCTCTTTGGAGAGTATTACTCATCGTGGGTGCTTTGACAGGCCTGTGATGGCCAGTACCTCTTTCAGGCAGTTAGACAGCTTTTAGAGCTCAAACTAAATGCTTGAAAGGCTTCCAGTTTGGAGAATTTTTTTTTATGACGCCCACTTAAGGTTCAAACGGCATCTTATGTCATATTTAATCATGCTTGATTCGTAAAAAAAATAAATCATAAAATGTCCAAAATCAGAGATGTTTTAGCTTGTATTTATGGTCTTCTCCTGACATAGGGATAAAATAGTGTTCAGAAGTAATTAGCTGATAGTCTTGAATACATTAACTCAAGAAATGTAGTTTCTATAGCGCTGGTAAAATAGGCAAGTCAGGAATAATATCTGAGATTCAGACATTAAAAGCTCAAAGACAAAACCGCTACAGTCATCTGATGTATAATGCAGAAATCTAAGAAGGCCACAGGAAATGAAACTTGTTGGTGGAGGACCTCAAATCCTCCCAGCCCTCTTTTCAAGGGGCTTTCCTTTTATTCCCTGCTATTAAAAGACTTTTAAAGGAACGAAAACAGGACCCAGATGACCTCTGTTCCTGTTGTGGTTGATATTAAAGTAAAAAAAAAGGGTTTTCATTATAAAACTAGTTATTTTTAACCAAATGTCGGTGACTCAAAGTACCAGAAAGGCCTCAGACCTCATAGGTTAAAAACTTCCATTCTGTATGTATAATGTTGTACTAATTCAGATTTCAAGATTTACATTCATATTTCAAGAACATTGACGATCCAGCATATATGCTTCTGTGATGTTGAAAGTACAGTAAGCCCCCGTTCTTCGCTGGGGTTACGTTACATGAGCACCCGTGTATAATGGAAAAACGTGGTGTTGTGTTTTGGTCATAAAATGCCTATTTTAATAGTGTAAACCCTAAATATGCCCCCAGATGTGCTCCCAGAACACTTTAATTTCATTTTAAACAGTTTAATACATTACCCTTAAATGTAAATATAAACCCGAGGTTTAAAAACAGAAAAGTCACGAAGGAGAGAGACAGAGACAGAGAGAGAGAGTAAGAGAGAGCGAGAGAGAGAGATGATCCATGCGCTCCAGAACGAGAGAGCAAGAGAGAGGGATACAGAGAGAAAGAGAGAGAGAGATAGAGAGAGAGACCCGCGCTCCGGAAAAATCACGAACGAGAGAGACAGAGAGAGAGAGCGCACAAGAGCGAGATACAGAGAAACAGAGAGAGACGTGGGCTCCGGAAAGTCACGAACGAGAGAGATATAGAGAGTGCGTGCACGAGAGAGAGATACAGATAGAGGGAGAGAGAGTGCGAGAGAGAGATACAGAGAGAGTGCGAGAGAGAGATACAGAGAGAGAGAGAGAGATGCACACTCCGGAAAAGTCATGAACGAGAGAGAGACAGAGAGAGAGCGCATGCGTGAGAGAGAGAGAGAGCCCGACGTCATTGCAGGGGCAGCCAGAAGAACTAAAATAAAAAATAAAAAAAGCATTGGTACGAAAAAAGCAAAAAAAAAGCCGAGAATATTTGTAGGTTCTGCGTTGTTTTGAATATTTCTGCGTAAAATGATCATTTTCGTTCTCAAAAAAAACAAAACGCGTGTGACTGGATCCGCGAGTTCCGATCTGCGTAAAACTGGGGGTTTACTGTATTCTTAGTTAATGTAACTTCTTTTTTTCCAAATATATACTCCTTCAATCAACAGCACATACTGCTCACATTTATGACCTGTTGGTCTCTGAGCTGTTAACCCCTGCTTTGCCAACAAATCAGAAATGGAGACAGACAGCTAATAGGCCACTGAGAATTCATCCTTCGGCTAGAGTATTTCTGTAAAACCACAGATATGTTACTTGAATTTTTAGTAGCTTTATATATCTTTATATTTTCCAAGCTAGATTTGTTAAACCCAATGTGGGAAAGTGAGTGCTCAGTGCTTTGAGCTTTGCATTTGTTTTGTTTGTCTACACCACATGGACAAATAAGAAAGAAACAACTTAGTAATTGAAGTTTAGTATAGAAGTGTGATCAGCATTAAAACAATACAGCAACAAAGTTAAGCTCAAAACAGGCAATCTGCGGCCTTGAGAAGCTGGAGTGTCTAAGCCCTTTATCTGAAACTGCTGTAAAACTCATTCCAGGATTTCAGCAAAACCAGAAGAATGACTCTGGAAAAACTGGAAAAAGTCTTTTCTCCAGTAAGAATTGGATTTTCCTCAAAACATCCACACAGGAACTCTGAGTTTTACATATTTGTAAAAATATGTAACAAAATCTATACATCTGGGTGTTGTTCATGAAACGCAACAAAAAACTAAAGTGCAGTAAAGGCTAAAATGAACACATTGTGAATGTGTTCATGATTTTGTTTTAAGCTTTGTTTACAGAGTGTAAACTCAGGGATCAATGTGTGCTTTTATAGCTCTCTTCTAATAGTACTTAATTTTCAGTGCCCCACGCACGATTTAAGCCCAGCCAACATCTTTTGTTCTAGCACTGACTACATCAAGTGGCTACCTAAACATTGCTGTAGACGAAGTATATGCCTTCACCGCAACAATATTCGCTAATGGCAGTGGTCTCTTTCAGCAGGATAATGCATCTTGCCCCACCGCAATCATTGTTCAGGAATGGTTTGAGGAACATAGCTTTTGGTTGGCTTGGCCTCCAAATTCTCCAGATCTTAATCCAGTCAAGCATTTGTGCTGGTCAGATTATTCAGATTCATAGAGGCCCCACCTCATAATTTATAGATCTTAAGGGTCTGCTGTTAAAGCATTAGTGCCAGATACCACAGCACACCTTCAGAGGTCTTTTGGAGTTCATGCCTTGACAGTTCGGGGTTGTTTTGGTGGCATGAGAGGGGACTACACAGTATTAGGCAGTGTTTTAATTCTGTGGCTAATTAGTCTATGTTTCTGAAAGTGCTTTTTCCGGAGACATTTGTTACATTCTTAGCACAAACAAATGTTCAGTGGACATTTGTCACCTAAAACATAACAGTGGCTTAAAGGCAGCAGAGTGAGGAGTAAGAAGAGATAGGGATGTGTTTAAAAAAAAGAGACAGAGAGATGGAGAGACAGAAAATGTGTTTGTGTATGTGTGTGTGTATGTGTGTGTGTGCTGGAGGGAGAATGAGAGGGTGTTCTGTGTGTGTCTGTCCACAGGCATATTTATGATGGCTTTTTCCATCATTACAGATTCCTGCAAACATGCAGTGTCAATATATTAGGAAATGGGCTGTCTGCTGCATATTTACTTATGCTCACCAAAATATTTTTGGACTTGTGTGTTCTTTGCTTTCTAACAGACCAGAAACGTCTTATCCCACACAGAGGTTAGGTGGGAAATACGTACAAATATAAACAAAAACAGTGGTGTGGATAACTTATGTGATGGGTGTAAAAAGCGTAATCAAACGTTAATAACATTCTTCTATTGAAGTTCCAGTAATGCACCTCCCACCAGTGTATGATGTAGAAGAAACAAGTCCCCACAGTAACAATGTTCACACCTGTGGATTCAAACCTCTGAAGACGTTGCAAAATGAAATGGTAGAATCATGAGGGGCATAGTCTACTGACATGGATAGCATGCCACACATTAGTAAATTAACTTAAATGTTAATAGTAAATGATTTTTTTTTTTTTAAAGTCCAGTTGAGGCCAAAACTTTTTTTGTATCACTCTAGTGTAGCTACAATGAAACTACCTGTACTAACTATAAAAGCTAGTTTCACTTATTATTGTTATTATTGTTGTTATTATGATGATGTAGAAATTAATGTGTAGCTAGAAAATTTGAAGACCATTAGCATTCTTGATAGCGATAAAGCTAATTAAGGAAACAGATCAGTAACATTCAGATGGATATGAAAAATATTAAGCACAGTTTTCTTTATATAGCTGATGTGTCTCATTCTGAGAATTATTAAAAACAATGATCAAACTCTACCATCAAATGGCGAGAGCTGTTTTCGCCAGTGACCTGATGGGTTGTAATGAGATCTTAGCGCTGTATATTCATTGGATCTGTTTCTGTATTGGGTCTGGTTGTTATCACATTTATAGAGTCAAATATCTGCTACTTGATATCACTCTCTTTATTTCACGTAATTAATTCCTTTTTTTTTTTTGCTTTTAAGATCAAATTCTTGTTTTATTATCATTCACATTAACTTCCACATTTCACACTCTCAGTGTCATTAAGAAGGAAGCTGTCTGTCTCTGTCTCTGTCTCGCTGTCTCTTTCTCCCATTCCTTCCTTCCTCAGAATATTTAGTTCCATTTTTCAGGGCCTATAATATCTCCAAAACCAAAACTGCAATTAGAATTTGGTTTGTGTTCTCCTTTACGCATAAAAGCATGTTTAACCCAAAGCACTAGTTCCCCATTTAGAAAGCACATTTAGGAAGCACATCAAAGCAGGGTGGTCTACCTGGCAAACCACTGATGTACACTGTATATGGTTTTATGTGTTTGTATTTGCTTTTTTTTCTTTAAAGGAATGGAAACAAGAGTGTCAGTGTGTGTGTTTCGAATAAGTCTTGTGTTTTGCTGACTGCCTCTCTGAGCTGTTGACAGTTTACTAAGTTTTAAATTTTATTAGATTAAAAAAAAAGCATGAGCCATTACTGTTTTGGAGTAATCCTCTCATCTTTACAGATTGGTTAATAATGTTTGTTTAACTATTTCAACAAATGCTTTATTCTTCAGTTATGTACCTTGGTGCACCTTTCATAATCTTCTGAACTGACTCTGTTTTAGTGGCGTCTGCTTCAGCTATGTGCCTTTTAACTTCAGAAACCATTTCCTGGCCATTTAGTACAACACAACTTGTAATAAAAATGTTTCTTCCAGTATCGTTCTGGGATGTTTGACATCCGTCTTCTTCTGTTGCCTTTAGTAACTCTCAGTCAGAACGAGTGCAACAAGTTCATATCAAAATAAAGGTTTACATAAAATGTACTTGGACATAAATTCAGGGAGAAAGTGATGTAAGGATGTAAAATGTGATAAATTTGTGACCGTTTGGTTGTTCAATTATTGTTTCAGCCTAAAAGATTAGTTCCTTATTTCAAAAGATTTTATTTGCTTTTCTCCTCAGCTATTCTCAGCTCGGAGTGTTGTCCTCTCCAGTTGTGTTGTCTATGCGTATTTCAATTATGCAGGAGTAACAACCACTGAACTTTAACTGTAGAAGAAATACTTCATGTACAGATAGCAATATGTATATGTTTGTATTTCTTATTTACAGAGAAGAAAAATTTACTATAGAGATGCTAGAAAATTCAGAACTGATTTGCTTTTGATTTATCCTTGTAAGAACAGTTCTGTGGAATTGTCATTGTGAGTGTAGGGTAGAGATGGGGTGCGGACACAAATGGGCGGAACACAGCTGATTTGTTTAATGAACTCAGGGCACCCCCTCTCGGAACTCAGAGGGGGGAAAATGCAGTAAACACAGGAAAAAAGAAAAAACAGGACTTGTGCTTCTCGGCCCACCTTCAGGAAAGGAAAACAAATGTGGTAGGGGGACTTTGTAGGGAGGAAGGGACCCTAGGAAGGGAGGAACGGAGGGGAATGGGAACACAGGCGGATTGGGCACAGAGACAGGGTAGACAGAATGAGTGATAAACTAATATTCTGGGGAGGGAGGACGGTGTCTAGAGGAAGAAGACGCGGTGGCTGTGACAGGGATACTGAACTGCTTGAGTTGTTTGAGCCCTATAGCCTGCTTTTAGATGTTTGCCTTAATAATAACTAGTCTAAAAATAAAATATAATAAATAAACTTGTGTTTGCTGATCTATTTTAGCAAGTGGTATCTCTAATAATATATTATAATACACTACACTACAATTTCCCCCTTCCAGGCTGCTCCCATTATTTTCACGTGTCATTTTTAAATTTTAAGATCTGATTAGTGACTTTAAATGCTCTTTATTATCCTGGTCTTCCCTGGAGAGTGGAGCTTTGAAATATTAATTAAGCTTTAGTCCCGACTAGTGTTGTCACAGTACCAAAGTTTCAGTATTCGGTACCAATACCAGTGAAAATCCACGGTTCTTGTTACCAATTTCGGTACCAAAGCAAAACATAAAAAAATAAATTGAACAATGTGACGGAGCAAGCCAGCAGGCAATGAGGAAACACAGGGTAATTATCAAAAAAGCATACATTTATTTATCAAAGAATAAAACAGTGCTCCATAACCCCAAAAGAAAAACCTCAGGTCCATGAGGAAGGGGTCAACAAAATAAGGAGCTACACAACAGCACTTAAGAATAACAAAAAACTCACTCCCCTCAACACAGAAGGACACATATATACTATGACTGATCAGACCAACTCAACACAGGGGATAACATACTAGACACAAAACAGTCATACTAAAACAATAACCAAAGACAATAAAGCAATTAACTTAACCCATACATACATCTAACCTATTCTATGAAAAGAAAAAAACACCAATAACCCAAAGAAAACAACAAACCCCAAACTATATA
>JBBPDE010000006.1:9702007-9721348 GCA_037974605.1 Nannopetersius ansorgii
CACACACACACACACACACACACACACACACACACACACACACACACACACACACACACACACACACACATGCATAGCAGAAAAAGGAAAAACTTAGCAGAAAAAGGGTGGACATTATTATCTGAACATACAGATATTGATATATATTAGTTGGCTGATGTCATTTATTAAAACAAAGTAGTACATTTCAGTTTATAATGTAATAATGCTGCCTTTTTTCAGCTTAATTACTACACTTAAATAATCAAACAAAAAGGCACATGTCTATGTGTTTGTGTATGTGTACATATTCAAATCAGTCATGTAAAAAGATGATAATGATAACTATAATATTTAAAATATGTGTCTAGGCTGCTTAGCAGTGCGATGAGGGGGAATAAAGTTCTAATAATAATTATCGATTCGACTTATGAAATGCCTGATAAGGCTTTTTCATGTGTTGAATGTATGTATGTGTTTTGTTGTAGGGCTTTTGGTCTATGTCTGGAGAGCACTGGCTGGGAAATGAGTTTGTTTTCCAGTTGACAAGTCAGCGTCAGTACACTCTAAGAGTGGAGCTGACAGACTGGGAGGGGCAGCAAGCCTTTTCTCAATATGACAGCTTTCAGCTAGCCAGTGAGGAACAAAACTACAGGTGAGTAGCCAACACACTTCTCACATAGGCTGGGAGGAGTTACGATGAGAAGAAGAGTGTGTGTCCACGTTAAAAACATAATTTTCACTTGGTCAGTCAGTAAGTAAGTAAAAATGTATCAGTCCTAAAAGTAAGTAATAGTGCTGATGCAATATATTTTATTAATTTGCTAGTAATGTACATGTGTGAAAAGATGTTATGATGCTACACAGATGTGTAAGCATGAGCACAACATGAGGTCCATGCTGCAAAGCTTAATTACAGGACAATATAGAGCCGGCAAGGTGCCTTTAGGATACTCCAAACAGTTGAAGAGATAAAGTAAACAATAGGCAGAGCACATGTTAGATGAGTGCAGTTTTGGTGTATGTTGTCATCATATGTAGTTCAGTCCTGGCACTGTTAAAGTTGTGCCAAAGGACACATACTGGTCTCTTATTCTGGCTAGAGCTGGGTGTGCAGTCTGTGTGTGCAGTTAGGTGAACTACAATTCCTGAGTGACACTATCAGAGCTTCACCACCTGCTCCTCATACCAAACCAAATCCCCTGTAACGAACACACTCACATTCACATACCTCATAATGTCCACATACTGATGGAGACATTGGAACGAACAGGTTACAAACTAAATCATGGGCCGCATCCCAAACTGAAGCCGACTGCTTCTCTCTTATTAGACAATGCCTTTAGAAAGCAGTATTGTGATGAAGACACTCAAAACCAAAATGCTTTTGAGACCAGATGATTGGATGCCTGGCAACCTCAGAGTACTGCCTGAAAGACAGCATGTGTTACATATGAGGCACAGCTATAACGAATTGTTTGAATATGGGGGGTTTGTTGTATAAATCTTGGGGACATTTTTGGATCATCCTTTTCTTACATAGTGGCATTCCAAGCCCCCAATAAACGCATAAGATTAAAACAGTGCCAGTTTTGACCTTGTTGAGAATAACAATGGATTCTCTACTGAATAAACATGATCTTTACCGATGTGGTGATGATAATTTTTCAGCTTTTATTTCCTCCTTATCTGTATATTCAGTAATGCACAGAGGACATAAAGTAGTCTCAGTCATCATTAACAAAAAAGCTGTAGAAGACACCATATGCTTCTCCATAGTGGAGCACTCCTGGACTTCAGCCTCAAGCACGTATACATAAAAAATACATTAAAGAGTAATTTAATAGAGAACTCACAGCAAGCAGTACACCCTTGGCCATTAACAGCAGCACCATCTAGTTTATTCTAAACAAAATGTGTGCATAACCCCTCTGTCTTTTAGGCTGATTCTGAAGAATTACAGTGGAACGGCTGGCAGACAGAGCAGTTTGGTAAGAAACGGAGCTGATTTCAGCACCAAAGATATGGACAATGACAACTGCACCTGCAAATGTGCTCTCCTGCTTACCGGCGGTAAGTGATATCTGTTCAGTGCCACATAGATTCAACTGCATTGCTGTAAAATCTCTCTGAGACTTCATGAGCCCCAATAACACCTGGGATGATGGCCAGTATGTAACGGTAGAGCTCTCTTTTTCAGCACTTACAGAATGTCTATCATTATCAATAGTACAGCTAATACAACCCCCCAAGCCAGAATCAGCCCATCCAATACTGTATCTGATATGTTACTAAGCTTTGGTCAACAGATAATTCAACATTAAAAAAACTTACTACATGTAAAAAGTACATCATAGCTAAAGGAATGGTTTAGGCAAAAATATAATACTTCAGAATTTTGGTGTATGGAGTTTGCTTTAGTTTTGCACTGGAGCTATGAAGCAGATGAAGCTGACAAGTAAATTAAACTTAAAAGGAGAAAAGTACAGACAGAATGGACCTGCCTAACATTGTGTTGGTCCCCTTGGACTGCCAAAAGAGCTCTGATCACATAGGCTTGTAAGTTGAGAGGTGGGTCAGACTAGTGACTAGGAATTTGGAATTTGTCAAATCACTCCTGAAATTGTCCTGCTGAAAGAGGCCATTGTCACTATGGAATACTGTATGGAATGAAGGGGTGTATTTGATCTGCAGCAATATTTAGAAAGTTGGCACGAATAAAAGTAGTCTCCACTTGAATGCCAAGTCCCAAGGACCCCACACTGCTTCTGCCAGCTTGCCCCCTTCCCATAGTGCATCCTGGTGCTTTCTTTTCCCCAAGGTAAGCAATACATAGGCACCCACCCATCCACATGAAAATCTGATTCATCAGACCAAGCCACCCTCTTTCATTGCTCCATGGTCCAGCTCTGTAATTATGTGCCCATTGTAGGCACTTTTGGTGGTGGACAGTGGTCAGTAGGGGTACTCCGACAGGTCTGTGGCTACATAGCCCCATATGCAGCAGGTCTGTGGCTAGCAGCCCCATATGTCATATATGTCAATTAACGTGAACACGCTGTGCCGTGTGTTCACGTGTGACTATAAGTTGCTCAGATTCAGATGAACACATCAGCTTTAAGAACGGAATGATTAATTGCTGCCTAATATATCCCATCCACTCACTGGTGTCATTGCAATAAGATAAGCAAGTCTAACAATTTCGTATGGTTTGTGGCTAATGTGTGATACTTTAGGAATACGGTTTGCATGTTGCTAATTGATGAGGCTTAAGTTTGTTAAATTATTTCATCAGCCTTGTAGCTCCAGTACAAGACTTCAGGAGTGAAGTGTGGGCACTAAACATGTCTTAGCTTACGATGTGCGATAAGGGGGGATATTGTGCCTGCTTGATTTTTGGCTACAAATTGTCTTATGGGCTCCAGATTTGCCACCTGCACTGTGAGTTACATCTCTGTTGTGTGCTGAAATGGTAGAGCTGGTATGGTGTAGGAGGCTGCCGTGTAGTCATTATTAGAGAATACAGGTGGTGCAGAAAGACTTGGTATCTAGTTAGGAATGTCAATCTAAGAAAAAAAGCCTTTCCATCAAACTCCGCCAGCCTTTGTGTCACTTTCTCTCTCTTCCTTTTCTCTCTTCGTCTGTCTCTTAGGTAGAACAGGCTTATTTTAGATGTTATCTGTTAGTCAGCAGTCAGGCACATATCATGCTTAAGTTTCCTCACCTTCTGCAAACCATCCCTCAGTTTTGTGTCATCTGTTGTTTTTCCAAAGGCTGGTGGTTTGATGCTTGTGGGCCATCAAATCTTAATGGCATGTACTTCTCCAACGGGCAAAACACTGGCAAATTCAATGGCATCAAGTGGCACTATTTCAAAGGATCCAGCTACTCTCTCCGTGCTACAACCATGATGATCCGACCTGCGGACTTCTGAAGACACCGAGCCCAGGGTTTGGAATACACACATTGCTGTTTTTGCAAATACAAACAGTAGAATGAGAAGATTGATGCTAGAAATGATTAATTAATTAACTTAATTAATTGCTTTAAAATGGGGATGTTTGTAACAAACAAATACTCAGTGTAGTACTGCATTATTTTGCTTTAAAATGTGATATGAAGAATTTGACATGTTTTTTTGCAATATTTTCTTTCTCATGGTTTAGCAGAAGACAGCTAGGTTTCATCTGTGTTGCATCATTATGTTAATATGTGAATGCATTAATTGACTTCTCTGCGACCTGTTATTACATTCTTTTAGACTTTAATCATCCAGTCAACACTACTGTGCACTATAGGAGGTGCTATTGATTATATTTTGTGTTGTTTTCAAGGCTGTAAAGAACTGTCAGTGGTGATGTTTTGCTCTTACTACCCACTGCGATTCCATGCCTTTTTATTTTGAAATGCTTTATTAATGAACAAGAGTGACACATTATATCTATTGCCATAAATACATCAAGATGTAAGACAGCAAAACAGAGGCTGTATATTTTCTTCAAGAACTAGATAGACACAGCCCTCATGAAAAGAAATGGTAAGATTACACTTAAAATAGAAGGATCTCCAGCAATCTGAGCAGAATGACTGTTTCCGACTGTGTTCATTTGCCTCAAGTGTCCTGAATTGATTATATCACATGCTTAATGTTTATTTCAGTATGCAAATGAAAATACTGAAGTATAGAGTGCACTGATCGCTAGCATGCCATGGCACAGAGTAATATTTTAGATTTTTCTTACTGAGCGAGGAATGTGGAGCATTATTTATTTTAATGTCTAGGATTTACTGTAAAATTGAAGAGTAGACGATAACATTTATGGTGTGTTTTCACATGTTTATTCACACAGTCAGTACACGTGCAAAGTTCGTTTTAGCTATTTAATATACACACCCTATACACAAAACCACCATATATACAGAACAGCGTACTATTAGAAACACTGATTCCAATGTACATTTTTCACATGTATTTTTCGATCCAATGTATTTTTCACATGTAACGAACTATACACAGCATTATACAAGTCTTGAACAAGTGCAATAGGCCCATTTAATGAATACAGTTGTAAAAACAAATATTTCAACCAAAAAACCTTCGTTCTATAAAATCTCATAAAATCATGTGGTTTGTAAAGGTTTGTATGATTAAAGTAAGATGCTTTTGTAAACCCCATAACCCTAGTCATTATTTTGTTGTCTTTCAGGAGTCCTCACTTTTTGATCTCCAGGATTTGTAGTTCACATATGCATTTGCTGTGTAACAAAGCACAACCAAGAAGGCAAATACCTGAAAAAAGAGAAAATCATTTGGAATCAGTTTGTAATACTCATTATAAGTGTGCTGTGTAAGTAGCCAGCAAATACCAAATGCTTGCAGATATTTGGCATTCATGTTAGAAAACAGTACAAGAATGGTGTGAATAACTGCTTTAATATTAGCCTGCTACAAATCCCATTAATCACACATACACAACCACAGAAATGCAGTTTTTATACCCTTCTGAGGACCTACATATATTAATTACTGCGCCTAAACACCAAACAGCGGTTTAACTGTAGTCTAATTGCAATCTAAGACAAAACCAGGACCCTAATCCTACAAATAACCTGTCCCTCACACTGACTGACCCTAACCCTCATCCTTGACTCTTGCTGTTTACCTTTTTTTTAAACTAGACTCGTAAAAGCTTAAAGAAACAAAGGAAGAAGAAAGCCATTAAGCAGCCATTAAGCCAGAATCCGAGAAGCAGTTGAGAGTGATGCTGCGCTTACCGTGGAAGCCATCCAGCTGATGTAGTAATAGCGCCCCCTATTGGCTTGAGTCACAGAAGCAGCATTAATAACTGCAGCTGTCATGTACAGAACAGCAGCACTGCTATTGAAGCACAGCCCCTGAGAACAGATTTCATCCAGTGTTATTTCAGAAACAGCTGCATTCTTTCCTGTGCTGATACAATAACATACCTCTGAGCACAATGTGTGTCAGACGTTATTGGAGCATACCCTGCTTATCATTAGTGTAAGAACTTATTGTTTCAACAGTTTTTACCCTCTGGATTAGGCAGGTTTGAGCTTTATGAGGGCATTTTCACAGGTTTCCGTCCATCTACTGTGTGTTAATGACTGATGTTGACTGCTGTCTATGCTATTCTCTGTTGTTCATTAGGCCTATTCTCCACTCAGTTTGCAACAGATTCATAAGATCGTGTAATAGAAAATCATAAAATTACTTAAATTACAATATATAATTAATAATGACTTAATATATAATATGGAGTAATCGACATGCTCCCGGCTACTGCAGCTGATATAAAAGATACATCACATGCCTTTATGGTAAATAGAATTAAATGTGTTTTATTTTAAAAAGCTTCAGAAAGGTAAAGTGACCATTCTGTCATACATGATACCTTGCTCAAGGGTACCCCAGAAGTGCTTAGTCCTGGGAATCGAACCCATGATTTCCTTATCAAGCGAATGCTCTAACCTCTAGGCGACCAGCTACCAGGTGCATTTGATCATGCAATTTATTTTTGAATTAATATTTGACATTTGTAGGTTTTCTTTTTTCATTTTAAAGATGCAGATAATTTTCAAAAATCTCTCTCTAGCCTGTAATACCGTATGTGTCTCTTAGAGCTCTTAGTGTTCAGTTGGATCCACTCACAAGTGCTGTCCAGGGGACCTGCGGTATCTTGGTGTGCGCTGTGGTCAGATACAGTAGAAGGAGGCAGACAGTCATCACCCAGCAGACTACAGATACAAACATCACCCAGCCTAGTGCAGGCACGTGCAAATATTCTGTCCCACCCAGAAGAGTCCACACCAGCAGCCCACACACCTGACGACACAACAGAGACAGAGTATATGAACACAAATATGAATCATAAATATCATCTGGTAAGCAAAGAACAAAACTGATTGAAACAAATCACTTGAAAACAGTGACACCGGAACTTTAATTGTTAAACATTAAAAGGATTCATCCTTGGCATTGCTGTTTACACTAGACTAATTCCACAAGTGTTAAACTGGCACTAAATATACAGAAATCTTGATCACAAACACAATATATATTTTATACAGAAACATGCCACTGATTACTGGAAGACATGATAATAGGATTTATTGCCAGTGTTCGCTTATGCAGCATTTATTGCTGTAAAAAAAACTAGTGTATAAATGCTCAGTTCTGAATAATAGGTTCCTGTATTCACCCCTACACACCCAGCCTCCCATCCTGTTATAAGAAACAAAGAATTCCTCACTGAAAGCTTGGTATCACAGGAAAAGTTGTTGTTTTGGAGTTGGCAGATATGACTAGCTGGAGATTAAACACTAAATGAATGCTTGGATGGGGTTCAGAATGGATTGTGGAAGGAAAACGAACAATAAGGCTGAGAGGAAGAGTCTGTTTGCCAAGCTGTTTTGGTTTGTCCACTTCCTCTGCTCTGTGGAATCTGGCTGCCCCTCCTTTTCATTAAATCCAAGTTTGAAATTCCGTACATAGGATTGGATGAGCTAAATCTGTTAGACAACACTAAACACTATGGCAGTAAAATGATTCCTGGCAATATGAGGGTCTAGACCCAGTTCAACATTTGCTACTATAACACAAAAATACAAATAACACCACAATGACTCATATCTGTATGGTATCACTTTTAGTTTTGGGCCTGAAAAAAAAGACTTGATTAAAAAAAAGACCAGTCAGCTCTGCTACTTCTAATTGTAGAATTTTAATGCTTCTATAAAAGCATATTTCTTAAGATTTGATGCTACAGTTATCAGGACAGCTCCTACAGTGACATAAACACAATGGCAAGCATATCAGTCACATGACAGGTTTAGTGGTTCACAGGCTTTAATGAACAGATCTACTGTACATTCCCAGCCTGATCACTAATTCAGCTTACTTCAATTCTTTGTTTATCAAAGTAAACCACATGGGCCTCATTTACAACTCAGGCCATTAAAATGAAGAGCACGTCAATAAAAAAAATGCAGGTTTACTTACTGTTTCTCCAAACATGAGCACTCCTGGTGGAGAGCAAACAAAGTTCTTGTCGTAAGCCAGAGTGGAGTGAGGCAGGTATCCATTCTCCAGACTCGACCTTGCACTTGGTCGTTCTGTCCTGGTCGTTCTGTCCACTGTACTTGCCTCCGGGTCTTCCTCCATTCTGACCAAGACACTCTGATCCTCTGTGAGGCACAAAGGTTAAGATAGAGATGATGGCTCTGGGTAGAAGTTGGCCTTTTACAAACTAACGGAGGAGCCCCCCCTATCGTCAGCTGCACGGCATCAGAATCAGAATCAGAAAACTCACTGAACAGACACACAAAAAAGAACGATATATATTATAAAGTCAAAATTAAATTCCGCTTATAAAAACCCTATACATTATATATACTATGCTAAATACACAAAATGCTGTGGTTAGTAAGAGGGTGCAGGTAAATACTATAGATAATTTAATACAATTACTGCTGCAATAGTTGACCAGTTAACACAAACAGTGGTTTGGAGTTCTCTATACTGAGTCCGCTACTGAATGTAAAAGTGACATAAGTAGTGATATTGCACATGATAAGACAACTGCATAAGCCGTGGCATACGTAATTGTGATGAAATGTCCAAATGTTTATCCAATATCTCTTCTGACATCGAGAGTATTGTTAAGGATCTTGTCTAACAGTCTCTGTTTTTCTGGAAATGGTTCACAGTAGATCTGTCTGGACACTCTCGGCCATATATTAGATTAAATCTTGTACATTCACCATAGCCTGTGGGAAAATAGAGCAGTTCCTAAACAAAAAGTGGCGAGCTACTGTTAATCTAAATTAAAGGTGCCAGCGATGATAAATATAAGAGAGACGGAGTCGCCGTGATACTTGCATGTCTATTGTGAAACACCATTGTTTTCTTGTCTGCGACTATACAATTTCACCACACGGGGGCAGCAAACCCCTCTGCTCTGTGCTCTTACAGCTGGCCAGGTGAAGATGACCACAGTAAACTAGATTACTAACACTGCACTTCAACATCAGTCATACATGGACATGTGGACACATTTCTCACATTTAATCATTCCGAAGGACAAGAACAAATAATTTGTATTACAGTTAATTAAGGTTACCAAAATTATAACACATTTTTGGTTCAGCATTATATTTAAACTTGTCATTTCTCTTTTGTCCTTAATGCAGTCGAGTCACTGTCTCTCGCAGCAGCAAGCACGACAGGAGCAGACACATTTTTATTTGGCTTGATTGTCAAAAAATCAAACCTAATCAAGAACAATGGCAAGCTGCATGTCATCAAATAATACAGACACAACAGTGACATAATTAAGTCACATAGAGGCGTGTTTCAGCCTTATTCACACTATATTATCTCCCCATGATATTCACAGTATATAATAACCATCAGCCCTGCACAAGGTAGTGAGTACAGATATGAAAACATCCAAATTCATACAGTAAGTGGTATGAAATGTACTGGTATTTTCTTTATATACTGTCATATAACAATGAACTACATGATTTTATTAAATTATTTAAAATCTCATTTTTCTTTTGTTAACAAAAATATGCCTCTTTCACTCAAATCTACATTGTATTTCCGTGCACTAGTTTTTTATTAAACATGTTATTGGCACGAATGTATTTAAAGATCCAAATAAACCATTCTAACAGTGCCCAGTCCTAATAACCTCACCTGTTAGTGCATGCACCCTTTTTTCTCTTTGCACAGTTTTCAGCTGCAGGCTGACTTGGCAGCAGTGCACCACCTTTCCAATTCTATTCTTCAAACACTTCGTTTCGCTTTGTGGTTCTTATTATTTATTTATGGGTAAACAAACCAGAAAAATGGTATGAATGTATTTTGCTCGGTTGACTAGCTCTACACAGCCATTTACATTATCACACACAGAGAGAAGCAGAAAGGAATGGCTTGAGTTGACCCTTAGACCAGTTACATGGACAGGAGACAGACATTCAATATTAGCTCAGAACTAGTAAAAGCAATCAATGTTTAAAAATCATTTTCAGTATTTTAATAATAATCATTAATTATAGCAATAATAATAGCAATTATTAACTGTTAGGAAATGGTTCATATATGCTTGCATACATTTACAAAATCTCCCAGAGCCTAATCAAAGCACAAAACAGCAAGGTTACACTGTTATCTATGTGGCACATTCCATATTCTACTTCAACCTTATTTATCACTAAACTTCCTCCTCACCTCATTCTGGCTCAGATTCTGGCTGCCAAATATAGCCAGTGGAAAAATGTGAGCACTCTAGAATAAGACGTTTGTATCACGCTGCCCTTCATGGGGCCCACCGGTCCTGGTGCCCACTGCTTATTAATAGCAGGTCACAGCGGTTGCCATGTATTCATTTGTAAAGGCTTCTAATGAATGCATCGTTGCAGAGACTGTAATTAAGTCATCTGGTACGGACACATGCTGCGATAGCAGTGTGGGGACGCGGGCGAGAGACCCAGCAATTTACTCTCACTCTTTACAATAATGCACAGAATTAATCCTGTAAACGAACCCAATAATAGACCTTCTAAATTCTGTTTAACTGAGAGAACCAAACTCCCTTCAGCAGGTACACAAAAAACAGCAAATAACCCTTAACACATTAATCATAACTGTGTTATTAGCTACTGGTTTTTATGGCTATCCAGTCAGGGAAACAAAAAACACATTTCTCTGTTTTTAAAACGTTAGGAGATTTTGCTAGTTATAAAACAAAGAAATCGTCTACTAGAGTAATCCCACTCAGCGAGTCATAAGGTCCTATGGTCAATGTCATATATACCTCTTCCTTTTGGTAGTTTAATTGTAGCTCATGGCATAGCCAGAATATAGAGTCATTATGGAGTTGACCTTGCTGAAACTGAATAACTTCAGTTTAAATTATGAATTGTTTTACATCTAACAGTAGTTAATATTTGCAAAATTGGTCAAATATAAGAGTAAATGAAATATTAAAACATTATGACAACAAAATATGGCACATTATACATAAGTATCTATATTCTTATTTGCTGTTCGATCACTATTCATAAATCAGCAGTACATAGGTTACAATTTGTTTTTCTGAAACTCAACAGAACAGTTTCCTCTGCAGAAGGCAGATGATAGAGCCGATATTATGGCATGCTCAAGGGAGGCACGCTAATAAACAATCTGGCTAAAGCTGAGATTAATACTAAGATTATAGAGAAGACAGTCAATGGATTTGCATGAGTTTCAGGAGCGCCTGCAGCCTTTACTAGTAGGATTACTTTATATTCCCCATATTTACTGTAGTCAATACGAAACCCTGCTGTGGAAACCATGCCCCCTTTTCTCTGTAATCACAGACTAGCCTCTTTGTATTTAAAGGCTCTATTCTTCCCGAATGATCTTAAGCCCAACAGAGACACACCTGGTTGGAATTTCCCCATATGCTCTAGACTTTCCACTGATGGAGAATTATTTATTTAATAAAGTAATGTGTGGAGTCTTAAGAACAATTTTTGCACAAGTAACAGGATGCCTTGGAAATATAAAAAGATTCCATGCTTTAATTAAGCCTTACCAACAACAATCTTGCATTTACTGTACTGCTGTACATTCTAAAGAAGCCCTTAAGGTTCCAAAATAGAACCTTTAAAGGGATGGTTCTTTAAAGTACCATTTTAAGCTTGAACAACCTCCACAAAATGAAGAGGTTTATACCAATTAAAGGTTTGTCAATTTAGTATTTTGAATTGAGTCACAATCAAACCAGTTACTTTGTTTTTCTGTTTTCATTTTCTTTTTTTTAAGGGGAGGGACTATTCTGGTAACTGGTCAGAGTTTGAACTAGGAATGGTCTTATTGCACTTTTCAACCCTGAATCATAAGCACAACAAAGTCCTAAGAGCATAATTGAAAAAGAGGAAAAGAAACCAACTAAATTATCTTTTCTTTATCATGAATGAGAGATGAGGGGTCTTTCATGGCCTCCAGAGCAAGTGGGGTTGGATTTGAAGGGGGGGGGTGTCCACATTAAGGCGTCCCCATCTCTGATGAATCTCTCGCAGCCTTTTATTTCTTTTGCTCTTCTTCCAGGCTCCGGTGGGCTGGTAAGCCGCTATGAGAATCGTTGAAAGGGTGAAAGAAAAGCCAACATCGAGGGGATTAATTATTTCAGTGTCTAGGACCGAGCTGGATTTTCCAAGCCAATCTGAGACACAGGCAAATCCTCTCACCTTTCTATGAGAGAAACATACATGCAAACATTTCAATCAGCTTCAGCAGAGGATAACAGGAGAAAAAAATGAATTGGTAACCAGTGGCTCAGTCAGTCTATATTAACTGTTGATACAGGAATAGTCAATCAGTGCCAGTGTTTATGTAAGGAACAAAGAGCAGAGACATCCATTTCCATCCAAAACTGACTGCAGAGAGGACACACAGCACCAGAATATACACCAAAATCCAATCAAAATAGTTTGAACTGTATGCAGACTGATTATCCAGTCAAATATTATGGAATAACCTATTAATTGAGAAGCAGAAGACTCTGGATGAACTTCTTTGGATTCTGCTGTTGTATGATGGAAAACACTGCAGCAGTATTGTTCCATTGCTTCAATTCGTTTTCTTATTATTTCAATGAACAATGTGTAAAATTGCACATGCCATGCCGAACAGAGTATAATAGACTAGAAAACATCTTTAATTAAATGTATAATGAGCTAACAAGATTTTATTCCCTACATTTTGCACCATTTCTGTTGATGTTTATACAGTGTTAAGGACAGTGTGGCTAGTGGGTTGGCTACTTGGGTCCCTACTTGAGTCCCAAATAAAAATGAATGGGTTGCTCAATAAGCATTCTACCTTTATTTAATAAAAAAAGGACATTGTTATTTGCTTGTTTATTTGCTATTGTTGTCTTAAAAAAGTTTATGCACTCAAATATGCAACTCCTCCCACTACCACTAAGCTAAATGTATATGCTGCTCAACCTGCTTAAGATTTTGATGATGAAAATACTCAATATTTATCATGTACAAGATTGTGAATAAAGTGTTTTCATTAATGGGATGTGTTATGAAACAGATGGAGAACACAGGGGTCAGAACTGTCTGTGTAATGGTGAAGGTAACTGCTGAATGTCGAAATCTGATGTTTTTGTGGTTGAGTCAATGTGGGCCCCCAGCAATATGGGCAACAGTGCCACTCCCACCCCATATTTATGGCACTGGATCTGGTGTTTTCAAATAATCTACAAAATAAATAGAAGCTAAAATATAGGAACAATAATTGTTTTTATAGAAAGCACTGTAGGTGGTTCAGGCTTCTCCAGAAGGTAAATGTAAGAGTATGAGTCATACAAACAGGCATGTACTGTGAAGCATGTGTGATGATCCTGTGTGAGTGTGAAGGCCCACTATGAGAGGCCATTTCACAGTGCTAATGTATGTCTCAAACCTCAGTATGAGCCACAGCGCCTCAGGGAATCCATGCCATTCATCTCCCACATAACCCAACTGATACTGAGGACCAATCAAGCTGCCATAAGACCACCATACTGTGTAACATCATAGGTTTAATGGAAACAAAGTCCTTTGCACAACAAACACTACTGCCATACGCTACAGTTCTCATTATATGCAGTAATTCGATTAAAGGTTTAGACTAGCATTAATGTTACTTACCGCAATGATTGTGTTTGCCTTTTTTTCTGGCGGTTTAGACGGTGGGGTTTTGATGTACTAACACAAGCTTTTATAAGAGTTAAATGGCTTGTTTGAGTTAGGTTATGAATGTTAATGAACCTTTTATTAGCATTGGCTCACAACTGTCAAAGCAAGCTCCAGTTTTTCCAGACAGAGAAAACTTAAAGTCAACCTGAAATCAAAAATGACCTTTTTAAACTTTGCTACCTGCCTCTGGTAATACCACAATTCTGGCTATTCTGGGGTTTCCTGTAATTATGCATCAAACTATAGTGATTTTTGCCTGCCATTAAAGCATCTTCTGAGTTTCTCTTACATTACTATGCACCCAAGGGCAGGGAAAAATAATATTAACCAACAATATCATGTTTTGCCACCTATTTCCACCACTCACAGAGCAAAGAAACACACAGTTTAAAAGCTCTCTCTGATAAAATGTTGCACTCAGAAATATGTCATGGTATGGAAGGTAAATTGCTTTATTTCAGCTGGCCCTTATAGCTTATCTACTGATATTTTAATTGTTAAACGATTTGGTAATATTAAGTTGATCCACAACATTAGCTTAAGGTTTGGGTTCTGTATTGAAATCAAGATTAGGATTATATTAACTAGAATCTGTTACACTCACCTTAATGTTCAACTGCATTTAATGGATATTTTGTTAAATATCCATGTCAGTCCAATATAAGGTGAGCATCTACAAAACTACAGGGGCTACTAAATCATAATGTTAAATAATATTCCCAGAAAATGTGTTGAAATTGCTGTTTAAGTGGTGGTGTTGATGATTTACAAAAAATGTCAAATAAGAATCAGGGTCAGGATAGGTCTGTCTCTCGTATCTTACCTTACATTTGACATGTCTAAAGATCCCCCTGCTCAAGCTGTGTGTTGAATTTTATGCATTTCTGATGATAGAGCATTAAGTGAAAACGAAAAGAAAATATGCACATGTTTTTATATTGTTAATGATGTGCACCAGCAATTGCTGTGTATCTCGGTGTGGAAGTATTGTTCTGTGTAATATGTTTGGAGACAGTGATTGCTGCATGTGTGTGCGTGTTTATGTGTGTGTTGACACCGCCCTCCGCCCAGCCCCTGCCCTGCTGTGAATTCAGAGCCCAAATCTGTTCTCCTAAACGCCTCCCTGCTGCCAAAATGCAACACACAGAGGCACATACACACACACACACACACACACACACACAAACACACATACACTCACTTTTCACCCTCATCCACTGTGAGTTGTCAGCTAACCCAGATGTCGCCTCATAATTGGCTGATGTGGGCGCCCAGAAAGGCGAAGACATTATTACACACTCTTGTTCACTCTTCATACACACATACACACACACACACACACACACACACACACACACACACACACACACAAACGCCTCCCTACAAACCTTACCAAGACACCACTGCACCCCACCCCATATCCCAGCATGCCTCATTCCTCCCCCACAGCTTACACCAACCCTCCAACACAAGCACATAGCCAATTATTCAGAGGTGTACATGAACCTATCACAAATGTTAGAAACGCATAAATGAACGATGAGGCATAAAATAAATATGCAAGGATGAAAACCGCCTGACGAACAAGGCGTGAACGAACAGACAAAGATGGCAGCGGCTGTAGTGGAAGATGGTTGAGAAGCAGGATTGAAGGTTGGGTTTGTGACCGCGTTAGTGGATTACTCTCTGACACAGCCGATATGTCAGAGCATATCTAATCAGCATTCCTGAAACTGAGCCGGGCTGAAAGAATAGATCCCAGCCTTACTGCGGCGGCCCCCCTGCTGTGCTACCTGTCAAAGCTAATATTTCCCCTCCAGCTGCCCACAACAACATCAACACTTCTCCCTTCTCATATATTACTTATCGCCATTCCCCAACCACCCTTGCTTATGTGAATTTTAAGTATATCCAGAACATCGTCACAATTGCTTTTTCTCTAATAGGTGTAAAAAATTTTTTTTAAAAAAGGACACATCTAATTGCATATACACTTTTTAAAATCATACTGTTCAAATTTTCAAATCAGTACTGGCATTATTCTTACATTAAAAGAGTCCAACAGGAGATTCTAAACTAAAATGGGGGATTTTATAGTTTCACTATGGTGTAGTCAATGAAAATAAAATAGAAAAAATGCTAAGGACAAATCTAAACAACAACAACAAAAAAAGGGTGGACAACTGCCCTGCTCCCCCTTGCTGCACCCCCTCCCAAAAAAAACACAAATAAATAAATAAATAGCATGAGTTCCAGAGAGTGGTGGCTATATTTCATGTTGTTTTTGGCAGGAGATTTCTATCACTTGCTGGGGATATATTCCCTCCATGTTATGCAGTGAAAAAATCATTTGCATTTTTTTTCTGCGAGTGTGAAGTATCAAAGGCGGGCCCCTGCTGAGCGGCGAATAGACAGAGCTGGCAGAGGCATGAATTTTTCAGCAGCTATCGCCCTCCCTTTCTCTCCCTTTCTCTCTTTTCCTGTCGGTTCAGTCGATACGCTGCCTGGACGAGGGGCTGAGGCTGCATGAGAACTAGCTGAGATGCATCTCCACAATTCCACCAGCTTCACTAACTGGCACCTGAATTAGAAAATGATAAATAAATCTTGTGAGCGTTTGTCAATTCCTCACAGTGATTATCCTTGGCAGCAGATGCTCCGTATCTGGAAATCTTTTACATTTCTTCCTCAGCACCGCCTCTGGAGAGACTTAGTGTGTATGTTTTGTGCAGTGTGTTGTCTGCTTAGCTGCTTTCCCTACCAATCATTCAGATTAATTAGGCCCAGCTTACCAAGGGAAAAGAGTATAAGTTATAAACACAGCCTTAATAAGATGTTTTGACTGCTGTATGGTAAGACGGGTTTGTTGGCAGGTTTCTTAATAAGGCTTTCTATGATCATGCTAAAGGTACAGAGATTTGGATACAAGCACACATGAAGATCAGGCAGTAAAATGAGGTTCAATGGTTGAACTGTTGACATTAATATATTAAGTAAAACAAAATAAAAAACAAACACTAGCAGCAATAAAAAACATTATCTTGGTTATAATTTTGAAAAAAAAAAAAATCGTACATGAATCCAAATAATGGGAGGAGCGGATGGGTTCACTTTAATCTCAAACATCTCCCATGATCCTTTACCTCATGGGCTGAAAATCCGTATAGAATAGCAAAGCAGGTGTCATATAAATATTTAAGACAACCTTTAAGATCATAGGAGTGACAAACACCCTTTCTTTGTAAAGGAAGGCATGGAAAAACATGAGCCTGCCTTGACTTGGACAATAAAAAAGAGAAGGGAAAATATAAATGATTTTTTTCATACATTTCTTTCAAGAGTATGATCCAATAAATTAGTTATACAGTATGAAGGTGAGTATTTATTCAGAACATTCTCTTTCTAAGGACAAATGATCCAATTCTGGCATGTAAGTAAATGAGTAATTATACAAAATTTTACATCGCCTATGGCCAATCAATTCTTACTTTGATCAGTTAACAGTAATGGCTAAACAACATTCATTTTATACACATAAGACACTACATTATGCACATACTTATTTACAGTATTAGTTCATTCATTCAACCAACCAAACATCTGCAGATGAAGCAATATCTTTCAAAGCTCTTTCAACAAACACAGCAGCAGGGTAACCTAAATCTGCTTGGCTTAAATTATTCACATAAAAGCATTGTTTGCAAGAAATCCAACAAAAATGCTGCCAAAAAAGCTTCTACCATCACCTGTTAAGCTGTAATTTACAGCAGACATGGACTGGACTTTTGAGTACCCTTGTCTATTCATCTTAGGCTGGACCAACCATTAAAACAACTTATCAAGAATAATTTATTGGATTTTTATTCTCTGTGGTTTTTCAGCAGTTTTTGGGGCCAATTAGGTATGTATATACATTTGTACAATGTTTTGTGTACTGACGTAAATAGCTATTATAATACAGCTGAAAGTATCATTTCCTTTACAAGATTTAGCATAAATAATAGCCAACTATAATTATCATGTTGACTCGCTTTTGGTTCTCTTGTTGTTTCATTGTCCATCCCCCGAATCCAAGATAGGCAAAGTAAGACAGAGATGGAAAAGTAATGTATGAGAAATTTGAGAGGAATTGAGCATATAAGTGGCCTAGATTCAGCAGAGTGGGTTCATTAGCAGCTTGGAATATATTGTGATCACTGCCAGCACAGATGGAGGAAAAGTTGATGCCTAAAATAAAGACTTAGGCCTCCTCTCCTTGAATTTCAGAGGGTTAATGAGGTACAGACACATCATTTAATTAGGATATCGTAATTAATGCAGGGCTTGCATAAGCTACCACCTCATTTGGTTAGCACATGATGCAATGAGATTTTGCAAAAGTTTTCTTAAAGTGTGCTGCAAGTGGCTAATTTTTTAGCAGCAGTATTTAGTACAAAATAATTTGAACTAATGCGAACCAAATCATGGGGTCACACACATAGTGCATGTGTGAACCAGAAGAGTTATACTGTATATCTCCACGTAACAAGGATTTAAACATGAATCTCAGTGGTACACCTTACCTGTGCACTTCTTTTACCATATACAGCCTTGCGGGTATTAAAGATTTAATACATCTCAAATGCCCAGACTGCCATGTGTAAATGCTCATAGACTATATGCCAATTTCAGCCAGGCATAGCGAGCGTAGCCTCAGGCATGGTTACAGATAGTGTTTGGCAATATGTGACAGTGGTCTCTGTAACCAAGATAGAGAGATGGAAAGGGGAAAGTGAGCCACTTAAGATATAAATCATCCAAACTGTCTCCATAACCACCTATATCTGCTGTAATTACCTTCTAAGGAAGCCATACACACATTCAGTGAAAATGTCATTAAGATATGTTTAGAATCTCACTAGCGTGAAACTTTGGCCTGTAGGAGTATATGGTGGGTCTAGGGAGATCCACTGTTACAATATAGTTTGACTACTTCACAGGTTTCATTACATTCACAAGCCCTGTGGAGTTTAATGACTGGTTCCAGTGTTTTATGGGTCTAATGACTGAACCTAAATCTCTTCCACTCAATCAGATAGCTCACTAGGATTGCTGAACCTGCTTGGTAGTGATAACACACATCAGACATTTTCTGCTGGAGCCTCAGGAATTCTTTTTCTCCATACACAGAAAAAAAGAAAACATGCAACAAAATATCAAGGCATTGATTATGTTTTACTACATTCCAGTGCTCTTAATGCTCTCAAATTTCAGCCTGCCCTCCCCAATGTAACCTCACACCTCAACACACAACCATACCTCACTCAACTTATGCCATTACAAATTAAAACAAGTAACATTACCATTAGTAAACCAGCCAGTAAGGCACCAATGGTTTGTCTATTCCTGAGATTTTGTCCTGAGAAACACCTTCTGCCTGAATGTCACACTAATCCAGGACTGAAACTAGACTGGCCTTTTCACTGCTAAAAAATGTCAAGTGGCACCCAAGATTGTCTAGGAGATGATGAGTGCCTGCTGGCTGTGCTCCTGTGTGTGTGTGTGTGTGTGTGTGTGTGTGTGTGTGTGTGTGTGTGTGTGTGTGTGTGTGTGTGTGTG
>JBBPDE010000006.1:9743057-9781054 GCA_037974605.1 Nannopetersius ansorgii
GTGTGTGTGTGTGTGTGTGTGTGTGTGTGTGTGTGTGTGTGTGTGTGTGTGTGTGTGTGTGTGTGTGTGTGGCATGCAGTGGCAAGGTGTGAGAGAGGCTTCAAATTGGTCCCTGTGGTGGGTAGCGCAATGTTTCTGAATTTAGAGTATGTTCTGTGTACCCCAACAAAGTGATAGAGTGAACACTGGCTGCCGTCTCTCAATTTAGTGTGAACACTAGTGTTATGCAAGTTAAATATTAAAAAACTGTTGCTAATTTTCCTGAAAATGCTCTGGATATTCTATTTAAGCTTTCTTGCAGATCTTACACTTTTTGCCCCAGTGGTGTAAGAATTTCAAATAACCTATACAAGAACTTTTAGAATATTTCAGTAAATGTTTATCCACATTTATCTTCTTAAACTTGAATTCTGATTAACTAAATCTGAATCAATGACATTTATACGCCATAATTTTTTAAAGCTTGGTTTCCAGTGCACTGATGTCATAACATTCAACGGCATTTTAGAAGGAGCCAGTCTGCTGATACAAAAGAGCTGCTGAGACCACTGGACCATAGGTTCTCTCAATAAGAATGGTGAGAGTGGATAAGAAACAGCCTGCACTAAGCACTGAGGTCAAAGAAGAAGTAAGATTGTTTTAAATAGTATGTTGGGTGTAAGTGCCCTCTAATCTTGATTAATTCATTTTAATATGAGGTTTGTCTGTCTGCTGCAAAAATAAATGAAATAGTATCCTGTTCTAGACAGTTAAAGTCTTCGTGGGCTGTGCAAAAAAATTTGGGTTTTGGCTCCAGACTCTAGACTCCAGACTCCTTGATCATAATGAATTACTGGCAACTACAATCCAGTACAATGTTGTCCAGAAAAGCAGATCCAGACATGTCAATAGTTTGATGATGCAGCTCAAAGAAAGACAAAAATATTTCCTGCTCATCAGCTTCTTTATCTGATCACAGCTATTCAGTATTGTTAGCAAATCCTGAATAAGGATCGATAGTAAGCTTTTCGCTACTTGAGTAAAAAAGAAAAACAACATCAATATTCTAAATAATGAATGGGTGCATTTCTAATAGTAGACCAATTGCAGGGACTTTTCCCTTGATGTTGCCGGTTGGAAACCCATAGGGATAAATATGCTACCTATGTGAGTGCATGTATATCATCAAATATATACTATAAAAATAAATAAATAGAAAAATTTAAGCTCTTATCAAGACTACCATATTGGTAGTTGTACTGACCTATATTACACAAACTCTCTTTCAAAAACAAATAAAGGTCACATCACCTCACTGTAAAGATTTTTCCACACTGTATTTGGCTCAAGATACATGGCACATGTCTCTTTTCCCAACCTAGTCTGCAGCAGGCAGGCAAGCAGAATCAGACAAAAACAGAGGGTATGGGAAGGCCAAAGTGCTGACAGCACCAGTGGAAGGCAGGGAGCATTCTTACTGATCAAATTATTGAGTTGAAAGAAAAATCCATGCTGCCCAGCTTTATTTTGAAAATGACCATTATTGCTGTTACTGCAGTACAGCTCTCAGGCTCACGGTGAAAACACAGTAATGAGTATTTAGAGACCAGAGGAAACTTAAACAACAACTCCCTGCAACCTTTAATGGTCTTTCAGTCGATTATAGCTTTTGATGGAAGCATCTAATCAATAAGGAAGACAACGATAATAGTGACTGACACATTAAAACTCTTTATCCATCTAAATCTTTACTAACTGACTTTAATAGCATGTATAAAGGAAATAATGTGTGACTCTTATATATTCTAGCTACATGAACCCAAATGCAAAAACTCCAATAACTGTTTTTTTCCTAATTCAAACTATTCTTTTTTAAATAATAATCAGTGTATGAATTCATCAGCAGAACATGCAGTAATTAACTATAGAACATCACCAGCTATTTTCAGGTTTACAATGTGCAAAAATTAAGTAAATATCTAAAAGGCAAAAGAGGCAAAAGACCCTCTATTACATTCATTTACTTCCTTGCAAACAAAGGACTTAAGTGCATTTGAAGTGCTTAAAATGGAATGTGATCAGATGACACAGGTAAATAGAGAACAGATTTCTGGCACTGCAAAACAAAATCGATCTGTCAGCTGAGGATGTGTACACATACATGTATAGACAAAAATCAATGAAGAAAAGAGGTACCAGTAGGTCAGGGAATTTAAAAAAAGGATAAATTCCAAAATCAGTCTGTTTATTCTTGAATCAATTCATATAAAAAAGAGAAAAAAGAGAGGTAAATGATGTGACAATATTGAATGAATATGTTGAAAGTCAAACAAAAACGTTGATATAAAATGCTGAAAATTTGACCACGAGCAGATATTAAGGAGATCTAATCATACAGTGGCAAAATTGCTTTAATGGAGAATTTTGCCCTTATATATGCAGCCAACAGATAATGTGTCTCACTCTCCCTTTAGTAAAAATCCGATTGCTGGATTGGTCCTGGGTTCAGGACTAGTGTCCAAGGAGATGGAGCGCATCAGCATTTGCCTAATCCTCTAGTAATAGAGGTTATCAAAGCCACAAGCCCAGAACTACTGCAGCCGGCCCCTCAACTAAAGGTCATTTGCATAACATTACGCCAGCTCAACAATGTGCATTATGCTTGTATTGGTTTAGGTTCTCACAAGGTCTTGTGGTGCTTTGGTTGCATTCAGTGGGGAAAAAGCACCAAAATGTCAATGTGCTTGTTGGTTTTTGTCTTCTGAGAGACTCAACAATGTCTACAAGGGAATTAAAGTAAGGAAGAGGTTGTTTGGCTTTTTTAGCACCCTTTAATGATTGCAGCAGAGGTACACCGTCTGAACATGTTTTAGTTTGGACAGACTAGATTAGAAAAGAATGCTGCTCTTCGGTCTCTGCTTCTTGCGCATGTTAGTAATAGTAGTGTTTACACTTGAATCTAATGTTAGTTGTAACATTTATTAACTGATTTATTTACACAAACAAGCATTCAGAAAATGTCCAGACAATAATGTTAAATTTTTTCACAATTAAGATAAATTATGTTATAAATATATAAATTTTGCATTATAAATATATCTTAAACTGAAAAATATTTTGAATTGTTCAATGAAAAGAAAATAATATCACCAAAACACTATTTCTGTGACATAGCTCCGTATTATACTTGGGAGTGGAATGAAAGACCCATCAAAATCTATCTTGCTCGGTGCATCCAAAATGGAACAAGGCACCCAAAAAAAGATGAATGCAGACAATAGAATATGTGTCGAGCAGTAGGTTCCCACTGCTTTTTATCCATTTTTTTTTAAATCTGTGAATTTCTTCCCCGGTTCAAAGACCATACTGTGCACAGTTGGGGGGCTTCAAAGCTCCAAGTCCACAGAATTAGGGAAGAGAAAAGCGGATTCTTCAATGCTCAGGGCTCAGAAATATCACAAGGCAAGCAACTAGAAAACCAAACTTTCCTCCCCTGAATCCCTCACAAGAAGAGTGGTGTGTTTTACCTATCAGTACAACATCCATGCTGAAGCTCTGGACACTGTTACCTGCTTAGAATGACATCAAAAGGTGGACATTTTGGACAGAGGCAGACGGCCTATGTGTTTGCACCCCGTTATATTCTCTGTGATATGAGATTCAAACATCTCTAGGTAGGTTGAATGGCAATTGCATGCCAATATCTGTTTTTATTTTTGTCTTTGTATCCTAACTCCTTAACACTGGAGAAGGTGTACCATTGTGATGTGTTTTTTCTTTAAAGGTTAGGGTGTTGCTTGCTTGAGTTTGTGTTTGCTGTTGAAAAACATTGCCAGATTACAAAGCGAATGCTGCTGTTAAGCTACGTTTGTTTGGTAGTACACAGTTGCGGTTTCTATGTATAGTCTATGGATTTAACTGCAAAGTTCTGGATGGGCTAGAGGGCAGCAAATGCCTTGATGTTCTGTATGGAATATCTCTGTGGACCGCTTGGAAAGGATGAGTCTTGTTATTGGTAACACTGACCTTCTCAGCATAGTTTTTACAATCAGTGCACAAGCTAGGGTTGGGCGTGGAGACGTCTGTTCATTTAGTTCTCTTCTACGTCCTTGCCCAGCCCTGAACCCCCAGTGCTCATAATTATGCATCGCTGGTCACATTTGTAGGAGGAAAAAATACTGTGACTGATGTAAAATAATTAGTGCGCCATGGATCGGGCCGCTCTTTGCCAGCACTGGATCAGTGCTAGCTAATGGGGTGTGAAAGGGGATTGCTACCTGGCTGTGTCGTGTCTTTCTCTCCTAAATAATGCAATATGTGTGTGCACTGTGTGATGGAGCACTCATACAGAGCCGCTCCACCACCCAATTATATCAACGTCATGACAATTTTACCTGCCAAGGTGACACGCTGCCTAATGCTAATGGTACCTCATTACTCTTTCCCCCCCTTACTCTCTCTCAGTTTTTATTTTAGTCAGAGCTAGACTCCGTATTAACTGAGCAGAATCTTAATCAAGATCAACCTCTGTCGTTTCTACTCAGGAATAGGTGGCGGAAAAGAGAAACAGAAGGAAAAAAGGGTGAGAAACAGGAAAACAGGAAAACTATAAATATTGGTTCTATCAACTGTGAGTGATTTATGATCATTAGCACTATAGGAGTGAATACCAAGTGAAGCAAAAAAAGGCAAAGTACTTATGTATAGTTGTAATTAGAAGGGTAACTAAAAATATGCACTGCATTAATGATTATTGTAAGCTGACTAATGCGTATTAATTTTTTAAAAAACACTTTTCAGCACACATAAATCATGAAAACATAAATATAGATATAAAGACACAAAAATACTGTGAATTTAAAAAATTGTATTGGCCCATGACACAATTGAACCAATAACAACACTGCTGCATGCTAACTATTACCTATAAATGAGTTGGGGCTCTTTCAGGAGCAGCTGCAGGCAATAAAGTAGTGGCTGGTGTTCATTAATGATGGATCAGCAAATTAGATGTATGGGCATATAGACACCTCATATCTTAATTATGTGTAATTTGGTGATTGCAATTATTTTAGCAAGAAAAAATGCCTAATTGTAAGTCACCATTTTAGGCAAGCAGACAAACTAATTTGGTTCACTTCATAACATGTTTTACTCTGCCTACCATTTCCTTTCCAGCTACATTATTGGTGCATTCTAGAGACTATACACACTGAACAGTGTCTCTAAAATTATTCCACAATATTATGATATGTATTCTGACTTTTGACATCATATCTAACTCTGTGCATTTTAAATGAGTTATCTCTATCTCTATGGTCACTGGGTGCAATATCAATATTCTTGCATGTATGTCAGAAAGCTGTCCTGATCTCTGTGCTCATAAATATATTATAGATTATGTTTTTTTGCCATTCATTTGTATTCATTGTGTGATTTGCTCTGACATACTGCTCAACACTTTGCTTATTTATCTGCCCAGTTGTGTATTCTCTGTGCATTCTTTGGCCATTTTAGACCCACGAGCCCGAAACAGGCGTAGAAATCTCCTTAACATCTGCGGCTAAAGGGGCCGCCACCGTGTCCCCGCAAAAGTGAAATGCTGTCCAAATCCCACACTTCCATGTAGAAAAAAGGGGGGGAGAACTTATACTTAAGGAAATAATGTAACTTTTTCAAAATAGAGAAAAGAGATAAAACTGGGGAAAAATAGCTATGTTGAGAAAATTAATCAAGGTCAATTAGTATACAAATGTTCAGAAAAAATATTTGCCAAAAATTGATAACAGAAAATCAGTCTAGTTTTGATTAAATAAACATCAATAAAAACGAAGAGCTTTGGCAAATTGTGAATAAAACTACAGCCCTATGTTATTGTATATCAGTTTTCGGATAGATGTAGTATGTATTTCCAATTACAATTTCATCACCTTTTTAGATGCAAAGAAAATGCGTTTAACCCCTGTCTGGAACACTACTACCATTAAATTAAACAAGCAATTCATGCCTCTGTGAAACAGAAGACTGTTTCCATAATAAGAGCAACAGTTTAGTGTCCACTAAATTACACATGGGCAGGTAGTATATTTTGAATTGACTAAATATGTCCCAGCAATGATAAGATAATGCTGCAGCAATTGAAGCAATACTAAACAGCTTAGGTTAAAATGCAGTTCAGCCTGCTTTTTTCAGC
Source organism: Nannopetersius ansorgii (assembly GCA_037974605.1). Classification (NCBI taxonomy): domain Eukaryota; kingdom Metazoa; phylum Chordata; class Actinopteri; order Characiformes; family Alestidae; genus Nannopetersius; species Nannopetersius ansorgii. Next base: position 9,749,230 of record JBBPDE010000006.1, read on the forward strand.
TAGACCTTGACTGAAGCTAAAGAGCCATTTCTGTAGTATGTAAAATCTACCGAGCTGAGAACAATGGAGTATGAACTTATTCTTAGTCTTATTAGTTATAATTAATTAGTTACTAGTAACTTCTGTCAATATTACACATTATGCCTTAGAAAGTGACATATCTACAAGATTCAGATGCAACTGAATACATGTATGCAAATATTTCTGTACTCTGACATTGAATATATTTTTAAACAGGTATTCAGAATACATATATTTCTTTCTTGTTTAATAAATGAATACTATTTGTAATTATTTTAACAGGCAGAGCCAGCACAGGTATGTTAATGTTGCTAAGGTACGTTTCTGTTACACTGGGTGGTTATGAATACATGGGCAAACCAATGACTGTACTCTAATCAAAAACATGACGCTGACTCTATAGGCCCTGTCGAGTGACTCTTGAATTTGACAAAAGAAAAGGTTTTCTAAATTCTTGTATTTCAGCAAATACCGAACATGTCCAGGATCATACATCATATATTCATTGTTCTGACAATTACACCATGGTTTGACTGGTTCTATTTAAAGTATATTATGCCTATGTAAAGCTTTATTTTTCTGGTCAATTGACACACCAGTCAATCTAGATGTGCAGGATTCTAGAGAACAGGCTATTGGCCTTAAAGGATTATACCAGTGCTCCAATTTTAAAATATTGTGTTTATAAATCTTGTGTTTATAAACATTGTGTTTATAAAACTATATTTATACATTTTTGTAACTATATGATTCTCCTTGTAAAAACTCATTGTACACATCTTCCTTTACACAAAATTCCTTTACACTGACATTTTTGCTAACATGTTTCTTACACTTTACGTACTTGCGTGATTTTTAATTCTGAATGCTTTCAGTGCTTAAAAATGTAGCAAACCTTTGATATCCCACAAAATTCCATTTAACCGTCACTCCATCCCAGCACATCCCATCTGCAGGATAATCTGCCAAGGAGAATGGCAGAACCCCCAAAGAGCCATAAGAGCCTGAAGACCCCCCTTAATATCTAGCAAAGGTCTAACATATAATTATAATCATCATCATCACCATCATCATCATCATCATCATCATCATCATCATCACAATTAAATATAATAGAAGGACAATGGCATAATCAGATAAGTGAAATATTCTGTAATTTATTAAAAATAAGAAGCAAAAAATATTTTTCAAACATATTTTGGCAAGCAGAAAATAGTAATGTGTTATTGTGTGCTCTCGTGATTATTAGTTTGGAAAGCAGATTCACTATGAAACAAAAGACGTTTGTGTAAAAACCCTAAAAATACAAACCGATATAACAGCCTTTTTTTTACATTTATTCAGAAGGAAACACAAAGAAAGAGACAGATTTTAAGATTTTATCTGCTATTATTTTACATAGAATACTGTAATAAATTGCTGGACACCCAAGCATTGATCTGCACAACCCACAGTAAAGCTCACTTCACACTGCATTTATAGCCATTATGGGGTTGTTTGGAAAATCAGAGAAATATCGTTGCCTTGCATTGATTGTGCTGATTTAGATCAATGCCGTTATTGAAAAGCATATAATGTATTTTGAAAATAGCAATGCATAAACTGTTTTATAGAAGAGGGGAAAAGCCTTTAACCTATTGAACGGTTGAATGGTTAACAATTTAAATAACAATATACTTGACAATTTTCTAATTGCTGGTGAAAAACAGGATACAGCAGATATGAGAGTAAAGTAGTACAATGACATTTGACTGGAACATGCTAAAGATCTAGCAATAATAAGAGAACGATTATTGAGTTTTTGTGACTGTTTTAAAACCACCCTGTAATGCAATGTAATGAATGTAATTATGCTAAAAATTTGATTACTATCATAGGGTATGATCCAGCTTAGTTTGGTTGCGGATGCTCTTAAATTGCATAACGTGTACATTGTTGGGTTGTTGTATACAGTCCTTCACGAAGGGCTGTTTAGGTACTCCTTCAGTTTTACATGACAGTATCATTTGGGTTAGAATGTACAATGTTCACATGTACCATTGAGGCTAGAGCAATAGAGCCCACATCTAATGGTTAAAAGATTAATTGGTTTTAAAAAAGAGAAGTACCTCTTTAATAGATTAATTTTAGAATACCTTTTATGGCAGGTATGATGTTTTTATTTAAATGACTGTGGCTGAACCTTAGAAGAACAGCTCTGATACAACAGGAATGTTTAAATCTAGAACTTACAATTGTACAAACACTGAATAAAATGTATGTCCAGTATTTTAGGCTTTACTGTTATCTGCATTTTTTCACATAACTGGACTTAACATTTGCTTTTTTCTATTTTGTTTTCAGCTGTATATAAATGTGTAAGAAAACTAACAAACTGAAAAGAAACTCAAAGAAAAAAACAGCTTTCTTCACTCTTGCCTGTGCCCACAGTAGCTAGCCCCAAAGTGCAGACAAACTGATGGAAATGAGAACATGCTATGAAACATGCAGTTGCACAGACACACAGACAGACAGACAGACACACACACACACACACACACACACACACACGCACACGCACACGCACACACACAAACACAAACACAAAGGAGGTTAACACAGACAGAAAATTACAGTGAGGGTGACCAGTTTCAGGCATACTAATATTATTGATTAAAAACAGCAGGGGGTCCAGGGGCTGAATGCCTGAGATATTCCCCATCCCAGCATAAAGTCACATACACACACGCATGGACACACAAAATCCTATTTACGGCAGCTGTTTAAAAACACCTTTCAGAATTGGCCTGCAGGTCTTTGATAGAAATTATGCTGGAATGTTTATTTACCCTGAATTTTAATTTTATGTCTCATTGCCTTTGGTTATTTGGTCTGTGTTATCGTGTTTGCTTCAAACTAATTGTTAAATGGGCACCTTCGCTTTCATATTAATAATTACTTCAGGTAACACTGGTGGACATGGGTGGGTGAGAGATCTGGGAATATACTTAAGTAAAACGCATGAGCAACATTTTAGGCAAAGATGATCTCTTGAGTTGTTTAGCATAAGTAATATCAGCTTAGGTGCACAGAAGAAAATTGGTCCTTGTAGTACTACCCTACCTTCATATAATTCAGTGCCACTCAAATCACCAGTGCACCACAAGTGACCACATGGATGAACCAATTCTGGCTCAAAGATATAAAAATGATTGATATGATAGTGATCGCGGATCATCACATAACCCAGTAGTGCGCAAAAATGAAGCACATGTGCATCACTTCAAGTACAAGTGGAGAATGATTGCTTCAGGTTGAGGATGTTTTGGACAATTGAATGAATATACAGCAAAAGCACTCTCTGCCAAACACCAATGCATATAAATTATTTGATTATATGTTGCCAATCCTGTGTTTTTTTTTTCTAGAAGTGAAACCTGAGATCAACAGTCCAGTCCACTGGTTCAACTACTTATCAGCTGGCAAAAAAAACATTAAAGTGCAATAAATGTAGCATATCACCATAAACATACATCCCTGCCAGCTAGTATTCTTTAAACACGGGTTGTGTTAAGCAGTTTGTAAAATCTGTGGTACATTCTGCACTGTATAAACTGAATTTCATGCAAGGCAAAGCAGTTTTTGAAATGGTATAATCATTCTATGTTTGTGAATGAAGCTAAAGCTACAAGTGTGACCATTTGTTTACAGTCAAACCATTTAAAACATTTTCAACTTCGAAAATGTGTGCATGTGTCATCACATATTCATGCCACATTCTCTGTGTTTGAGTGTATGTATTGGAGCGGATGGGGGAAGGGTAGATAGTTAGAGCTCCTGGAGGGCTGGCTGGCTAGCTCACTTTGAGGCTCTCGCTTAGCCCAGCAGAAAACAGCAGGGAGTCCTCTATAAAACCTAGGAACAAATGTCACCAGGCACCCCCCCCATCACCACCACCACCACAACCACCAGCCTACCCATCCTCCCCTGCTCCCTCTCTCTCTTTCTGTTTTCCTCACACACTCACACACACACACACACACAACTGGCCTTCACAAAGAGTCTTATCAGGGGCCGGGGACCAGACAGCAACAGAGGTAGCACAGCCAGCAGGAAAAACAAATGAGATCGAGGAGAGCATGTGTATTTCTTAGCAGCTGTCAAGTAGATAAGTGTGAGATTAAAAAATAATTTGAAGGCGATAAGAGATGATGCAGTTGCTGTGTTTATCTAGAAATGTGCTCCACTCTCTCTCCTATAGACTTCTTGTTATCTCAAAACAAGATGGTGGCAACAGGTAGAGAGGGCTGTCTGGCAAAGCTGTTCTCAGTGTGAGATTCTTCAAAATAACCACCGCCACTGGGAAAAAATGGATTGAGGGATAGTGATGGTCTTGTTTTTCACTCTCTGTAACTCTCTTTTTATGTCAGCAGTGGAAAAAAAATGAGCAGCTCTCTTCAGCGAGAAGCCAATTAGGTTTTTCCGCGTGAGAGTATCTTAATCAGTAGCATAATTGGGAGCCCCCTGCTGAGACTGCGGCTGGGGACAGCGCAAGGTCCAAACCAACACATATACAGCCATATTGAGCTTCAAACCCCTGATGTCCCAAGAAAAAAAAAAAAGGAAATAAAATCCAGAACTTTATAAACAATTAACTCACTGCTTGGCTAAACCAACAGTGAGAGTCAGAAAACTTGGCATCATTAAAATGTGTAAGGGCTAAGTAATGAGCTGCATGGGGAAGGGCTGGTTATTTTTAGGGGTATTTCTTTAACTGTAGTGGGACAATTCCAAACGGCATCCTTATCATTGCCATTCATTTTGTGATTCAATGATGGACAGTTTTGGATGAGAATGGGTCAGGGAGGTTTAATTGTAAGCCCGTGAGCATTTTAAGCCACTATATACGAGTGTGTTGTTACTTCTTCTTGAAGCGACTTTCCCTTGTTTGAAATTATCTGTCATAGTATTTAGGTACTTCACCCAAAACCTGCAATTCTGATCTTTGCATTTGTTTAATTTATTGTCATTTTGTCTTTAGCAGAGCATATTGGTTTTACTTTTAAATGTGTTACTTTTACATTATTGGTTGAGTTTTATTCATATCTATTGCATAATAATATCTTCAGCAATAAATCAAATACGGCTATTAACAAATAAGCCTCTCTTCGGCTGTCATATCGATTAGGTTGTCCTTCTCTGTGGGTACCTTTCATGTATATTTAAGCACAAATGCTTAATTATTATTGCATGATGTTCCAGTAGGGATGCTCATATGTTTGACTTGACAAAGTGCACATTCTAATCATAAAATCATAATCATAGATATTTGCTTAAAAATTACTATAGATGCATGAAAAAATATTAAATATCAGCATCAGCCCATTATTTTCACTTTGGTGCATTCGCAAATTAAACAGTCATGGACTTCAAAAGATTTCCATGACAGCCCAGGAATTTTCTTAATTATGTTACAGTTACTGAAAGAATGGACATGTCCTTTAAATTTTGTTGTAGACTGTCTCTAGAACCCAACGGGTGCTAATTTAAAGGATAAAGAAGATACTAAAAAGATCATTCCCAATATTTTCTCCATTGAAGCCATACTGAATACCCACAGCTCAAAAGTAAGATTAAAAGGGTTTCTAGTGGTGGTCGTAACTTTAGATAGATTTTCTGGACATGTTTTCAAAAATGCATTTTGTACCGTACTCAAGCATTACATTTACTGATGGGTTTTATAATGTACAAAGTCTTTGAATGATTAAATGAACTAATAATGCCTAAACAATTAGATTAATTCATCTAATATTTTATCCCCAAAATGGCTGGGACAGTTGAACTTGAAATGACTAAACTTTGTTTGTAGGCAAAGCAGGTACACAATTGCATTTTTGGGACTTGAATACTTGTTCCATACATTCACATTCATGATTTAAGTATTGGAGATAGCAGAAATATAACTGTCATGACTAAACTGAGAAAACCCCAGTGAATCCCAGGGTTCATAAATGACTGATTTCCAGCAACAACTATCACAGGCACAGCTAAAACAATGAATCTGTTTGTACTGATGAAGTACAAAAGCACATTTATTCAAATGTTCAATCAAGTTAAGTTTCGAACTGCCCATAGATATGAGGCTCTTAGTTTTGATGAAAAGTGGCATAATGGTATCTGTAAAGACCTCAGCAAATTCCCTCATGTCTGGCTTGTCAGTGTAAAAACTCTAACAGCCACCTGGCATTATTTTGAAGATAAATTGATAGTGTTGCATATGCTACATATGAAATGTACTTTCATATTTTGCAAGTAATCTTATTCATGCACATATTACAGCAAAACATTTTTTAAAAATCTTAATTTCTTATTTGTAAAATAAAAAGGGCGATTACATAAGATCAGTAACTAGAGTTGATACAAAAGTATCAGTAGCAGCATCAATAGCGGTTTACAGCAGGCTAAAGGAGTGAAAGTTTTAGGGCCTCTTCCCCCTCCCTTCTCTTGCGGGAGCTCTTGAACTCTTTTTAAGTCGGCCACCACACCATGTCTAATGGCCCCCGCTGAGTCCGCAGACTTGCTCCCACCGCTTCCCGGCATCAAGCCCATCGTCCCCAAATCAAACCATAGAAAATTGGACTTAAAATATCAGGGAGCGGCCCCCAAAAACCCAAAAGCTGCATCTGTCGCCGGCATACATGAAAGTTGAGCTCACAAGGGATAGCATTCACATCAGTCTTCAGTCGCTGTATTTCATGTAAAAAACAACGTTTCTTTGGGTTCCTGTTTATTTCTTTATAGATGTTCATTATTTGAAGACCCTCACATGGAATACGATGGGAAAGGAGCAGTACAGGTCTACAGACACCCTGCTAACAGTAAGTTGATGTGACATACTAAAGGTCCTTAGCAGCCTAAAAGAGGTGAGCAACCATATTCATTACATTACTGAACTATAAATAGGGCATATTTACACTGTTGAGGAATGTTCTCGTTTATTATTGCACGCTAATATGTACAGTTGTATGTTACTCTTTAAAAATGTTAGTCCATTCTTAGTTAGTCCATTAGACATTGTGATACTGACATAATACTATTTAGAAAAGCATCGTTCCCAGGTTGGTGTACGTCAACACATTTTGGCATACTCCACTCAGTACCTTCTCATATGTTGCTAGCTGCATAGAAGCAGTGGTAACAAACAGTCAACATTTGCAGTTCTAACCAGAGCACAGCATCAAATTCTGTAATTACAGAAGTGCAAGCATTTTTCTGAGCAGTCAGTTCCTTAGTGTGAGTGCATGTGTGCGACACATCATATAGGTGGAATTGTAGTGAGGACTGTGGAGAGAACAATGCGCATGGTTCAGACAGGGCTGCCTCCACTCAAAACACACACACACACACACACACACACACACACACACACACACACACATACTTTCACACTCCATCTTCACACACACATACACACAAACATGAGAAAACACACTGAGGAGTGAGAAGCCGTCAGTCAATGTATGCTCTCTGCACTCTGTCAGTTTCCCTGAAAAATGCATGCGATGCTCAGCTAAAAAAATCAGGAAATCCAGGCTTGATGCTATTGGGCAAGAAAGCAAATGTCTGCTAATGATGTTGCAGATGCGGCAAAGTTAACAGATCAGCTAAGTCTGTCTGAGAGAATGAAGAAAAGGCTATGTGTATCGAGGGGGAGGGGGGAACGAGTGTAAGCCATTTCTGTCTCTGCCTGCAAAGAACGGGGGTCGATCACCATGTATTGTTCGATCAGCTCGAGCTTCTTTTTTTCCCGAAGACAGACAGGGGAGCTGCCAGACAGACAAGACAGAAACACAGACAGAAGAACAGACAGACGAGCAGGTGACAGAAGTATAGTGAAGACCATTTGACCCTTGCAAACCTAAAAAAATATTTAATTTGCAAAAATAAAGAGGCACAGTTCTGTGCAGCTATACATGAGAAGTCAAATGGGTGAGAGATTTAAGCTGAAGCAGCAGAGCACAGAGAATAATGCTATATCTTGTATAAACAAATAATTAAATGAATCTGGAAATGCTGCTGAAAGATGGTAATTATCCTAAATATTGAGCAAAAGGGAGGAGGAGAAATGGGGGTTTCACATATTTTATACAATCATAAAAGAAAGGGGTGGGTAGGGGGTTATTGCCATACAAAGAGAAGGTTTTTCATTGTGTGAAAATATAAACACAGATGAGCTGTGTCTTTGATTTGTTCATGCTTTTCACTCCGCACAGCAGGGATGTTCAGGAGGACGTGCCCTCTTTGCATTCGATGTAAATAGGGACCGTGGACGCTGTGTGATGAGATTATATTCCTCCCGTCCCTGCTCTTTCTCTCTTTTTCCCTTTCTCGCTCTTTCTCACACCCTCCCTCAAAAAAGCACATTTTTTCACCACCATAATAGTCTTTTTGCTAGCTTTGATTCGCCTTTTTTCAGTTCCAGTGCATGGCAAGTGTTTTCCTGGATTGAATAGATGTGTAATGTGTGTTGGATGTTACAGCGCTGATGAAGGATACTTATTGTTTTTAGACAATCTAAGTGCCTGCCAGTCAGTGTTTGACTACCAGCTTATCATAGTATAATACATGCAACGCAACACAGCACCAACTTAAAACTTAGAGGCAATAGTTTTTATTCAATTAACAATAACTACCAGCTTATCATTTAACAATACAAGCAGCACAGTGACAGACTACAACTCTGAGACAATAATTTTAATACCCCATATTTTTGTCTCTTAATGCATATTTCCATAAAGGGTCAAAGTATTTCTATTCACATAATTGATTGGACAGTAGAACAGTTCTTGTCACAGCAAGCCTCCATCTAACAATCCTCCAGTGTCTCTAAACAAGAAATAGGGCGTACATACAACGGTTTATAACAGATAACAGATAAAATGGTTTATAACAGATACAAATGAATAATTTGAGCCGCTTCTTTGTAACTATGCATTTACAGTTCATACTGTGCAACTGTTTGTATCTATTGTAATACATTATCTTATGTCAAAAATAACAATTAATTCAATTTTGATTAGGCTAATGAAGCCTGTCAGAGTGCAACTGAAATTTTGTATTAAATCAGTGTGAATTTAAATGTCAACAGTTGAAAGGTGTTAAGTGAAGCTTATTTGTTTTTAAATAACCTATGGCTCGCTGAACTTCACATTTAATATAGCTGATGTGTCTTACATATACCATAAACCATAAAAGTCTAGATTTATCATACATTAGTTTTGTATTAGTTCTTACATTTCCAGATGTGTAATTGCAAAATTCCCTTATTTTTAACATGTTGTAATAATAACAATAACAATAATAAAAAGAATAACAACAACAATTATAATACCACCCCACCACCAACAATAATAATAATATAATGATAATAAGTTTAATGTTGATTTTTGTATAAAATATATATATATATAATATTTCTTTTTACACTGTGGACAAACTATATTTTTCAAAATATTATTATTATTTTTTAAATATTATTTGCATAACTTTATCATATCTGGTGCTTTTCATGGATTAATTTCTTTTGCAAACTAAAAGAAAAAATATAACCATTATTTGTATTTTTCCAAATATATAAATATCAGATTAACTGGCCTCTTTGTAAGTGTTTTAATGTTGCCTTTAAGAGGTGTTTTCTCTTTTAGAGTAACAATGCACAGCGCTGCATTGAGATGGGAAGCCCAAACTTTTATTCGGTATTAGGGATTTCTATGGCATCAATTGGGATAACAGCAGAGCCGATGAATGTGGAGGGGGTGGCTGACCACCTCTTTAATCTGTGTTTTTGAACCCTACAATGAAATGGAACACAAAAGGGGCTGACCTGCGGTCGGATATTGTTGCCTGTGCAGCCTTACAAAGCAGAGAAACTTTGAAGAGAATTTTGAGCAGAGGTGCTTAAAAGAGGGTTTTGTATTTGTTTATGTGAGTGAGATTACGCTTCAGTGTCTGAGAATGGCTGGGCATTTGGAGTACTATGATGTAAGAGTTAAATAGCAAAGCCTTTTGTATGCTGAAAAAGTTGCAGAACGTGGCAATAGAATCGATTCAGAAGAAACCTATTTCTATTTTCTGTTTATTATTTTTCAAAATTAGATCTTTATTTATTATTCAAAATAACTAAAATGACTGACTACATTTTAGAATTATTGTATTTGTTAGCATTAATATATCTGTCTATTTCTATGTTTTTTCTTTATAAGCAATAGCTGAATGAAGCTATGATTTACTAATTATTGTTTTTCATAAAATTGTATTCACCCTCATTTGTATACATCAACACAAACCACAGTTATTGATATGGAATTTGCAGAACAAAAACATGTAACTTTTTTGTTTTTGTATCACAATGAAATATGCTCACATAGATAAATTTGACTGAATTATTTTTGTGTGTGATTGTGTGTATATATGACTTCATATGCATTTTAAACATGAAATAAACGTTGTTTTTGTTATGAAGTTTGTGTAATATGTGTAACATGTTGAAAGTATCATGTGCTTGTATAGTTAGGCCATAATGAATAGTGCAAAAAACAGCCCAAAGTTATTCTATATGTATACATGCTGTGATTTCCCTTAATTACTTCACTCACTCAGCTAACTCAATGCTCATCAATTATTTTACACAATTTGCACATAAACATGTCAAATTCCTCCATCGATGAAAATTGTTATTTTACAGTTTCGCTGTTTTTTATGTTAATGTGTATTATAACAATTCTTCATTTTGACTTGTTCACTTGAACTGCAATGTTATTTCATGCTACAACAGGAGACACCTGAAACAACACCAACAACTGCAGCATTTTTATTGTTTTTCCTACCTCAATAGGTTGCTTCTGCATGATGTGGAAACATTGCACTGCTGTGAGAAAGATCAGTGGCTTGTCTATAGTTTGCTGAAAAATCAAAGAGACTATTAGTGACTATTTATCAGCAGTGTCATGTAATGTATTAATGCACTAACATAACCAATCCTTTCATCCCATACATGCCTAGTGCAGGGAGGACAGATCTAAGTGCCAGTCTATGCCATGTGTTGGCACAGCGGATCTCTGAAGAGTCTGGGTCTGGCCCAACATTATTGTGGAAGGTAGGATGTGGGTTCGGGACCTTTTGCTAAGTTGGGGTCAGGGTACACAATCATGTGAGCACACAAGTGGGTTTTAGCTCGCCCCCTCCTTTCACGCGCTGAGAAAGGTGCCCCTCCTCTCTGTACACTGCATCAATTCCACTGGCTTCCCGAGGGAAAAGTCTGCTTTTCCCACAAAAAAAACCCACCACTACCAGCTCACTCTCCATCTCTCTTTCTCAAACACAAGCAAGGAGCTCGATGCATCCCATTGCAGCCTAGTGGGATGTGACCTTGGTTTTCCTTTAGGTAAACTAGCACTCCTGGCTATGCGCAAGACCTGTGCCTTCTAAACTCATCCTAAGCCTATTGGGAGAAAGTGGGCGATGCATATGTAATCCTGGTTTGTGCATGTGTGTGTGTGTGTGTGTGTGTGTGTGTTCATTTGCACTTTTTTTCTTAATTCATGTCCTGATATTTCCTATGCTATAATGGGAATGGAGCTTTCACAGATATTTAAATTACTTTTTGACCACTCAAAATTGTCTTACACTAACCAATAAATAATGTCTGATCTGCAGGTGACAGTTATGCACAAGAAAACAGTACTTTATAAGCATTATAAATAGGTTTTTGAACAATATCAAAACAGTATCAGAACAAAATTACTGCTTGGTAAACAAGATAGGAACTCATGAATGGGATTTTGTAAACAAGCATTTTTTTCTAATTCTGAAATGATGTGCTTTTTTCCCTGTCTATGCACCCAGACACTTCATCAGTCTTAATAATATGGATATGTGCAGGCCATGCATCGTTTCGATGTTAATAACCAAACACAGTTAATGATTCATTGATGATTATGAAGCATTTAATGAGTAAGTGCCCTTCAATTGTAACTGCATGACTATTTTCACAATAAAACAAAAAGAAAACAAATTAGCAATGCGTGTCATTAGTGGTGTTGATTGTATGGTGGCTGTCACTGCATAATTTGCACTTGTTTATTTTGCTATTACAGTACACTGAGGGATAAAAATTGCTTGTCACTTTATTATTAATGCTTAATGCATTTCTGGTGTCATACTCAACTACAAAGAAGGGGAACTATCATATAAAGCACAGAGAAAGCATAGTGACAATATTAGGCATTGCTTATGTTTAACAGTAAATATTCCAAAGCAAAGAACATTAACTGTGAAGCTTTCGTGCGAGAGAAGTCTTCATTGTTGATTATGAGAATTATATCTTATATGGAATAGAACGCCACATTATCCAAACTGAAAGTGTGTCTCCAATTATAAATAGCAGCACTTAGAATGGATCTAGAGTATTTTTTCTTTATTTTTAAGAAGTCAGATGAGTCATACGGGTTAACTGTCTGGGAAACACTCACCTAAAGGAAATACCCCTGTACTATATGGAATACTGTTAATAGTTGCTCGCATAAAAACAAGGCAGCGCTATATGTAAAGTAAAATCTGTTAAAAAAGTGTGCTGATGAGTTCAGAGGTCAGAAGCTGTGCTGAATTAAAACTAATGCAAAAAAATTCTGAGTAAGACCCTAAAATTGTCTCAGTTATGCCTTCAGGTGAGTTACATATGTGATTTGGTTTCTGTTTTATATATTTCTGTGTTTTGCTTTGAGAGGGAGGTTGTGATGTTTCTAAATTCTACAGCACAGTGGAGTCAGAAATAACTAATTTAACAAAAAAAACCCAAGAATGTTTTATAAGCGTCTACCATAAGGTAGACGCTTATGGTATGGTTAGACCATGGGCACCAGAACCCCACTTTTCAAAAAGTGGGGTTCAACCCACCCACGTTTTAAAAGCGGAGACTTAGAACGTGGCGTTTAAAGTAAACATTTGCTTTAATTGTGATACTAGATGCTCAGTACTTAAAGTACTTAATAGATGCTCAGTACTTAAAGTTAATTACAAACAGAGCATAAGTAGGTCTATTTAATATGATTAATTAAACTTTGAAACTCAATAAATATAATTAGTACTCAACATTGTGACAGTATTGTTTAAATGTGGCTCTACTGGCTCTACTTTTTTGTCTGTTCCAACTTACCACACTTCTTAAGGTATTGTGATAAATTTTTTCCATATCGCTCACCTCTAGTATCTTGCTGTTGGATTATGTTTAACTTCATATGGTTATTCATTATGTAATTTTTAATAATGCTGATAGAGCCATGATTCATGATTATAGGGATGACTTACAAACCAACAAAAAAAAAATCATGAAAACTCATTATCTTAAATCAATCGAGTAAATGTGCTCAATAAAATAGATGCTATTTTAAGTTTGTGTGATTTGAGATTAAAATAAGGCCTCTTGAATGATTCAAGGAAATAATTTTTTTTGCATGATATTTTAAAATAACTTATTGAAATTTGATTTTAAGAGAAGAAAATAGAACAGAACAGCCCAGTCAACACAAGCTGTTTTGTTCTGTTTTCCTCTCTTAAAATCAGTCTATGCAAAATCTATGTAAAACATTACACAGAATCTAAACACAAACCCTTTTTTAAACTATATGATACAGTGAGCATATTAAATTAATTCCCATTAACTTATGGCTTCTACAAACTACAGTTATGAAACTAAAAACAAACTTGACAACAGCAAGTTTGGCAACAGGGATGCTGAACTATTATTGTCATTGTATCATGGATATCATTCCTGTTATCTATACTGGTTTAAATGAAAAGGCCTATAAGTGCTATCCAAAAATGACTATCTAAACTATTTTTGATCAACGTTCATAGAAAACGTTTTATGCAAACCAGATAACTCCACCAACCTAGCTAAGTTTAGAGGCCAACAAGGAGACATGGGCACCCAGCTGAGACTTGGCTAAGGGTATTAGCTATCTGGGAAATGGAATTTAAACTAATGTTTAGCATCCATGACAGGGTTTAAGCCCATTACACATTTGAGTTAATGCACAGTGTGAGATGTTATGTGGTTGACTCCAATGATAAATGATTATGGATAAAATTCCAGTTTCTGTATAACTCCAGTGTTAAATGTTTCTGTTTAAATGCCAGATTCTAGTTAGCTCCAGTATTAAACGTTTCTGGTTAAATTTCAGTGTCTGGTTATCTCCGGTGTTAAATGTTTCTGTTTAACTCCAGTGTCCTGTTTTAGCAGTGTGAGGCATTTGTTGATGTGGAAAAAGATAGAATGCAAAAAAGTCCCTTACCACTCTCAACAGCAAACAGCTCTCCCAACACTGTCATGATTTACCTGTTAATAATAATAATAATAATAATAATAATAATAATAATAATAATAATAATAATAATAATAATAATAATAATATTAGTATGAAAGTGTGTTTTAACTGGCGTCAGGCTGCAGGAACTCTGTTCCTCTCACGAACTCTCTAACGGTCGTGGAACTTAACGAATAGGTGCGTCCGTGAGCCATACGGCGCCCCGTGTATTCTTACGCAGCCGTAAAAGAGAAACTAGGTCAGTTGAGGACTATTTTCACAGCTCGGCGAATGTGTAAGAAATTACATCACACACAAAACATCGTTACTTTTTGGTTATATGTGAATATTTCACCTTTTTGGGGGGTTTCCCCTCGTCTAAACCTCACGCGGCTGGGATCTACTTCGAGCAAGGCGCCAGGATACAGTGGCCGCAGGAGTTTTTATAATGGCTTTGCTCTAATGGTTTGACGCCATCTTACTTTGCTCCTGGAGGAGAAAGGGAGGAGAGCACCCCTTCGCCCCCACCGATCTACCGAGGAGGTGGAGTGTACTGCGGGTGAATTTTACACATTTTGTGTACGGATTGTCTACCAAATTGTTGACTTTACAGTGCTGTTCGATAAAGGAGTATCCAGGTGCCTCTCAAAGGTAGGTGTCGTGTCCTGATGCGGAGTGTGTGTGTGATTTTCCAGTCGTTTTTCTCACGGTTAGGTAGGGAAGCCTGTCCGTGTCCTGTGTGTATTGCTGCACCAGTTTGAATACACGGTGGTTGGACCGAAACTTAAGCTTTTGCTGAACACCTTGCATATCTCTAATCGACATACAAGACATATTAAGTCCAAGTCTGGATACTTCGTTGCTTTGGTCAGACACCTAACGTAGCTCCTTCAAGCTTGTTTTTTTTGTTGTAAAGTCAACATGAGCTGCCGCTAGCAGAGAGCTACGCTACGTACACCAATGCAGAGTGGCTTTGTAGCTCCACGCACTCTTCACATTTTTTGTCGAAAATCGTGGCTTTATTTGTGCTCAGGGTTGCTTAAGGGACACAAAAGTTATGTCGAATTCCTGTTAGTTAGGTTATCTGGACAGTTTCTTACTATTTTCGTGGACTTTTCTGAGCCAGTGTACATTTTAGAAGAAACTGGATATCCAGTTGTTTTTCCCAGTTGTATGGTTGCACATCTATAACTTGACTGGATGATTGGAAACAACAGCTGGCGTGGAGTCTCTGTTTGAAAGGCTTTGGGTGTTAAACACGCCAGTTTCGCGTCCCGCGTGCTGTATTTCAATTAACAGCTGATGCGACTCTTAACTTTAATCATATAGCAGTTGTGTCGAGGCTGGCCTGAAATGTAGATGTGTTGTGTGGGGGAAATGTAACGTTATCGTGTGGATATAACCACATTTTTGTTGCACGGTCGCGGTCAGAAGACAAAGGCTTTTTAAAGTGTAGTTTGGCCGTCGTGGGTTGAGAGGAAGTCGAGGAGGAGCCTGAGTGAAACCTGACTCTGGCTGCACAGGGAGCCGATGTTTTGATGGGGGTTTGACTGGTGGGGGTTGGTGGGGTCTCTGCTGAAACCTGCACTCTGGGTTGATTTGCAGTTGTTTCAGCCAGCAGTGAGCCGACCTTTTGCTGGGAAATACCTATCCCCTGCATCATCTCTACGGGTTCTTCTGACTTTTTCACTCACGGGGTGGTTAGTCAGAAAAATGTCAGCCTGCTGTTGATAGTGTTAGCGGAGCACTTGAGTAAGTCTCTTGCTTCTTCGTCTTTGTTTTCATCAATGATTTCAGTTTTCGTCTGTAGTACAACACATTAAGTCCCAACAACGGGCTTTAAATTCTCAATAAATTAAGCTGCCTATTTTTGGTCGCTTTAGTAGTATTTAGTAGTATTTTTTTGTGCCTTTAATGTGTGTATACATGTATATGTATCTATATATGTGTGTGTGTGTGTATATATATATATATATATATATATATTTTTTTTTTTATATATATATATTTACATTTTAATATGCTGTTGCTTAATTTTTATTGGTTACACTGCTTCAACTTTCTTTCTTCTTTCACTTGGGACTAAGTGAGTTATTTTGTCTTGCTTTTAATTCTGTTGCATTCTCTTTGCCTTTACTCATGTTTCTCACCAGGCGACTGCGTGCTTAGTTAGATCATAACTTTTTTTTACTACATTTTACAGCGTTAATCAACAGAAAACTGCATAGACGGTTATGCTATTTGATCACATTCCTTTCTTGCAAAAGCAGCTGGTGTAGCTCAGGCGCAGAAGCCTAGATGCTGCTTCATTTAAAGGCCTCTCTTGAGGCTGACTGCATTTTTCACCTGAGAATGTCAGTCATTATTTTGTACTTTACCTAATACTGACCATCATGCCGTTTTTAACAAAGTATGGGTAAGGCCTGCGGTCCTTCTTTTGACCATGGAGAGCTAAGGTTTTGCACAGATATGTTTCCTGTGTTGCAGTTCAAGGGCTGGAGGCAGTGATATTTAACCAGTGAGGTGGAAGAACATGTGAGGGAGTACAAAACTATGCTTCAATAGTGACCGTTTTGTGGTTCTTTAAGGCTGGTGTGTTTGTGCGGGTGCATGTTGTTGATGTACTGTTGGACATTCTGCACCTCACAAGTTTCTGTTCCTGAGTGGGAGAACTCAGAACATTTAAATGCTTAAAGTTTGTAGTGTGGGGTTTTCATTTAGAATCTGATATTTTTTCCCCTTCCCCACCCATTTTTGACTACATAGTTGCTTTTTTGGTGTTAGCCTGCTTGCTGAATTCTGGTTATCACTGACCTATGTACATTGTTCTGCAGTTTGGCATCTGCTGAGGAACTACCCACCACTGCAGTGAGGATTTCAGGCCTTTTGTTTTCAGACATCCTGCTGAGCAGAAGTTTGTCTTGGAATGCTCTCCAGAGCTCCAGTCTTCGGCTGGTATTGTGGATGCCTTGCTCTAGTTTGGGGTTTTAGTGGGGGCAGTGAGTCCTCATTGTTGAATGCATTTAAAGGCTTCAACTTGTGCATTTGCCTTTGTTTTTATTTTCTGGGTTTCACATTAGTGACCACCTCTGTAGTCAGCCAAAAGCATGAGTGGATGCAGGCTGATTGAATTATTCGGATATGAGAAGATTGGGAAAAAAATCTTGATCAGTAGATAGCTGCAAGAGAACAGACCTGGTACATTTTTTAAAATTTTTATTAGCTGCTTACTCTAATCGGGGCCCAGTTTCCCAAAAGCTGTGTTGTAATATTATATTAATTGATCATGTGTGTTCAGTGAGATGATCAGTGTGTCATTTATTAATGATCTTTGTGCTGAAATGCTTTTGGGAAACCCAAGCAAGTTATGAAAACAGAAAGGAAAATCTGTCTAAGAATATTTTTGCTGGCCCAAAATAATTTTCTACCAGTTAAGAAATTACTATTCTGTGTTTTACTTGTTTTGGAGTCTGAGCACTGGGTAGTAGTTGTAAGATTTTGCAGGCTGTAACAGATTGCGTGTGAGTGAGAGCAGTTATGCCACATAATGGAAAAAGCTTCTGTGCTGCTGGCTTTTTCTCCACAATTTATTCCAGATGCTGGAACCCGCAGGCCGAGACACTTACCGACTGCCATGGCCTCTTGGCAGCCTCAGAGACACACAGCAGTGCAGTTATACTCAACGAACAAAGTACACATGCTCTGCAGTCTAAAAATAGAGTTCCATGAAGAAAATAAAAAAAGTCATCATTAGTGTAGTGCTTTGATTCTGAGGAGTAGCTTCTGTGTTCCTGCTGCAGCGTTCTGGAAATTAAGCTATGTTTGTCTGTGTGTTGGTTAGTAGCTCTCCAGGTTTGAGGCCTCTTTTTATCTGGCGTTTAGTTTCTTGTATATAAACGGATGGGCTGTCTGGACTTTTTCAAATGGGTCAAACCGTAAACATTCTAACACAACAGGTTACAAAGCTTTCATGAAACTGTACAGCATATTTCTAATTTGGGCCGTGCTATTTATGTACATCTTCTGTGCCTCTGAGATATTAATAGGTACTTTATGCTCTGAAAGAGTCAAGTATTAAACCTTTTTGTAGCCTTATACTTTTTATGCTTTGAATATAGACTTTGCTAAGGTGCATGGAAAATGTGCATAGACACTGGCACAATTGTCTGTTTTGTGTGTCCTGCAGCAAACCTTATTAACTTGATCAAATTATTTCCTAGAAATTGGATGCTAAGTATTGTCTCTGTGGAATTGCCTTTTGCCTGATTTTTGCTGCATATCAGATTTCTTCTACCATAGATATGAGTCTTCAGCATTTCTCAAGTTATCTAACAGCACACAGTTAGTCTTCTTGGGAATGTGAGTGTATTTAGGCTTGCTCATTGATTTGGAAAGGGGTGTTTCACATTTGCATAGAGAAGGTAGACTTCGAGCTTATGTTATGGTAATTGCAATTGTGTAGTGTTGGAGGAGGGGACAAATTGGGCCCCCATGGAGTAAGTAACTGAATGCCATTGTGCCTTGGCACGTTTTAACTGCTGTTTATGGGCAATAGGCTTGTGAATGGCTAGAACACATTTACACTTTTTGAGAATGGTTTGGGATATAACAAACAATGATTGCTGCATAAATGCGTAGTGAAGGCTTTAACATGGTCTTTTACAATATTTACAAGGAAGACTGTACACTTTCTATAAATTGTGCATAGGATCCTGAAATGCATTTCAGATGTGTTATTACTGATCTGAAACCTTCTGGAGAGAATATGCAGACATGCTGATGGTTGCTCTGAACTGAACTGGCAATAATGCTCATGACACGGAGTGTGAAATT
Source organism: Nannopetersius ansorgii (assembly GCA_037974605.1). Classification (NCBI taxonomy): domain Eukaryota; kingdom Metazoa; phylum Chordata; class Actinopteri; order Characiformes; family Alestidae; genus Nannopetersius; species Nannopetersius ansorgii. Next base: position 9,768,426 of record JBBPDE010000006.1, read on the forward strand.
AACCGTGTCTGTGTTTTTCAGAGAAGGAAGCTGTGCTGGCAGCAGGCTGAGTGAAGAGCATGGCCACTCAATGTAAGTTTTTGTTTTTGTATATTCTGACCCTTTTCAGCTCATTTGTAGTCATTCTGTGCACCAACCTTTATGGCAGAATTGTCCTAGTCACACAAACTTTATGCAACTTATGTAACTTGTGTTCTGATTCCTTTTTATAACATTCCTTGGTAGTACTAGACCTTGACCCTTCTGAATTGAACAAAAAACATTCTCTAAATGGTTATGATCAATGCAGCTTACATGAAATCTTTCTTTTACTAAAATGGACTTGTAGAATTTTTTTGTATTAGGAAATGCTGGTTGAAAGTAAAAAGTTTCACAGTTGCCATGGTGATTTAAAACTTCTGTTTCTGAAGTGTCAAATTCTAATTTCCAAGATGTTATGCTTCTGTTATATTCTTATAAATATTTAGTTATTTTATTTTAGTAATTCCACATGAGCAGAAATAGTTTTGGTTTTACTGCATGCTATAAATAAAATTTCTTTTCTCTTTATCTGCACAGCTGATCTGATGGAGCTCGACATGGCAATGGAGCCAGACCGCAAGGCTGCAGTCAGTAACTGGCAACAGCAGTCTTACCTGGATTCAGGTATCCATTCTGGGGCCACCACCACTGCACCCTCTCTCAGTGGCAAGGGAAATCCTGAGGATGAGGATGTGGACAACCAGGTGCTGTATGAGTGGGAGCAGGGATTCAACCAGAACTTTAGCCAGGACCAAGTGGCAGGTACACACGCTAAATGATTGTTGCTTATAATTTAACCATCAGCCCTTTGAATGTATTGATATTACTTAAGAACAGTGGTTTAAATGTATACTGTTTTGTTCAAGTGTTGACAGTAAGGTATGTCTCACCTCTGCATTGCTGGTCAATGGTTAACCTGTGAGTTTTGAAATGCCTCCCAAAAGTAGTGATTGTGTGAACTGACTGGGATTTATTTTGTTTTCTTAGACATTGATGGTCAATATGCCATGACCAGAGCCCAGAGAGTTAGGGCAGCCATGTTCCCAGAAACACTGGATGAGGGCATGCAAATTCCATCCACACAGTTTGATGGAGCTCATCCTACTAATGTGCAGCGCTTAGCCGAACCCTCACAGATGCTCAAACATGCAGTGGTTAATCTCATCAACTATCAGGATGATGCAGAACTGGCCACGCGTGCTATTCCGGAGCTTACAAAGCTTCTCAACGATGAGGATCAGGTAGAGGTTTTTAAAAAAAATTAATACACACACACATATATATATACCTATCACATTTTACAGTAAGCATATGGAAATATCTGTAAGGACCCGTCTAACTTGGTGTGCAAGCTCTGAATGTTATTTCTTTGTTTCGTTTAAGGTTGTGGTAAATAAGGCAGCAGTCATGGTGCATCAGCTCTCTAAGAAAGAGGCTTCGCGCCATGCCATAATGCGCTCTCCTCAGATGGTATCAGCCATTGTGAGGACCATGCAGAACACCAATGATGTGGAGACAGCCAGATGCACAGCTGGCACCCTTCACAACCTGTCTCACCACAGAGAGGGGCTACTTGCTATCTTCAAATCAGGAGGCATTCCTGCTCTTGTCAAAATGCTGGGGTTAGTCAAGTATTATTTAGATCTAGCATGATAAATGATTACAGTGTATATTGACATTAGATGTACTTCATCTTAATGGTCCTACATTTTGGAACATTTTTATGACTGAGGAGTCAAATCTAATAAATCTTGATTGTTGTTGCATAGCTCCTGTATTTTAATTATTTTGGCTTGGAAAAGTCTGTATTGTCTTGCTTTATGCAAGTGAAACAAATGTACACGTTCATACTGGCAAATATTCAGATCGCAAGGGTCAAATTAAGAGATATTGCTTTGAAAAATTAATTTAAAAGCAGTTACTTGTCTTGTAGTCTCTTCATGGGGTTGCTTGCTTATTTTTCTGGAGAACTGAATTTAGACTGTTCTCAGTATGTAAATTACCTACACACAAGCATTGACACTTGTCCAGATGTTTCCAGTCTTGCCCATTTTACCCCAGTACTGCATTTTGTCATATTATGGGTGCTGTTTTGCAGCTCTCCAGTGGACTCAGTATTGTTCTACGCTATCACAACTCTCCACAACCTGCTGTTGCATCAGGAAGGAGCCAAGATGGCTGTGCGTCTCGCTGGAGGCTTGCAGAAGATGGTGGCCTTGTTGAACAAAACAAATGTCAAATTCCTTGCCATCACAACAGACTGCCTTCAGATCCTAGCCTATGGCAATCAAGAAAGCAAAGTAAGATGTGCAATATACTATAAAGCATGTCATTTGAAAAGCCACGTCAAATATTATTTTGGTCTGTCAACTGTTAGTCTAACTGTATTTGTCCCACCAGCTAATCATCCTTGCTAGTGGAGGACCCCAGGCTCTGGTCAACATCATGAGGACGTACACATATGAGAAACTGCTGTGGACCACTAGTCGTGTGCTTAAAGTGCTGTCTGTATGTTCCAGTAACAAGCCTGCTATTGTTGAAGCTGGTAAGTCAAGCTTTCTGATGTGTCTCCTCTTGAGTGCAGATTCTACATTGATTTTTATTTCAGACCTATACATACGTGTGTGTCTTACCTCTGGTAAATGGGTAATTGCCCTGCTCAAACTGGGGTTTTTGAAAAGAAAAAAGTGCAAGTAACTGACCAGGTTTGCTTGTGTATAGGTGGTATGCAGGCACTTGGTCTCCACCTCACAGATCCCAGTCAGCGACTGGTTCAGAACTGCCTGTGGACTCTCAGGAATCTATCAGATGCTGCCACCAAACAGGTAAATACACAAATTTCTTCCCTTTCTTCCTCCTCTTTTACACTTTACTCTGTTCTTCCTACATGAGCGCTCTCTTTCTGTCTCCCCACTTTTTCCATGGAGAAGACGTCCTTAGCTGAAGTAGATGTTCTGCAGGTAACAGTCATTCCTGCATTTATCTGTGAAGGGGGCAGGGGGCTGTCGCCAGCACCTGCCCAATTAACAGTTAGGACGTTTACCATTGAAGAGAAGCCATAAAATGAAGCATGAACAAAAGCCTACATATGATTGTAATGCCACAGCGTATTACTCACCCATTGGCATGGTGGTAGAATGTTGTGGAGTAATTGTCTTTATCTTGTGGTTGTTGTGGTAGGAATAAACCTCATGCAGCGTTTTCTAAAACGTTACAAATAGCCTATTGGTATTTTGATCGTGGTTTGAACAGTCCATAACGTTTTTTAAGATTTGCTTGAATTATTTTCCAGGATAACCTTTTTCTGTTCATTTTCTCCTATAGGAGGGCATGGAGGGCTTGCTTGGCACACTGGTTCAGCTCCTTGGCTCTGACGACATCAATGTAGTAACCTGTGCTGCTGGCATCCTGTCCAACCTCACCTGCAACAACTACAAGAACAAGATGATGGTATGCCAGGTGGGCGGCATTGAGGCACTGGTACGTACAGTCCTGCGTGCCGGAGACAGAGAGGATATTACTGAGCCAGCTATCTGTGCTCTTCGCCACCTCACCTCCAGGCATCAGGATGCAGAGATGGCCCAGAATGCAGTGCGACTGCACTATGGTCTACCAGTAGTGGTCAAACTACTCCATCCACCTTCACATTGGCCTCTTATAAAGGTATGCATAGATCCATGGCACCCTATTTCTTTCTACAGTACTTTAGCTGAGCCTAGTCTTGAATAGTTTAAATGGATGTGCTGATTGGATCCATGTCGTAAATGGCACTGTTAGTCTCACTGTGATTTTTTTTTTTTGTAGGATGTAAATCTTTTGTAGGTTATTAAAAAGTAACATAGTTCATGCTTAGTATGGCCATAAATAGAGTTTTGCTGTTAGGCCTTAAAACTAGCCTTGGGTTTGAGGTTTTATGGTTGAGGTTTTGTTTGTAGCTGCTCTTTGAATGTTGGAATTTCTATTAAAGTGGCTGTTTTGAAACCACTGTCTCTCTCAGGCTACTGTTGGATTGATTCGGAATCTGGCTCTGTGCCCTGCCAACCATGCACCTCTTAGGGAACAGGGTGCCATCCCTAGATTGGTCCAGCTGCTTGTCAGAGCCCACCAAGACACCCAAAGACGCACCTCCATGGGAGGTACACAGCAACAGTTTGTGGTGAGTCTTGTTTAACTACTCAGTAGAACTAATTTGACTTGAAGGCTGTTGAGTCCTGCTGGTGTAACATACCATTTGCTAATTTGGTTTGTCTTGTAGGAGGGAGTTCGCATGGAGGAGATTGTGGAGGGCTGCACGGGAGCACTGCACATTCTTGCTAGAGACATTCACAACAGGATTGTCATTAGAGGACTTAACACCATTCCACTCTTTGTCCAGGTTAGTCAAGCCTTAAATTCTTAGCAATACTACATGTTTGTTTAATCTGTTTAAACCAAGCGATGTGGTTTTGCTTAGCTTATCAATTGCAGGCTTGCATCTTCAGCAGTGATCTTGACCTCTCCTGTTATCTACTCTTTTCTCGATAGCTGCTGTACTCCCCAATTGAGAACATTCAGCGTGTAGCTGCAGGTGTCCTTTGTGAGTTAGCCCAAGATAAGGAGGCAGCTGAGGCCATTGAGGCAGAGGGAGCCACTGCTCCCCTCACAGAACTGCTTCACTCCAGAAATGAGGGTGTTGGTAAGTTGCTAATGCTTAAAATTGTTTAAATATGGAGAGTTCCAATGCTTTTATCAAGCATGCATTTTAAGTTTCAAGTTATGTCAGCTGATAAGTCAGATGTGCATCAGCATGGTTTTGTAACATTCAGTTCACATTGGGTTTTTTTTCCAGCTGTTGGCTTCTATAAAGTGTGTTAAAGCTGGGACAGCATTGTTGTGACCTTTAAGTACTCTACTTTGTCTTTTCGCTTTAAAGTAAGGCAGTAACTGCTGCTTGAAATATACATAAAATGTACATTATAGCCGCAAATGACACTGTCGCTGTTTGTTAAAGGTGCAAAACTTGGTGTCCAAAACTGGTCCTCAGGGACCCGCTCAGATTTGCTTTGTCCCAGTGTGGTATAAATTGTGATTGACCAAAATGGGAACTGTTTTGCGTGAGGACTAGTTTGTAGAGGACACATGATGTAATTAGTGAGTTCATTTATTCCTGCATGTCTTGCTAGGTTCTCAGAGCAGATATTAACATAGGTTGGGCTGAGCTGTGTTTTTGTCTGGCTGTACTGACTGTGCTATCTTTACTCCACAGCCACATATGCTGCAGCAGTGCTATTCCGCATGTCGGAGGATAAACCCCAGGACTACAAGAAGAGACTGTCTGTGGAGCTTACCAGCTCTCTGTTCAGAACTGAGCCCATGACCTGGAACGAGGTAGAGCGGCTCATCCCAGCTAAACCCTGCCCAAATCCCCATGCAAGATTATTACCATAAAATGAATCCTGGGTCAAAGCCCAACACTAGATTGCCATAGGCTCTGAAAGGGACATTGAACTTGGCATAGTAGAATTGTGGTAACTTTTTAGAAATTCCAAAATGCTCAGAACAATTCAAGCAATTTGGTCCCTTTAATGAAAAACTGATTTTTAATCTGTATATTGGTGTGTTTTGGCACATAATTGAAGATAATTTTGCATCTTCTCTTCTAGACTGGAGATTTGGGTCTGGATATTGGTGCTCAGGGAGAACCTCTTGGCTATAGGCAGGATGGTGAGTTAATAGCCATTTTCTTAAAGATAACAAGTGCTCAGCACATTCTAACTTACTGCCTTGAGTGTGGCAGCTTGCATCTTTTTGTCCATGGCCTTGTGTTGGATTAGTACAGAAAAGCATCCCTTCACAAGCTGTGTGTGGCAAAAAAAGAAAAACTGAAGGTCTGCTGTTGTGACTTGCTTGTTTAATATGCTTTTTCTAACATACGTGTGCGCTCCCCCTTCCTCCACTCCTTTTCCACAACCCTCCTTGTCCACAGACCCCAGCTACCGCTCCTATCACTCTGGAGGGTATGGGCAAGATGCCATGGGCATGGACCCCATGATGGAGCATGATATGGGTGGACACCACCCTGGACCGGAGTACCCTGTGGATGGCCTGCCTGACCTTGGTCACACCCAAGACCTGATTGATGGGCTCCCCCCAGGCGACAGTAATCAGCTGGCTTGGTTTGATACTGATCTGTAAATAAACTACTTTTTAGGTGAGGCACTAAGGTGTTCAGACCTGCTCTCAAAATGAATGGCAGACTTTGGATTTTAATCAGTGCTTAAAAACTGTGTGTAGTTACTGAGCTGAAAGGCTGGTGTGATGCATGCTGGTAGAATAACTAACCTGTTCATTTCCACTGTGGTTATGATCCTGAAGTTATGATGGTCCTGTATGTGTGTGTGGTTCCGGACTAACGCTTTCTTTTGTCCCTCCACAGCTGTATCGTCTGATCTGAATGAACCCGCATTGTGATTTGGCCTGTAGAGTTGCTGAGCGGTCTCAAGAGAGTGGGCTAGTTTCTCTGGAAGTGCCTGACACACTAATACAAGCTGAGTTTCCTATGGGAACACGAGCAAGTAAAACTTTTTGTTCTGGTCCTCACTGGTCAGAGTTTTAACCGCAAAAGAGGTTTCGGTTGGGTGGGTGACTCAAAGAAAGCTCAAGAAGTGGATCATAAGATGGAATTTTCAACCTTAGCCTTGCCTGTAATTTCTTTTTACATTTTTTATTTTCTTTTTTTTTTTTTAAAAGATTCTACAGTCTAATGGTACTTATCTAGCTTGCTTTGATACTTGTCTTTTATTTTGCAGTAATTTGTATTCTTTTCAGATCTGTGTTAAATTATAGTGGTAATGCTCCATCAATTAAAATTTTATCAACTTTATGGTGTAGAACACTAATTAATCAGTTGAATTGTATTCTGATCAAGTGTAACATTGTGTAGCTTTTGTATAAAATGAAGAATGGGAGAAATGGTCCAAATATGGCTTTCTTGCTTTAATAAGATCACTGTTTCCAGTGTCTCAAATGTTCCAAAGGGTCTGCAATCAGAGGGGGTCTGTTCATTTTTTTCCCCTCCTTTTTTTGATGGTAGCTATAGAAGGTTTTGAAAAGAACCCCTAATTATTGTAGCCTGCTGTGTTTATTGGAGACATGGTTATGACATGGCTAAACAATAAAATGAAAATAATGGACAAAATTCACTCTCTGTTTCAGGGAATCTGTGCAGTCTCATTACTGAGGGTAGGGTTTTAATTTGGTTCATTCAGAACGTCACCCTTATCGTATGGGTTAGTAACGGGGCTAATAGGAGTAGCAAGGGTTTAGGTTTATAGCTTGGTGCAGTCATCATTTCACTTGAAAGGCAGACATTATGGTCGTAAACTTAATCTGCTATGAATGGAAATAATTGTATTCCCTTAACATAAATCAGTATCAGTTAAATGGTAAGCTTATGGAAACACCTGCATTTGTGCCCTGAAGGTTTATAAGGTTAATATTGGGTGTTGTGTTGATACTGTAAATAAAAGTACAATTTACTATCAAGACTGATCATGTTGGTCCATAGTATACTGACCCACTCAGTGAAACGAAAATATAGAAAATTACAATTTACTTGTAATGCATAGTTTTATTAACAGTTTCATGTAGCACTTTTTAGTCATATGGTTTAATCACTTTTGCTCAGATGAGCTCACATATGGACTAAAGGACGTTATTGGACTTTGATGGCTTAAGTGCATTGTATTGCTTAAAGACTCGAGTCAGAGGGCCAAAGTGGGTCCTTCATATTTTTTCTATGTAAGCAGAACAGTATTTGATTATTGCAAGTATGTAATTTATGTATTAAACAGTAGAAATGCAACCTAGTGCCTAATGACTTGTAAAACAAAAAAGAATTGATGTACAGAACATGGAGAGTGGAGGGCCACGACTATGTCTTTCACTTCCTAGAATCCAACCCCCTTCAGAATCTCTGCAGCTAGTGCCCCTGCTGCAGTGCCTGGGTGAGACCTGGGAAAAGACAAGACATTTGTAAAGCTAATCCACCAAACAGGCATTAAAAGGCACTGTAAAAAAAAAATAATTATGCAGCTTAGTTTAAGGAGGGCAATCTACAAATGTAGATTTGTTAGTTTTATATTTCATTTAAAATATCTCTTCTGACTCACTGTAAAGAATTTACTGATAAATTGAATGTTGAAATGTACTATTTTTACTCATGAATATGCTAATTAGAAATCCATGCCAAGTACAGACCTGCTTGAAAAAGATAACAGCTTTGTCCATATGTATCACTGACAGTCTCTGCAGTGTGTGCACTTTAATTACTAATTAAAATGTTTTTTGAAAGTTCTGGAAAATACTAATTTAGCTAATTTAATTTCAGGACTGCATTCACTACAGTGGGACATATTTTCTTAACACTGCAACAATGATCATATGGGCAAAGCCTAGCAAGATTTAATCCAAATTGGTACCAATGTGCATGTTGACATTTTCTTCAATACAACTTGCAACACTGCATGGTTAATTAGTTTAACACTTAAGAAACCAGAGATTTATTTGTTCCATGGAGTGCAAAAACTGCATTACAGGGACAATGACTTGTGATGACAAAGCTGATCAACAATGCATTGGTTGCAGCACAGGTTACTATGATTTTGCCAAAAAATGCATTGTTGAAGCTCTTCTTCGGAAGCATGGTTGGGCAACTTCAAAGGCATGTCTTCTCATTTTAGTAGAGGAAAGGGAGGGGGGCTGAAAGGGCCATGAGCAGCTCAACAATAGGACTGCATCAATCTCTAGGAGAGGCAACAACTCAAGCAAGATATCATCATATGACCGTCCCTTGGCCTCTGACAAAATGGATCAAAGCACAGGGTGGCGGTGGAAAAACTAAAGCTGGGGCCTTAGAGGGGGCTGAGGGCTGCACTGGAGACGGAAAAAAGCTCCTCTTTTTGGTATTACTCGCCTTGTGTCTTGAGCCAGTTTCTGGAGCACATGCACCAAGTTCTGACCTTCTGCTGAACTCCAGCAAGAGGTGTCCACTGCACCAATCTATGTGAGATGAAACAAGAATGTTAATTTCAACCAATATGTTTAAAAATGTTTTAAGAGTTCACATGAATAAATGTCTACTAATCCTAGTCTTACCCCTTTTATAGGATGCTGATTTACATGTCTTGCAAATCTGCTATACCAGAAACTCCCATCGGACACAACAGGTTTAGGTTTTTATAATAGTTATCAACTTGCAGCAGTATGAACGTGATCCAACTGCACTGGTAGAATATGATGTTGACTAAGTATTTGAGTCTGTGTAAATAGTTACTTTTATTGTGTATTCCATTTAGCTTTGAAACCAATTCAAAATTCTATCAAGATAATCTAATGAAATCAATGAAGATTTTGTGATATACTTAATCATAATCAAGAGTCAACTCAATGTGGAGGCAAAAATGTACATCTCAGTTAATACCTAATGTCAACGTAAAATGTGTTCCCTCTGTCACCAGCTTTAAATTCTGAATTCTAAAGACACTATGAGGTGTCCTGAGTAGAGAATTATTCTTGACTTACCATGAACGAATCGGTCAAGTGAACACAAACTGCGCAATAAAAACTGGTCAGATGCGTAGTTGTTCAAAATAATCTAAAGTGCTTCAGACTTTTGCACAGTACACAATTTTTGATTGTATTGAGAACTGATAAACAGGGATGATGGCTTTAGTAGTAATCAGAGGCGTATGAGAGTGCAGAGGCACTTTATGGCAATCTCTGATGTCATCCTCCAGCCTGCCACTCCATCGTGTGCCCGTCTGCCTCACGAAGTGCCTGTTACTAGGCAACAGTGTTATGTACCTGGGGAGAAACGGAGCTTCGACTTCTTCCTGTCCTCAGTACCACTCCTGAAATCCCTTCCTTTCTAATTCTTTATATATATATTTATATAGATTTCAGGAGTGGTACTGAGGACAGGAAGAAGTCGAAGCTCCGTTTCTCCCTGGGTGGGAGGGTGTGTGCATATGTATACATATATACACACAGTGGGTGTATAAAAGAATCACCCTCTTTAAAAGATTCACATTTTGTTGTATTGCAGGCTGAAGTTATTTATCCATTTGTATTTTCTTACTGCAACTTATAACAAAGCTATGATCGGAAACTAGAGGATGACTGTTGGTGGACTGCAAGTCATTGCCCAGACCGTCAATAAGGTTTAAGTCTGGGCTCTGACTAGGCCATACATTCACCTTTTTCTCCTTACGACACTGAGTGGTCATTTTTACTGTGTGCTTTGGGTCAGTGTCCTACACTAAGGTGAACCTTCTCAGTGACAAACTACCATCAAAATATTGAGAAGCTCCTGCCCTCTGCCAGAAAGTTGTCCCTTCCATTTTCCTTCTATCCTGACAAGTGCCCTAGTCTCTGCTGCAGAGAAACACCCTTAAAACAAGATGATACTAATAAGATAGTGAGCTAGATTATACGTTCTGCCAAATGTTATTTGGTGTTGAGGTCAAATAGTCTGAGCTTGGTCTCATCTGAATATAGCAGCTTTTGTTCACTTGTCCTCAGAATCTTCAAGATGCATTTTGGAAAAGCTCAACTGAGACTTGTCACACATATACAGTTATGTGCAAAATAATAGCAGTCAGACATCACTAGCCTGATCAAACGTTTTTGGTAGAAATTATATTTCAAATAATTACTAGTAGGTGTAATAGAAAACCAACACTCAACAGTCATGAAATGCACGCTGCTGATTCTTTGTAACTGCATCATTAATTGAAAGGGGCTTGGTTCAAAATAATAGCAGTGTGGTGTTCAATTAGTGAGGTCATTCGTTCTTTGAAAATACTGGGGCCAATAATTTCCCTTATTTAAGGAAGGAAGGAATGCAGATATTGTAAATGGTGGTAATAGTGCATTTCTCTCTAAAATTCTGAGTAAAATCGGTAGTTCCAGACATTGTTCAGAAGCGTCCCACGACTAAAAAGATGATTGGAGAGGGGAAAACAAAAAAAAGTGATGATAGGCAAATGATAGGCTGCTCCGTTAAAGTGATTGGAACTGCTTTAAAATGGCAAACAAAACCTGAAAGACATGAAAGAAAACAAAAAACTACCATTCGAATGGATTGGAGAATAGCCTAAATGGCAAAGCCTCTGCCAATGATCAGCACCAGGAACATCAAAGAAGGTCTAAAGTTACCTGTGAGTACTTTTACAATCAGAAGACGCCTATTTGAAGTCAAGCTATTGGCATGGAGCCCCCACAAAGTCCCACTGCTGAAAAAAAAGACGGTCACATTTTGCCAAAGAACACACTGACTGGCCTAAAGAGAAAAGGTGCAACTTTTTGTGGACTGATGAAAGCAAGTTCTTTTTGGGTCTAGTGGCCACAGACAGTTTGTCAGATGACCCCCAAACACTGAACTCAAGCCACAGTACATTGTGAACCATAGTGGCATAAGCATCTTGATATGGGCATGTTTCTCATACTATGCCCTTGAGCTTATTTATTGCATATCTGGGATCATGGATCAGTTTGAATACCTCAACATTCTTGTAGAGGTGATGTTGCCTCAGGCCAAAGAGGAAAATCCCTTAAAATGGGTGTTCCAACAAGACAACGGCCCCAAACACACCTGTAAACCAGCAACATCTTGGTTCTATACAACAAGATTGACGTTATGGAGAAATGCAGAAGAATTGTGGAGTGTAGTCCAATCATCCTGGGCTGGAATACCCGTTCACGTGGGCTAGAAGTTGATCGACTCCACAAAATACAGATGTACAGCAGAAACAGTGATTATAGAATTAAATATTAGTTCAGTGAAATATATATACATACGGGGAAAGCACTCAAACTCCACAGTTCGGTAGATCTCCAGCAGACCTTTCTAATGAGCCCTCATTTATATTTGTAGTTCCCCTGAAAATCGTCAAGCGGAGATGCACGTCCTTCAAATGTGATCCGTGTGTATGTAATTTTGAATTTAAATTCGAATATGAGTTTATCTTTATATTTTCAAAACACTACGCTGTTCTTCACTATATGCAGGTGCTCTTGGTACATAACCAAAAAAAAAAGCCCCTGCACCCTTATAAATTATTAGGAACAAAATGTAACTCAAGCATTTTCCTGTAAAGGTATTTATACACTTCACTTTTCTTAAAGTCCAGGGGAGTTTCCAGGAAATTTTAAGCAGCCATTCCATTATGAGTATAAATGTGAGGTGAGAAAGGCAAAACTCCCTTAGTCATTCCACATGGATAAGGCTAAATAATACACAAATGAAATGTGTTGTTTGCCTTCCCAAACCAGTCAATGGGTCTGTAAAAAAAACCTATATGATGCCAAAATGCCATATCCACTGTGAGGAGGTTTAAAACCATTCTGCTGAACCTGCCCGGAAGAGGATATTTAACCCTAAGTGAAGAAAATGGATCATGGCTGGAGATATGAAAACAAACTATTTGGAAGGCATACCAGACATTCATTTAACCACAAAAAGAACATTTTCAAAAAATTGTGACTCAGGATCAGTGTTGGGCACATTACTTTAAAAAAGTAGTTAGTTATAGTTACTAGTTACTTCTTCCAAAAAGTAACTGAGTTAG
>JBBPDE010000006.1:9781154-9792267 GCA_037974605.1 Nannopetersius ansorgii
GGTTAGATTACCCGTTACTGAAAAATTACTTTTTTTTCAGTAACGCCGTTACTTTAACGCCGTTATTCCCATCACTGTTCAGGATCATAGATAGATTTGAGGAGTTGTAACTTTCGATGTATAATCGAGTATTATAGCACAAGGCTCTTTGCTGTTATGGCAAAAGGAGGTTGCACTGAATAAAGATGTGCCCATTTCTATGACAGAAATTGACTGGCGTCCTATGCTAATTCTACCTTTATCACAGATTAGATTTTTCTCATATTTTCAGTGTGAAATTGAGATCATTCACCTTTGTCAATGACTGTTTTTAACTTACCTTCAACCCATTTAGAGTTGATTGTATATGATATTTATGTATAAATGACATTGAACACACACATAAACCAACCATTTAAACTTGAAACACATCACAGCAATGTCTTGCACTTATCTGAAGAAAACGAAGTGATTCAGAGACATCTCGCTGGTAAACACGATACATTCACAAAACAGGAATTTGATCTATCTGAAAATATTTAACATGTAAAGAGTACACTAGACTGAAAAGTGGGCACATTTTTTTTCTTAAACATATAATGCTGAAGATTATTTGTTTCTCCTCTATACTATGGAGACATCACAAAAGGCACAAAGATGCTCAAAATAGCAAGTACAACAGAGGTGTTAAAGACAGCTTTACAACACCTGACAGGCTCTTGGCCCTACAGTGAGCCTCACTGTGTTTACAATACAGCGGCCCAAAAGACCAGAGAGAGTCAGGAAACAAGGCAACGTGAGGAGAAAAGCCGAGCTACTGATTGCTTTTGATTGTTTGGATAGAGATCCGTGAGAGAGAGAGAGTGGGAGACAGAAAGAGAGAGAACTGTACTGGCAGCTTCTAATCAAATAGAGATGGAACTGTAGTGAATCTGGGCTAATATGCCCTTGAGCTTGTCGGACCCTGAGCTCAGGGCTAGCCCTTTTATTCCTAAGAGTGAGAAAGAGATAATCATCAGGGAAAACACAGCAAAAACAAAACAAAAAAACACAAGAAAACAAATATATTCTCCCAGTGCCCTCCTCCGCACACAAACAAGGCCTGGAACAAATTTAATATGCAAGTTCAGTTTCCCTGTATCCCTACTTCAAAGGCTGACATGGTGTGATAGATTCAAGTACTTGAAATTGCCAACTTAATTAATATGCCTATTAGCATACAACCATGCGATTCTCAGATACTTACTGGACCATGCACTCTTTAGTGTATAACCCGCAGAAACATTAAGTAATATGAAAACAATGCTGAGACAAGATGCTGACCCATTTAGTTCAGATCAGTGCCAAACAGTAAGACAACATAGCAAAACATCCTTCTTTAGTCCTCATGGTGACATCAGTCTTGACAGTACTGATACTGTAGAAGTGTATAATATGTAAAGGAGCCTCTACCCAATTACTGAATGTTTTATTGTGTGCTGGCAGCATCGTAACCAATCACAGATGTCTGGATCAAAGCATTTAGTTGACTCAACAAAAGTAATTGCATTTAAATAAATGAAGACACTAATCACTAATGTGTTTTTAATATACTAGAAGGAAAAATGTAGCAATATACTTGTAATATGGTGTGTTGTGTAACTCTAACCAGAATACTAAACTACAGTCTTAATTTCCCCTCTAAACACACCCTTGCTGTACTGGCAATTAGCTCAATTTCAGAATTGTTTATAGTTAAAAGAGCTGCTTATTAGAAGACTAGAGGACATGTTTTGATCCTGCGATTTTACAAGTTCTCCCACTTAGAAATCATGGAGGGGTCTGAAATGTACATTTCAGGTGCATTCCCACTGTGAGAGACATAATGTTAAAAAAAATAAAATCAGGAAATCAACATGATTTGTAAAGAATTTATTTGTATTGCACTGCTGCATATAAGTATTTGAACACCTGGCAATCAGCAAGAATTCTGGCTCTATTAAAGACCTGTTACTCTGCTTTATGAAGTCCACCTCTACTCCACTTAGTAATCCTAATTAGTAGCACCTGTCTGAGCTCTTTAAAGACACCTGTCCACCCCACAGTCAGTCAGACTCCAACTGCTACCATGGGCAAGACCAAAGAGCTGTCCAAGACAGAATTGTGGACCTTCACAAGGCTGGAAAGGGCTACGGGGCAATTGCCAAGCAGCTTGGTGAAAATAGATCAACTATTGGAGCAATTGTCCGAAAATGGAAGAGGCTAAAGACTGTCTCCCTCAGACTGGGGCTCCATGCAAGATCTCACCGATGATAAGAAACATGTGGAATAGAACTTTTTGGTCTAAAATTCACTCGTTGTGTTTGGAGGAAAAAGAAGGAGCAGTTGCACCTAAAGCACACCATTCCTACTGTGAAGCATGGGGGTGGAAACATCATGCTTTGGGGGTGCTCTTCTGCAAAGGGAACACGATGACTGCATGGTATTAAGGAGAGGATGAATGCGGCCATGTATTGTGAGATTTTGAGCAATGACCTCCTTCCCTCAGTCACAGCACTAAAGATGGGTCGTGGCTGGGTCTTCCAACATGACAATAACCCGAAGCACACAGCCAGGATAACCAAGGAGTGGCTCCGTATGAAGCATAGCAAGGTTCTGGAGTGACCTAGACAGTTTCCAGTTCTAAATCCAATAGAAAATATTTGGAGGGAGCTGAAACTCCGTGTTGCTCAGCGCCAGCCCTAGAACCTGACAGATCTAGAGGAGATCTGTGTGGAGGAGTCACCAAAATCCCTGTTGCAGTTGTGCAAACCTGGTCAAGACCTACAGGAAACGTTTGACCTCTGTAATTGCAAACAAAGGCTTCTGTATCAAATATTAACACTGATTTTCTCAGATGTTCAAATACTTATCTGCAGCACTGCAATACAAATAAATTCTTTACAAATCATACAATGTAATTTCCTGATTTTTTTGACATTCTGTCTATTACAGTGGATTAAATGCAGAGGTTGAATTTCGTGCTGTTCACACTGTGTGCTGTGGTGTGTTCACGTATGACAAATGGTCACTTTTACATAACTGCTGATGAGCTTCAACTGGGGAAAGCAGGCTCCAATGCTTTGATAAAATAATATAAACTGATAAAAGCCATTTGCACCAATTCAGTACAGAAATATATGAGGTGCAGCAAATGTGGCACACTATGGGGTAAACAATCTAATGCTGAGCCTAGTTCCTTAGTTCCATCTATGAGGCTTCATGACATGTGATTAAGTTGCTGACAATTATGTTGCTGTTAACAAAATCAGAAAGGCATGGATACAAGCAACTCCATTTTCAACAGGTCCTCTGAAAACAGCAGACAAAGCCTCCAGAAGCTAAATTCAGAAAGGTCCTCCAGAACCTAAAGTTGAGTAAATGTCCTGGCTAGGTCTACATTTGTGACTGGTGTATAACCATTTGAGCTAAGCTTCCATGCTAAAATGCTAAAACCCTTTGAGAATTATGGAAGAATTGATGAGAGAATGCTGGTCTGTGGTCTGTTTAAGAACACCACGTTCCATCTTACCATTTAAAATAAAAGCCACAGAGCTTAGTCACAGCATGCTGCTCCCATCCTAAATGAAGGTTTTGTTGCGGCCTGGACTTGAAATCGAACCCACTCCCTCTGCTTGCTTTGAACTGCTGTTTGAAAATAGCTTCAACACGTGCTGGATCTATTTCTGATATTATGAGGCAATTAGTGAGCTCTTTGATGGCTTGATAAAACCGGGCATACATAGATTTTACAGCGCAGCAATTAATGAATACTAATTAAAAGGTCTTTGTTGATGGCTGGGTTGAGAGGAAGATGAGTGAGTCTAGTTTTCCATCACTTAATTGAAACCCTTTGTCACTTGCCTATTCGCGTGTGGATAAGTGCTCCATGTCATTTAGGAAAAGGAGAGAAAATATAAATTGATTTGCATGATTTGCATAAATGTAATGCTGATTTGCAGAGCCTGTGATTGTTGCCGGGTCTATACACCCCAGTGAGCCACCTCTCAGATGTCCAAAAACCATCACTAACCATACAAAAAACTTTAATCCCAATTAAATGTTCTTTTTCTGTAGACATCCTTCAACTTACTACACGTCTGTGCTTCTAAGTCATGCATCATTTGTTAGTATTGTGCAGCACAGACATGTCCAGGCCTTGATAATGAAGAGGTACTCTGAAGTAAAACAAACTGAAATGCAGATACACAACTTCATGTTTAGTTGCCAGCACAGGAAAAAATAATAGTGCGTACCAGACAACACTGATGTTCAGTAATAAAGCGTACTGTGCTGTTCATTACACAACTGATCATAAACACTTTAAAATATGTCACTGCATTATAGTCATACAAGTTTCCATTTCGCTGGTGATTTTTTAAAATATAAATTAGCTTTGGTTTCTCGGTGTCCCACAGTACTGTCACATTGTAATTCTATGCTTTAGTTGATGTTTGGACTAGTTATTTGCCAGCCACCATTAAAACAACAAAAGAAAAACTTACAAATGAATCACTTTTCTCTCTTTCTTTTTGTGTTTGGGTTTGCACCGGTGGGGGGATGGTGAGGGAGTGATAGAGGTAGCAAGAGGCGTGGGGGAGGGTGCGTTGAGGGTGAGGGATCATGCCAGCAAGTGACTTAGGTTCTGTGGTGTTGCTTAAAACAAGAGAAAATGTCACAAACTACTTGATTTTTATATGACTAATCAAATATTTCAAAATCATCATTCACCCCTGGTTTGTGCAGATTTTTTTGCATGTTATATGTCTATAACCAAAGACATGGCGACAATTAAAAAGGATTCCTGAATAACTGTTGTATTGTACAGAAATACAGAAATCCCACAAATGTATAAAACATATAATTTTTTTGTGATATTGTAACAATTAAGCAATTGCATCAATATATAAGTTAAGCTTAGTTAAGCAATTGCATCAATATCTAAAGACTCTTTCAGTAACTAACTACTAGATACAAGGTGTGGACAACTTCAGTAAATGGAATTATTAGACTAATTAACCTGGGTATTAAAGCTGGGTCATGTGGCCTATAAATAATATTGCAATACTTTTAGGTTATATCATAACTCACGCACACACTAGCCCTTTGTTGATTTGATCAGACCAGTAAGGTGATTCTAATAGTCCTTGAAACACACATTTATATTAAAACCTTCTTTTTTATATTGTTTGGTGGCTTCAAGTTTTGAACTTAATGCAAAAAAGTGAGAAAACACAATATCCCATCCAGATATAAAACACTATTTTCACTTTAATACTTCTCACACACTCGCCCAAGAGAGTATTCTGAATGAGTGGACGTGTATAGGATGTATTCTGTGATTTTGTCTGTGAGAGGTAGAGGCATAAAATGCCAAAGTCATGTTAGTAACTTATAAAAAAAAATTCACAATTTGTACTCAATGTTGTCTTTTGCTACACCCCATGTAGAACAGGCTGCAATGCATCGAGTATGTTTAATATTTCGCCTAGGCCTACTGAGGATGCTATAGCAAATTATTAGGTGATGGTGAAATCTCAATGAGAGTACATTTTAGTTTACAATGAGAAAATTATATAGCTAACAAGCAAGCATGTAAACAGGCAAAATAATTAAATTACACACTCAGCTGAACAAAGAAAATAGATATTTCTCTTTCAGTACCTGCTAGGAACACAATGTGGACCATTTCAGTATATGGAATTATTAGACAAAGGGTATAACATGAATTCAAAAAGAAAAACAGCAACATGACAGTTTTACAAGTGCTAGATGTGATCTGAGCTTAATTGCCTAAATCAGCATCAGACTTACTTGGGAACTTAAACTTTTCTGTAGCAACAGCCATCATCTCAGAAGTTCGTCTCGCAATGACAGACTTGTGTTGAAACGACCTCTCTCCTCTCCTAACAAGGAGGGCTGATGCCAGTTTGATGGTGCATTTAGTCTAGATGATACCATCGGCTTCAAATTGGGGCCTACTCCTACCTGAGCCAGCATTTAGTGGTAATTTTCTTCCATGAACAGCTCAGGGAGTTAGTGCCAGAATCTGAGTGGGTGTGCTGTTTCTGAGTGCAGATAAGCAGTTGGTCTGAACACTAATGCAGATATGTGGAGATAGCATTGTTTTTCCCCCTAACACAATGCAGAGCTGATCAGGCTGATGGGACGGAGAAAAGATAAGACTGGAGAGAGGTGGGAAGAGTGTTGCATTAGCTCTGCACTTGAGGTAGAAAAAGCAACAGTGCTGAAATAGACGTGCACTAAAATCCAACATGTACAAGGTCAGAAAGGGAAGCAAGTTGCAGTAACAGTGCAGCTGATTAATATGTCAGTTATCTACAACTGAGTTCAGATAATGCCAAATTTAAGTTTTAAAATGTAAAGTTATATACCCATTAACAATGGTGATTTGGCTTCGTACTCCAGGACTTTTTTATTTGTTAACTTTCTCGTTCTTTCAGCTAAATCAATTAAATTAATCAATTACATCACCATATACCCCAATTGTAGTGGTGATTGTACATACACTCACAATTAAATCTAACTTATCCATGGCTTTTTGGGCATTCTTAATGGTGGAAAATGATGGACAATCTTGGTAAGATTACTAGTTAAAAGTGAAAACAAGTCCCCATTCACAATGGTGAAGATATTTGTGCACATTTTAATGCAAAATTACTGTTTATTTGGTAAACATAGCATACTGAAAAAACAAACAAAAAAAACATGATAGCACATCGTTTCCTGTTCAGGATCTTTTAACTTATTTCCACTTGATCATAATTTGGATTGTGCAAACTTTTCTATACAACAGTATAACTAATATTGAAACCTCAAACGATTTTATTCCTTAAAACTTGTTTGTTTCATCAACAATTAATACCAACAACTAACAAGCAAAAAAGATGTGTTTTTTCCACCTACTATGACTGCAAATGGCCACACTTGACCAACACATGATTTTCAGAAGCCCAGAAATATGTACAGAAAAACATTTCTGAAGAGCAGAGAAAGTGGCTTTAATGGCACGTTACTTAGGCCAATCGAGGCGGAGCAACTCAACAGATCCTCGCACAAACTCAATCAGAAATTCACCCCACAGCTTCTCAGTCTCCATCCATGGCCAGCAGCAAAGTACTCATCTATGTAGACTTATCTTTCAAAAACAAGCTTGTATCTCCTGCCAGTGGAACTGTGTGCAAATCTGTGGTTGTGAGCCCCGTCTGCTGGCCCAGGGCATCATACCTGGGTCAATACTCTTTCATGCAGCAGCCGGGAGGAGGGCCACTGTTGCTGCTGTCGTGCTGTGAGGGGGTGCAATCTGTAGGGGTGGCCAGAGCTGAGCTAATGAGCACAGCTCTCAATCCCAGGAGTGCGAGCACATAGTGTGTGCGTGTGTCTGCGAGAACCGCTGTCCTGCTCCTACCTCTGCATTATTCATACACTCAATACAGGCAGCCACTCGCCCCTGTCCTGGGAGCACTGTATGTGTGTGCATTCGTATCACACACATATAGTGTGTATGTCCCTCAATCCTTCAATCACCTTTTTTTTTTTTACTCTTTTCACCCTTTCTGTGACTGCCTCCCCATCTCCTCTCTTGTTAGCACCTACATGACAGTAACAGAGTTGATTGAGATTGTACAGCAAAAACGGCAACCTCATTAACTGGGTGAGACAGCTCCAGCACATAATGGGACTATCTTCAGTGAAATGTTAAATAACTGGCGTTGGACTAACGACTGGAAATTATATGAATAATGAATATAATGAAAAATATACATCGCTTTACATTTACCCCAGATGGGTGATTGGTGTATAATTTTTGAACTTTTAGTTTAGAGCTAAAGGTTAATATTGTTAAGAAACATTAGAAGTCAAAAGTCACCCAACACGATTTGCTGACTACATTTGTGGTAAGTACATTTGATTTTTCAGGTGATCATTTCAAGTGACCTTCAAGTGATCAAGTGTTTTTCTTGGTCGCTCTGATGCAATTCTCTCAGAGTATTATACAAACTTCCATTATTTTTCTACTAAAGTTGTTTTGCCTGACAAATCATGACAGGTTGTACTGTTGTCCATCAGAACTACAGACCTCTCATTCACCTTCATACTGTCCTGCATTACAAGTGCTTTCAGTCAAATAACTTTAAACTTCTTTTCTGAAAAGGCAGTCAGATAGTCAGCCAGTGTTAGCTGTAAATTGCACTTCAATTGAAAAATTTAGTTTTTGTTTTTTGAAATCTAGCATCACAGGTGCATGTCATAGAACTGCAGTAATTACACACATATTTTGCACAGTGTACATGTGAAGCCCAGGTTTCACCCAGTGTGTGGTGCTGAAGATGGAGCAGGAAGAAGATGTCATGCAGGTACAAGAATCAGGCTTTGTTAGAGCATGTGGTGTCTGAACGTGTGGCAAGGCAGAAGGAGAGGAGCAGAGAGAAAACGAATAAAAGGTAGGGGCAAAGGTAGAGAGAGAGCAGGGAATAGGCACCAGAACGTCTAAAGTAAGGGCACCAACTGTGGATCATGTTATGAGTCTTAAGCTTGGCTGAAGCTGGTCAGTGGGTGCAGCTACAAATGAAGCAGTCTTCAGTGGCATCTGTAATTCAGACATGTAGGACAACGGCATTTTTTTTTTTCCAAAAACACTGCCTCTGTGAGTTTCTCCACCAAAAACAGGATCTGGAAAAGACCTGCTGTTTCTACAAAACAGCAGTACAAGGTTCCATTTTAATGGAAAGGTGACAGGGCTTAGATACCTGTATGTGGATGGTGTATCTACAAATGTGTGTGTGAGAATTAGCAATTATATTGGGTTTACTCTGCATTTAATGCATTAGAATTCTGTCTTAAAGCATTGGTGGGGATTTTTTATTCATTGGTCAAAGTTCTTAAGTGATTGACTGACTTTGATTTGTTTTGACAAATCAGTTTTGATCAGGTTTAAGTAAGCATGTGTTATGAGAAATGGTTCAACTAATTTGAGAACTGCATTAGGAGTGGTGAGAATGATGATCCTGAGTGACTGAGAAAAAATGGGAGCAGCATTAAAACGATATTATGGCCAGGAATCCAAGACAGCATAATAGGCCTCAATCTCTCTGTGTGAGTAGGATGGCCCTTCCTCTCCCCTCATCACTCATCAGTGCAATGTGGGCCAGTGTAGGTATGTGTCAGCTGACAGAATTGGCAGTTAATGTTCTCCTTAAAGCTGTCCAATCACATTATGTAAGCTGTAGTTCAAAAAGATGTGGTGGCACTTCATGTGACTCGGAGGAAGCACTTCACCCTCCCTGCTTGGCAGCATTGTGTCATGGGGGTGACCTAACTAGTGGGTGGAAATGGACAAGATTAAATTGAGGTGGAAAAAAACTTTTTCATAAGTGCAAAAACAGGAATGACAGGAAAAAATCTCGGCCAATCAGCTGGCCTTATAGCAACCCTGTTTAGTGTGTGTGTGTGTGTGTGTGTGTGTGTGTGTGTATCTTGACAGTCTGATTTATCTGCAGTAGTCTGGGACAGAAGGTAGGAGCTGAGACCTGGTCTCATTTCATTGAGAGTGGGCAAGTCTTAGTTAAACCAAGACAGGGACAGTAAGGCATGAATCAGTGACAGTTAAAAAATACAGCAGGACAGTCAAGCACACATGGATTAAAAACTCCTCATCCATTTGAAATGATCCGTAATACTTACTCCCCTTCAAGACTCCATAGCTTACAAAGGAGTTCGCTAGTTATACATGTGAACCTGTGAAAATGATAAACTTTCTGCCACCAAGCACACTAGATCAATAGAGCAGGGCCAGTAAATGTCTTGCCTAGTTTTACATGTGCATCATCTAACATGTATCCTCTCACACATGACCATGATCTACACACTTACTGACAGACACATCCCACTACTACCAGTTCTCATTCGTAACAAATTCCAGATCAATACTTACTCAGTCACTGTGTGAAATACAGTGCTTGACAGACAGACACAGCTATTGTTATCCTGTTCGTCTAATGGATTTAGTGTGTTGTGCGCGCGCGCGCACACACACACACACACACACTCACATGCACACGCATGCACGCACTCCTTGAACAATGTTCAGGGCTAACAAATTAATTACGCCTGTGCAAACCTTGATAGCTATGCCTTAACTACAGCTAAATGATAAGAAATAAAAGGTAATACTGCTAAATGACAGGAATGTTGTGATACCGCTCAGGAAAGTCTAATGAGGCCAATTAGAGCCCTGACTGGAGAGAAGAGCTGTGGTGGAGGTATAAGGAGGCAGAGGCAGTGCTGTATGATCACTAAATTCTGCCTTTTTCTGTTAGTTGTCTGAAGATTGAAAGGCACATACAATGGTGCTTGAAAGTATGTGAACCTTTAACAATTTCCTATACACAAAGCAGTGAAACAGTAGTGAATTAAAATCAATCAGAAATAAAACATTATTCTTGTTCATTTATTGTTTTGAGGAAATGACTTTACATATCTGTGAGTGGCAAAAGCATGCAAGTCTTTCCTTTTGGTGTCTGGTGTGATTGCCCTTGCGAAGAAATAACTGCAACGAAATGTTTCTGGTAACTGTTGATCAGCCCTGCTCATTGGGTTTTAGAGGGTTCCTAAAGGGTTCACAAATTTTCAAGCATCAATTTACAACTTTGCCAAACACCACAGGCAATGGCAGGCAATGGGAAGGGAAATGCCAAAACCTATTTATGTTAAAGAAGTTGTAAAACAGACAAGACAGCTAAACAGTTCTCTCTATCATAATGCTACTAAATTCTCTGTTTGGGTACGGCAGAGTTGAGCCTGTATTTGTTTTTTCCCTAATGTACCACTGTATTTTCCTGTATTTTAATAAAAGAATGCTGTAAAGAGTCACAGCAAGAGCATATTAACATTCCAGGGTAGCTAAAATAACTTCACATGGACTCAGAGAACAGGAATCAGAGAACGATGCTTGCACAAATAAGATCCATCAGACAGGCATATTGAATTCAGAAATCCTCTCAGAGCATGAATATATGCGCGCGTGCACACACACACACACACACACACACACACACACACACACACACACACACACACACACACACACACACAC
>JBBPDE010000006.1:9907616-9919174 GCA_037974605.1 Nannopetersius ansorgii
TATTTAAGATTGATACTTGCCTTATAATAATAAAATATTCTTTATTTTGAACTTAAAACTACATGTACATGCATACATACTCCAGGTTACACCCAAAGCGAGTCTTCCAGACAGTGCGGAACATTAATCAGACGGTTCGTCAGCGCTCCATGGGTCCTTCCCCCATGAACATCCCGGGGTCCAATCAGACGTCATGTGTGAACTCACGGCGTTCTAGCTGTTTAAGCACACCCAGATCCAGTGTGTATGGGGGAGATGGGAGCTTCATGGACAACCGCACCAACAGCATGATACTGGAGGGCCAGTCTCCACAGGACAGGTGTGTCCCATAAGCAGCTCAAAAGTCTCTTAATTTGCTGTAATGTTTGTGTGTTAGTTTATTTATTTCATTTTTGGTGAATTTTAATGCATTAATAATTAATAGACACAGGTATTTTAGTGAGCAGAAATGATTTATTCATTTCATCTCAAGTCATCCACTTTTTTTTTTTTTTAACTTTTTTTTTGTTAACTATTTTCAGTGGTGTGCAGCTTTCCTGATTTGTGATCTACAGCTCTAGACATATAACATTTTCTTTATTACCTGAAACCTATGAACGCTTATAACACCGTGATTCCTAACATCTGAGCAGTAGTGCACATTTCCTTTCTTTTTTCTTTTGTTCCTTTAGCTCCGACGACTCAAACAAGAAGCCCGGCACTCCAGGCACACCCGGCTCTCATGACCTTGAGGCTGCGCTGCGGCGGCTTTCTCTCCGCAGAGACAACTACCTGAGTGAGCGGCGCTTCTTCGAGGAAGAAAGAGAGCGCAAGCTGAATGCTCTGGCCGAGGAGAAGAATGATGGGTATGAAGAGAGAGAGCAAGGCTGTGGCAGTGATGGAGGAGGCTCTCTGACCCCCGCTGACAGCATCATGTCCCTGGGCACGCTGCACTCCGTCTATTCGGTCTACAGTAATCGCTCCTACCTGCCCGAGAAGCTGCAGATAGTCAAGCCTCTGGAAGGTGACCAAGCCAAAGGCAGGCCACTGGCCCTGCTTCTATTAGACTCACTATGGGCTTTCCTTCACCACCACCCTGATGACCTCTCCACACAACACTCCTTTTACTTCAGAAATACACAGCCACGCTGCTGGTTTGAGATTTAGACACACTCGCAGACCTATGCCTACAATAATGTGTTCTGTCACAGAACTGCCTGAAAAACAGGGCTAACTACTATGCACTTTACAGCTTTACTATGGGATTTTTGGTTTAGATAACTACAGGTTTAGTATGTCAAGTCCCTGTAGACAGAATAAATGCACTCGTACATAGTGTTTTAAAAGCTAGTAATACAAAATCACAGCCACAGTAATGTTAGGATGAATGCCACCAAGTTGCTTTCTCTGCTGCCACCTAGGGGTACATTTCTAAAATAACAAGCATTTTTATTAAAAGAATGTTGAAAGATTTTTTAGCTTCAGAGTAATAGATGTTCATGCAATAGCTGAAAATAAATCTAGAGTTACTACACAATAGTGGCACCGTTTACAAAATTTGGTTGTCTGCATGATTTTGCTCTCTGGTTGGGTAGGTTCAGGGTTTTTTTTTGTTTTTCTTTTTTGTCTTGGTTTCTTTTAGCCTTTTTCCTGCCCTGTGCCTTATATTTATTAAATCTTGCAGTCTTTCCTGTCACTTTTAATCTTACATTTTAACCACCTTGAGTATTTATTTGACCTTGTCCTTCAGTCTGTTTTTAAATTCTCCAATAAATTCTCTGTTCATTTTCTCACATCCCTCTTTTTCTCTTTCTTTCTGTGCTTTGTCTGTTCCTAACCCACAGAGCAATACATGCACAATCAATTTGGCATCAAGCAAGTTTATTTTAAGCACCTACCCACTGCTTAAAAGGTGATCTTCAAAACCACTCATGCAGTGATGCTATAGCTGTACAGAAAGCACTTCCATTTGCTATGTATTATATACAGACTTTAGTTTTTATGTCAAATTTGCATTCTAAAGTAAACACTAAACTACAGCTCATTTGGGCAGCCACACATTTTGTTGTGTTATTTCTGTGCTTCTGCCTTTTCTATGGCTGAGGGAACTCTACAGACACCACTAAAGAGCCAATAATTGCCTGTTGCTGTGTTCATTATTCAGAAGAAGTGCAATATCCCCCATTTTCATGTACCGTTTTCTGCAAATTACCTCCTCATTAAACCTCATTGTTGTCCTTCCTAGCAAAAACATGCTACAACATTCATTGGCTGTATTTCCTGACTTTAATTCATTAGTTTGAATTAGTCTTTGCACATATTATTTTTAATATATTTTATTGCCCAGACAATTGCAGCCATTGTGGTTACCATCAGATTTTCACATTGTCTAATCTGTTTACCGGTGTTCACTTTATGCTAGTAATTGAGCATAAAAAGCATTGTATTTATTTAAAGAACCTCTCTTCAGAGTAATCAATCCATATAATACATCTATGTTAAAAAGCCGTTCAGCCTTCAACACTCATTTTCAATCATTGCATTTAACATCCAACAGCCGTTACTCTACATTGGTGTAAAAAGGCATTTTCTTAAATGTGAGTTTAAGGTTTGTCATGTCTGTTATTTTCCTCTCTCAGGTTCAGCCACCCTGCATGCATGGCAGCAGCTGGCCCAGCCCAATTTGGGAGGCATTCTGGATGCTCGGCCAGGCGTAGTGACTAAGGGTTTCCGGCCGCTGCAGCTTGACTTTGAGGAGGTCTACCAGTTCACAGATTTGGAAGAAGATGAGCCGGCTGAGCGTCAACACACTCGCCCCACTCTTTCTACCTCAGGCCTAGGCTCACTGCCCTGCTCGCCCATCAAGCTCCATGGCCAAGAGGTGCATGACGGGCCAGACCAGGGGGAGGCTGGGTTCTCCGGGGCAGAACTAGAGCTACAAAAGACCACAGAAGATGAGGAGCTCTCATCCGGTGAGGGAGCATCCTAACGCCAGTCTGGGGGCCACCTCAACCCCACCACCACTCTCTAAACAGCCATTTCCCCAAAGGAACACAACGCTGGGGACATTTGCCTGTTTGTCACATGTCATCCCTCCCTACACAACTCCATGTCACATACAGACCCTCGAACTGTGGCCTGGGACAGGCTGACACACACCCACAGCACGCCCACAACTACCTCATCCCTGCCTGATGTGTGCTGCTGTGGTAGCTTTGAGTACTGTGACATTTTTTTTTACACTTATACTCCTTTTTTTCCCCATGTTAATCTGTTTGTGCCCTAGCCCCACACGCATTGTTTCATAGCAACTGTAATCGTGGACAAACTTTACAGAACAGAAAAATAGCCTTCAGTCTAATGAATTGAGTTGAATAGGCAATTTAAGAACTTATGAATTACAATACAAACAAACCTTTCTTGTGCAAACAAAATGAATTGAAATGAATATACTCAAAGTTTAGTGTGTAAATAAGTACACTCTGTTTGGAACAAAAGTTGTGCACTAAAATATTTCATTAGGTTGAATCTGATGTTTGCCAATATTCTGTAAAACTAGTCCAATCCAACAACAGCTGCTATCAAAGAATTCATAAGTGGGCAAAACATGAACAGGTTAATGCTATCTCAGGGGGGCATTCTTTGTGCTGTGAGATGAGAATACAATCTGAAATTGATCATATTTCATCTGTGTTAACAGGGTACTTTTTTAATTCTGAGCCATTTGTGGTCTACTTGCACTACAGCTGAGATTTCCAACAGGGTTTTTGTTCCAATAAAGTACAGCCATACATGATCAGCTGTTAAAGACTGAGACCAGATGTGCTTCTGCTTGCTTGGAATAAAAACCTGAGATTAGACACCCCTGGTCTATACATCGCACTATGTATCTTGCTTTTACTACGGTAGAGTGTATCATGATGGTAATACCACTCTGCTAAGATAAGAAACTCCTACTATGGACTGTATTCTCATCTCTTGCACCTTTCAGATTCATTCCTGATTTTCCATCAATCATCTCCTTTTCATCCAGTTCACTGCTCAGGGAGAGTCTCCCCGTACCATTGTTTGCATCTGCTTGATCAGCATTTTCCGTCCAGTCCTGTAGTTTACACTCAAGTGCTCTTCACAGAATTAGTTAAGATAATAGGTGAATTAAAAACAGAGACATCAAAACCTAACTATAGTGTCATTAAAGGCTATAGAGACTCTGCCTGTAACAGAACACCTAAACATACACACTCCCCTTAGTGAGCCTCACATTACTGCTAGTGTAAGAGGCCATAAAGTGAAACGTGCATGTTACAGGCTCAAGTGTCAAGAGTTCTATTAAAATCTGCGTGTGGTCTGAATGTACTCTCTCACATGACTGAGAGGGAGGTGAGAGCAACATGCAGGTCATATTTATACACATACACACACGCGCACACTCTCTGACACAGCTCTTAATGACTGGTGCCAGACTTTCAGTCGCTCATGTTCACACATACAGATTACAGATTTACACACACTTCTTGAGACCGTTATTGTTTAAAGCATTTTCTTAGCAGGCTGGCCTGTCTAATGATGATGTAATCAACCTTTTTACCTTTTGTTCTTACCTGTTGTGTGAATCTCTTTAAAACTGCATCAGGGTATTAGGGATACATTATTTAAGCTGTTTTTCAGGTAAGAAACAGTAGTGGACTTCTTGAGCACTTAATGTACGTCGCTCTGGATAAGAGCGTCAGCTAAATGCCGTAAATAAAAAAAAATAAATTATTGGAATCTGCCGGATATTTGCTCTTAGTATGCAGCTTGAAATAAATTTTTGACTGATCTGAAAATAATTTTATTTATGATTGTTAATCAGCACAGGTACACTTGTGGCTTGTGTGTTGTATCATTCTTAAATTGCACAGCATAAACATTGATTCGCCCACTTTGATTCAGCTATAAAAATTTGTTTGTGGCACCCTTCCAACAATTTCAAAATTACCATTTAATTATAGCTGTTTTGTATTAGTTAAAAAATTGTTTTAAAAAAACTATACAAATGTTTTGAAAAATTATTTATAGCTTGTATTTGATCACACTGGCAGGTTTTCATGTTCTGCCATAATTCCCTAAAATCTCAGTCATTTGAAGAATTGGGGAGATGTGATTGTGCAGGATCGGTCTTCTAGTCCCTGCTGCAGTTTTACTCCATTCTCTGGTTTTAGGGTGTATGGGATTGTGTGTTTGTGTTCAGTTGTACTGATGTGTTCCTCTCCTCTCTTGCTGTTCCCAGTGCATTTCCCTGGTAAATGTATGTCTCACACTAACTCCACCTATACCTTCACAACCTGTCGGATCCTCCACCCTTCGGATGAGCTGACCAGAGTCACACCCAGGTGAGCCCTGCACTGCCTTTCTGTCACCACTGGAGGGAGCACAATGCTCAGCCTCACACTTAAGAGTGGGGAACCTCTAAAACAAGAGTTTAACAGATAATGGTTAAGTCTAATTCAAGAAGTATCTGTGTATTAAATTATGGGTTTATGTGACAATAACCTATAGTTTACATAAAAATAAGAATTAAGTATGAATTAAAACTAAGGGTTTTTTTTATTCCTTGATAGTGCGTTAAAAGCAATCAAGTTTTTTTTTTTTCCCTCTTCATGCCTTTTTCATGTATCCCATCATGCATCCTTTTTATTTTTTCATGTGGTAGGGCTACTCTAGAACTACCTTATAATACATACTTACATCATCATGTCCTTTAGTGAATTTAATTTTTACAAGCTGTATCTGAATATTCTGGTGCCTTATGTTCACTTTTCGGGGTTTTAAAACCGGCAAGAGAAGTGTGCTTGGTGTTTAAGTAGCCACACTAGATGGGATTGGCTTTCTGCAGATCATGTGATGATGAGGAGGTGGATGATGAGGAGGAGGAGGAGGAAGCAGCAGGACTGTACCATGTTGTTCTAAGGCCAGGCTTAGAGCAGGCTCTCTGAGCCCTGCTTCTTCAGGGTGAGATGGGGTCATGTGGCCCCTTGCATGAAGGGTTAAAAGTTTGTGCGCATGCCTCTCTAACCAAATGTTGTGCTTGCGCTGAAGGTGTGTTCTAACTCTTTAGACTGAGGGTTAAATGTAAGAAGGCTGGTCACTTACATTTGTTGTACAGTATTTTAACTTGTGAGGAGTTAATTTTAAGCACTGCTTCTGAAACTACAGGGCATGTGCAGTAATCGCTCCCATATGAAAATGTCTCGCGTTATGTAATAACGGGAAATGTGTTTGATATTGAATTACTGATTAAATAATGTTTCTTTGTGATGAAGGTGAAGCAAGACTGTAATTAGCATGCAGAAATCATATTTGTGGTTTGTGTGTATCTTTGAATTAAGGAGGTCAAATTATGCGAGTTGCCACTTCTACGGCTGATGGGTGTTCACGCTGGTTTTTTTTCAACTACTTATTTAAAATAATTAATCAATATTGAATAAATAGAGTGAGTTTCTTAATAGTTGTACAGTGCAAAACATCCCATAGTGACCAAATGTTTGTGCAGACTTCATAAGTCACCATGAAACAAGTACCCTAGCAACCTCCTTGCATCCATACCATAGCAACTGCCTAGTAACACCCTAGCAGTCACCAGAGGTACCATTGCAACCACCTATCAACCTCCAATGTGAAACCCACCTTGGCTATCAAGGAACTTGGAACATAGCAGCTTAGCACCTTAACCACCACCAAAATAATATAATAACCATCTGACTTTTAATAATTTTTTGCATTAATACAGTATACAATGTAACTCAAGGCTTTTATAACACTTTTGAATGTTGCTTGTCGAATCCAAGGTTATAAGCAGGTTTGTTTGTTTTTATAGTAATAAATGTATTTTCCTGTCTGTGCTAGTCTGATGGCAGCAACTCCCTCTCTGGCTTCCTGCATCATATCCAGTAGTAGCCTGTGCTCTACGCCGGTCTCCACACCCTGCACGCCGCGCCGCCTCAGCCTGGCTGAAAGTTTCACCAACTTGCGTGACCACACGAAGACCACTAGCACCTCTCTGGGCCTAGTGCGCCAACTGCAGGAGCGGGGCATCTCTGCAGCCGTATACAACCCCCACAGCTGGGACCGGGCCCAGACAGCACCTGCACTGGGTACCACACACTGCTCTGCCTCAGGTACAACCAGCCCTGCTGCTCAGTGCCCAGAAATACTGCCCTCCACCCCTCCAAACTCCCCCACCAAATCCAAACCCAGTAGCCCTGTGCTGCCAAATGACTTCAGTCCCTCTGACCCACCATACAAGAACTTCTTGGCTTCACGGCCAGCCAGCTCCATTCTAAAGGAGATGCGGGAGACAAAAACCCACTCCGACTCTGAGAGCCAGACTGAAGTAAGTGTCCAGAATCTCCGCCTAGTAGACAAAGTTAAACGTTTCAGCTTGGGCCCTAGAGCAGTGACCCCTGGACCCGTGCTGGCACTGACACGACCACCTTTCGGAGCCCATCCTGCAGTTACCAGCCCTATAGGAGGACTACCACTGCCAGGGATGCGAAGAAATCGAAGTTACCCAGTTATGGTAGGAGCTAGTATGGCAATGAAGGGCCCAGGGCCTCCGACTGAAGACTTACTTTTGGCCCCAAAACCTTCCAGAAAAACTAGCCTCCATGAGGAGTAATGGTTGCCTTTCGTTCTCTTTTTCTCTTTTACTCCATTGCAATCTTTTTCTCAATGTATGTTACTCTAATGACAGATCAACTGTGCCTGTGAAAGAGATTTGTATATATTATTTTGTATAGCAGCTGTGACTGTCGTACTATTCTTTCAAGTTTTTTGTCATAAGTGGTAAAGTTCATTCAGGGAGCCAGGTATGTCGAGTCTGTGCTGTTGCTTCCTCCAATTTGAGTTTCCTAAAAATTAATATGTAAACACTTTTCCCTTCAAATGATTATTCATCCAAGATGTTTCATGTCTGTAGTTTGCTTCTTTAGTTTTGCACTGGAACTATGAAACTATTGTAATAAGTAATGGAAATTACCATATGTCCTTTCTACAATTTGAAGAAATTAATGATTGTAACAGATTGTCACAATATGCTTTCCTGAGCATATTGTGGGATTTGTCAGATAGATGCATATTTCAAAACAAAGAAATCATACTTGGGTCCGTTTAATTGGATTTAGTGCAACACAGTGTGTGAAATTCTGACTAAAATCATTTGTTCTGTTTTGATAGTGTTTTTTTGTGGCACCCCTGGTTCTTTTTGTCGTAACAAATGTATCTCAAAGTATTGTGATCTTTTTTTGTCATATTGCCCACACTTGCATAGATATTTGTTCATAGCTCCCATTAACAACTAAATATGCAAACTGCAGACACTATTCACAGACTTGCTACGTTTAGAGGAAAAAGGTTTCCATTTTTGGAAATGTGACCTGTTCTTTCAATTCCGCTCTGGGTGCTCACTGATTTGTACAGTTTCATCTGATCCTGATATCGGTTGATCATGAATTCCCTCCTGATCTGCAATCATATGTGTTCAGTCAGGAAATAGTTGAAACCAGTGTTTGAGTCGCGAAGCAGGATTGAGAAATTCTGCTTTATTGTATAAATTTAGTTTTTGCACTTGCGCTGAAAGAAAATGTAGCATATAACTAAGAGGGAATTCTGAGGCCCATGCCCTGGTTAAGGTCCACTGTAAGCACTTTCAGTTTTGATTAACTGTTTAAAACCATATCTGTATGTTCTTATGTTCTAATCTGGTCTTCCTGAGCCCAGAGCACTGTGTGCTTAGAGTTTTATTTATTGTTGTTTTTTTTCCCCCTCTGCATGATTAACTGAGGCACTGTCTACTCCTTTATGTTAATGCGAACCTGTACACTGAAGGACACTGGAGCCATGCTAATACCGCCTCCACTGAGTTAAACCTGATTAATGCCCTCAAACAAGTATCATTTCAAACGAGTATCTCTTTTGAATACTTCACACTGATGAACCTAGTTCTATATTCAGGCTCTTGAATGCTTTTTAAGGTATAATATAATGCTTATTACAGTGTAAAAATAAACACTAATATGGCCTTTTAATAGTGGAGATAAAAATCTAGCACAACAGATGAAACGCACTGTACTGAAAATCCTCTCTCAATCCAAAGTTCTGATAAATAGCTATAATCAATTGATGAGAGGGGATAATGTGACTGATGTGTGGAATGACCATAGTGGTAGAAGTGGTTGAAATGGGCTGAATTTTACTGACTGATTGCTTTTTGTTGATAGACCAATGTTATTTATGAGAGTATGCGTGCTTGTGTGTGTCAAGTAAATGCAGCTGAATAAGTAATACATGCAAGCTAGATATGAAATACTTGAAAAAGGCAGCAAATTTATACCCGAACAGATGTTTTCATAGCAACGTCCTATTTCTTCTGACACAAGCAGCATAACAGAAGAGGCGTTTGGAAAATATCTGGCCCATTTTACAGCTCATTTCAAAATGTACAGTTTATTTTTGGTGAGAGGTCATTTTAAACTCTCTGAAGACTGAACTGTAAGCTTTAAATGCATTATGGTGATTGTGAGTCAGTGGGGTGACAGTGAAATATCATGGTGCCTAATGTTAATGATTCAGTATTTAATCTCAGTTTTGACTGACTCCCGTTCTGATTTTGCATGACACTGGAGTTAACACTGCAACTTTTGGGTTTGGGTTGACTCTGTTAAGAGGGTTTTTATCCAGCTGGAAATGCAGGTGTTTGTTGTAACATTTAAAGCATATTTCTTGGCTGACTGTATTGTCTAGAAAGCACATGGAGCCATAACTGTGTTTTGAAAGATGCCTATATTTATAATCGTTTTTTGTTTTTTGATTTTTTCTTTTGATTTTTTTTTTTGTTTTTCACAACGAGAGGGTCATCTGTTCATGTGTATGCACTTAATCATAACTTGAACATATTATTGAATGTATTGCAGAACCACTGAGGTGTACTACATGATTATGTTCATTTCATTTATGACTTTTATTTCCGCAGCTCACAAAAAAGGGAAGTTTTGCCAATTGTACATTTTAAAGGATAAATATGCGAAGATTGCTAACGTTTTATACAAAAGGTCATAAATTAGTGAACAAAAAGATAAAACCTAGGAGGGGAAATTTGTGGCATAAAGGCGGGCAGAAAGCAAGTTATGCATTCAGGAACTTCACTTGCTCGCTGAAATGTCCATCAATAAACCAGTTGATAAAAATGTGGTTTCCTTTTTTCTGGGCTAATTTCCAGAAGTATGAAATATTAATAGTATACTAATGTTAACAGCGTTCAAATTTAATCAAACTTCACCAGCATGTTGATTAAAGCTTCAAGGTGAGGAGGCTAAATGTGCCTTTTCTAATGCAATCGCTCATCTTTTTGACCGCCAGAGGGCACATATTGTCAAATACTCCAGGTATGTTTTGTTACCAGTATCATTCAGACCAAATGATAGACCGATAAGATAACTCTATTAGAATTTTCAAACTAACTAACCTCATTTGTAAGTTTTAATCAAACCTATATCACCATGCTGATAAAATTGGTTAATGTTCAATGCTGTTAACATTATGGAGTACTAATAATGTCCAGCTGCTTCCTGAGAAGAATTGTTACAGCTACAATCCGTAGCCCCTGTTCTGAGGCAGTGATAAACTCCTCTAGAAGTATCTAATTGGCTGGAGTGTTAAGTAAGGAAAAAAAATCAGGAGGAGGGTATTTTTTTTCTTTCAAATTTAATGCAGATGTGTGGCCTTGAGTTACATCCTACTTAAGAAATAAGAATTAAGGATTATCCCTTGTACAGCACATTTTAGTACTTGCCCTGCTTCTGATGCACCTATTTCAACTAGTCAGCTCATTAACAAGTGATTCCTTAGTTGAGGTATCTGTGTTACAGAACACAACCGTGTGCAGAACCAGAATCTGTGCACTGACCTGTGAACACAGGCAGGTCATGTGTGAGTGAGTGGATGTGAATGAGAGACTGCCAGTAGTGTGTATGAAGGTTTCACACTAAAATGGTGACTGCTTCAAATTGGTTATTAATTCTAGAAAGACTTGTAGGCGTGTATCATAATCATACAATAAGAAAGTCTATTTTCACTGGATCACTTCTGGCTGTATGCCATTTGTCAGATTTCTATTGTATGAGATAAAAAAATAAAAGGTGCAGCATATTAAATGCCTTTTCTGACCTACACATTACAGCCATATATTTACATCCTCATCCATATTGTAACCATGCACTATAGTTTTGTTTAACCAGTAGTTGATGCTGAACTGATTCAAAGTTAAAGGTCATAGTTAAAATAAACTTTGTCATCTCAGCTTTTCTGTGTTCGTCTTCAGGCATCCCTGCAGATACACACAGCAAAATTAGAAAAACTATGTATTTATGTCAGTTTCTCATTAATGCCGTGTTGTATTGCAGTACATAAAGGAATTTCTAACTGAATCTCTCGCTGAAGTTTTAATTACCCATTACAGTTAATGACATCTAAAAATAGATGTATAGGTACATTTAATTAGGTGTATACTGCCTCCTACTGTTTGCCCTGTGGAATACCTGCAC
>JBBPDE010000006.1:9964993-9976584 GCA_037974605.1 Nannopetersius ansorgii
GTGTGTGTGTGTGTGTGTGTGTGTGTGTGTGTGTGTGTGTGTGTGTGTGTGTGTGTGTGTGTGTGTGTGTGTCATGACGGGATATTGATGTGTCCAGGGTGTTTTCCTGCCATTTTCTCTCTCACTGTTTTGATAGGCTCCCACAACCCTGGTTAAGGATAAATGGCTCTGATAATAGATGGATATTATAACTGTTGTGCTATAAACTCAATTATAGTATTTCTATAAGGTTTTCATAAGTGTACAGTTCACAACTTCCTCTACCTGTTCCCAGTACATGCTTCCACAGGTTTCACATTTAATACTTTAAAATTTTGAGAACTGTCTAAAATTGTTGGGCATTTTTATAAAATGTCATGTCATTCTTTTGCAATCTTTGGCTGAATAACAATGTAACTGTGGTTATTAAATTACTGTTACTTAAAGACTCTTAATCAACCAGTAATCTAATTGATTAATCTGCTGATGAATTAATTTGGTAATTAACTAGTAAAATTATTCAACCAACTCTCCAGTCGATTATACACTTTGACACAGCCAGTGGTGTAGAATAACTGTTTGTCCCAATCAAATATGTCACTCATTTTACATAATGGAGGTTAAAGTAGACTTTGAAAGTGAGACTTTGTTCTGACAGAGTATCATTTCAATTTAATGTTTTTCTTTCAAGCTTTCAGGGGGGAGCAGATAGAGAGAGTGTGTGAGAGACAGAGACAGAGAGAGAGAGAGATGCAACAAGTAGCCATCATGGTGAAGATAAAAGAGCTTCCTGAAGCTCTCAGGAACACAATTATGGGAACATTATGGGGACTGCATCACATTCATCTCTGTTCTTAAACTCCTCTTCTAAAAAGGAAACTCAGCGATGTACTGAAGCAGTACAGAATGATTGCAGGTATGATCACAAGAACACCCACAGTGAAGTACAGAGGTGGGACCACCTTGAAATTGGGCTGATTCTCTGCTGCCCCAGAAAATGGACATTTCAACAACACAATGACACCAAGCATACAACCAATAAAAATTAGAGACTAGTTTCTAAAACCTCTAAATCCATTTCAATTTCTTTCATGTCAGTGTGCTTATAACTGTATGTTTTTGGCTTATATTTTAAGTACAAAGTCCCAAGAAATTATATTCATAATCTGAAGTTCAAGTTTAAATGTCCAAGAACTCTGTTTTCTTATTTATTACACCATTATAAATTATGCAAATAGCACAAACACAACATGCGGTACAGTCCAAAAAAGGAAACGCTCAGAAATGCTAAAAACATGGATCATATCTCAGATAGAAATGAAAATTAATATGAAGTCATCAATGAAGATTTTCTGTCTACTTTATTTATTTACTACCTTAAATAAATACACTTTTTCACTCTAACATACTGCAATTTTCCACTCACTGCAGCATATTAATTATGATACACTATTTGGACAAAAGTATTGGGATGCCTGTCCATAACACCAACAGAGACTTTAATGACATTGCATTCAAATACAAAGACTTAAATATGGAGTTGGTTCCCCTTTACAGCTATAACAGTTTCCACTCTTCTGACAAGGCTTTCCACAAGATACTGAGTGTTTCTCTGGAGTGAAACCTGCACATTTATTCTGTATATATGCTTTATGAGTTCAGACACTGATGCTGGACGAGAAGTCCTGGCTTGCAGTCTTTGTTCCAGTTCATCGCAAAGGCTTTGGATGGGGTTGAGGTCAGGACTCTGTTTGGGCAAGTCAGGCTCTTCCGCACCGAACTCATTTAACCATGTCTAAGTGGACCTTGTTTTGTGCACTGGGGAACGTTCATGCTGGTATAGAAAAGGTTCTTTCCCAAGCTGTGTCCAAAAAAATTGGAAGCATAGCGTTTCCCAGTTGTCTTGTTATGCTGAAGCATTAAGATGGCCGCTTATTTCCAGTGTAGGAAATATGGGGCCAATATGTTCGTCCATATATGTTTTTGTTTTTTAAGAGAGGAGAATAGATCCTGTTTAACTGGCCATAATTATTTGAAGTATGTGAAACACAAACACTAAACAAATCAACAAATTTGGGCTTTCTGGTAGCATTTCAGTTCCCATATGTGCTGATACAAATGCACTGTGCCTGCTCTATGGTTGTTGATTATATTAATATAATAGCAATTGACTTTAACAATCAATACTTCTGTCCATATAGTGTAGTTCCCTTTTCCTCCTTTCTGGACAAACTAAATCAAGAGTCTGTTTGACTCACTTTGTCCTTAAACTCAGCTCTGTCTACATCTAGTGGTGACTCTGAGTTGTGAGCTGTGTTTCTCCTCCAGGTCAATAGGTGTCAGACTGTTGGCGACTCGGTTCTGTTTTCACTGCAGAAGCCTGAACGAAGCGAAAGCTAGTAACAGCGGCTAAACATTAATGAGTTCTTCCCTTGGTTACATCCGTATAAACACTTACAGACAGAAAACCACCGAGCCCAGTCCTGTCTCTGCAGTAAATACACCGCCAGACTTCATCGTCCTCTTCAAGACATGGCCGAGAGCAACTCTGGTAAGCTGTGTTTTAATCATTAGCCTGCGGAATTGTAACTAGCTACCCTGCTAAATCCTTGCCTGCCAGTGTTAGAGACGTAAATACAATTGAAGTGTGACTCTGCAGTGGCTTCCAAACTCCAATCAACTCCTTATTTTTCATCAACTTTGTGTTTATCTCTAAGGATTTGCAAGTAAATAGTTCTCCAGCACATAGCTAGCTATGCTAAGCTAATTTAGCACACACTAAACCAGAGAAGGTTACTCTCATTCAACTGATTTGTGCAAATCGTAATGAATAGATGGAAAATAGAATATAGCTTTTGAGGGGGCATGCCAAAAAGGTGGTTTAAAACAGTGGCAGTGCAACTGAATTAAGCTAGAGTTTTGAATGCACGTAAATATCACTATTTCCTCCGGGATAAATAAAGTTCTCTGATTCTGATTTATTTCAGATAGAGCCTCAATTTGCTGTTTTTTCCTGGCAAGTGATTGCAACTTTGTTGCAGTAGCAATATGTTAACACATATTATGATCCATAGGAACGTATGGATATAATCTTATGCGTTGCTAGTAACTACCGGGTAATCGTTAGGTTAATTTTTGGCTGCTAATTGTAACGGGATTGGGTCTCTGCGGAAATACATTTGATTGTTTTGGATTGGATTGTCTTAGATTGGAGGGTATTTTGGAAGTTCACAGCAGAGGAACCAATAACTGTAACTTAGTGTGTAGTGTACCCCGCTAACTAACTGGCCGGTTCAAAGATAAAGGAATAGTTCGCCTCATTTGCACGGTTTCCTACCTTCTGCAGCTGTTTGCCTAGTGGTTAGGAAGTTTCCACTGCAATCAGAAGGTCGTGGGTTAAAATCACAGGACTGCTCGTGGCACCGCTGAGGTACCCTTGAGCAATGTACTGTCCCCCATGCTGCTTCTCAGGTGCCTCCCATTGTTGCCTGCCCACTGCTTTATTTACATTTACGGCATTTATCAAATGCTTTTTATCCAAAGCGACATCCATTCCCTAACTACAGGGGACAGTCTCCCTGGAGCAACTTGGGGCAGCTGGATCACCCTGTGATCAGGAAGTTGTGGGTTCGATGAGCAAGGTACAGTGCCCACACACTGCTCCCCTGGGACCCAGTGGTGGTCGAACCCATGACCATGATTCGAACCCATGACCTTTTGGTTCAGAGGCAAGTATCCTATCCACTAGGCCACCACCACCCCATTTGGCGTATGGGTTAAACAGAGAGAGAGAATTTCACATTGTTCACGCTGTGCTGTGTTCAGTTTGACTGTAAGGGGCCACTTTACCTTAAGGGAAGCCGGCAAGGACATTTTGGTTTCTGATTTTTGTTTTTCTTTTGAACCCTTGGTTAGTCCCTTGGGTGGGAACTTTGTATTGTTCCCACAGCAAAGTGGACAGTACAAAAGGAGAAGGTAGAAGGAGCATAAGTATATATATATATATATACATCATACGTGAATAAGCCACTGACAGTTCTGGGATTCACACCCACTACCTTCCAACTGCAGGGGCAGATCCCTAACCACTAGGCCTCATAACCCCATAACCAATAGAATAAAAGAATTAACTAGACAGTATAGTATAGTGAAAAGTCTGTGTCAATGAAAAAGATCCATCCATTGTAGAGTTTTCAGTGAACCAGTGTTGTGTTTGAGTTATTAGCCGATTCATTCTAAAGTGTCTGCACAACGCTGCATGTGTCAAGTCAGACAGTGCACTTAACTTCTCATGATGTTTTTTTTTTTTTTTCTCAAGACCCAGTCAGTGACATGAAACATGAAAGCGCTGCTTCCCCTGGGATTTCTGATCAAGAGAAGGAGATGGCCACGAATGCTTTTGAAG
This sequence comes from Nannopetersius ansorgii, assembly GCA_037974605.1. Lineage (NCBI taxonomy): Eukaryota > Metazoa > Chordata > Actinopteri > Characiformes > Alestidae > Nannopetersius > Nannopetersius ansorgii. Next base: position 9,969,378 of record JBBPDE010000006.1, read on the forward strand.
CATTTACGGTATTATACTTTTATACATCTCTCATATGTGATGTTTTGTTCGTGCTCAACTTATTTGCTGTTTAATATCTCCTGTAGTCTGAAAATTTGACTGTCACCACTTCACTGTCTTCCTTTTCCTCTAGGCTGGCAACTACGATGAGTCGCTGAAAAAACTCGAAAGTCTTCAAGAATTGAACAAGGAGGACTATAAAATTGCCATGAACACAGCTGTTGCTGAGTTTTACAAAAGCGGGCAGTCAACCACGAGCACCTTGAAGCAAACATTAATGACAATTAAAAATCAGGTAAGGAAATGCTGCCATAGATTGTCAGGAGCCTAGTTTGCCCAATCCTGAGTGTGTTTTCTGACCATCTTAGTTTTTCTTTGTTGTAGGTCCATACTGCAGTGGAGGACATTGATGGTTTGGATGATGTAGAAAACAGCATTCTCTATTACAATCAAGCCATCATTCACTACCATATGCGGCAGTACTCGGAAGCCATATCTATTGGAGAAAAGTTGTACCAGTTTCTAGAACCTTTCGGTATGTTTCTGAATTTTGATTACTATGTTATAACGAAGAATACTAGGAGCTTTTTATAGATGTACTTTTAGGATCAATAATTGTCTTGTATTTTGCGGGGGAATGACGTGGATTTTTTGAAAACATTGTCAAATATTGCATTTTCCAAATTGCAGTATAGTGAAGTCATTGCACTATAGTTAGCTTGAAATATCAGTGCTCCCGCTATGCTGCCTCCTGGCGTAGTGCTGTAAGGTGGCATGGCTTGATGGCGTTCTCTGTCCTAGAAGAGAAGTTTGCTCAGGCGGTTTGTTTCCTGCTGGTGGATCTGTACCTGCTCACCTTTCAGCCAGAGAAAGCACTGCATCTCCTCGCTGTGCTGGAGAAGCTCTCTGTACAAGGCAACAGCAAGAATGGAAAAGGAGAGGTAATAAAAATGGTTACAAATGTTTGGTTTAAAGCTGTTTGTTTCTGCTCGTACAAATAGACACGGACGCAGTATTTGTTACTGTGATACGTTATCACACATTTTTTTTTCTGAATACAGTAATCCCCCACTTTTTGTGGGGGTTATGTTCCAAGAGCATCCACGTATAGTGAAAAACCGCGTTGTTGTGTTTTGGTTAAAAAAAATGGCCTATTTTATAGTGTAAACCCTAAATATGCCCCCAGATATGCTCCCAGAACACTTTGATTTCGTGTTAAACTCCTTTTAGTGCATTACCCTTAAAAAAATGTAAAGGTGAATGAATAATCAGAATCAGAAAACTTTATTACTTAAAAAAGCATTAGCAGTTAGCAGCCTGCGGCAAGTGAAAACAAACAATTGTACACAAAAGAAACATTGAAATAACTCTACCCACGTCTTTAGACAGAGCACATCTTACTAATACTAAATAAACTGAGACACTAAAATATAAGGACAAGACACAGAGCAGTCATGTTACATGCTGTAGCAGGCTGCTTCTTCTTTTTATGGCAATTAACAACTTTTCAGTGTATTACCGCCACCGCTGGACTGGTGGCAGCAATACAATTCAGTTTTTAGACTGATTCCGGTAATTTTTCTGAGGGTTGCTGTATATCCTAGTTTTCATTGCAACACATCCAGTAAGAGCATATTAATTAGCTGATTAGTTCGATCAGGTGTGTTTTGTGAGCAGTGAAAATACTGAAATGTGCAAGGCGGGACCAGGGATGTGAACCACTGTCAACGTGTAATTTTCCCATATCGCTCACTTTTACTCATACTGTACTGATTTTTGCTCTATTGCTTTTCCTCTCAAATAACTTTCAGCCTTGTTCACACATTTCCAACCTGTAAATTTACTAAGCTGTGTTTCTAGTGTGAAAAACACCCTCAAAGAAAATTCTAGAGATAAAGTTAAAGTGATCATGATTTTTTAAAACTATATGGCAGTCATCAAAGTCTGGTTTAAGATGGGTTTAGTCTGAAATTGAGTTAGAGTTGTTGTTTTGTTTTAAATTGTGTGCATGTCTTGTGCAGTTATAAATTAAAATGCTTTTAATCATACTTTATTTTCTTTTTTTATAGGGTAACAACAGCACAGCCAGAGAATCAGCTGTTCAAAAAGCTGAGTTTGCTGCGATAATTGAGGCAGCCAAGTCTCGGATGCACCAGGTAAGTGCATGCAACTGGGAATTTTAAAGAGTGGAATTACCGAAGACCTGACTGTAGTTATACTCAGTGACAGATATTTACTGATAAAAACTGAAATCATTTTTGTCTTGCTAGAACTTTTGTTTATGCACTTCAAGCTGATTGATCTTTTGATTGATATGTAAAGATGGCATCCCATTTCTGGGACACGTTCAGTTCAAGGAGATGCCATGGTTTGTGGTCACAAGTCCATAAGATGACAACTGGCCACTGGCTATGAGAATAGCTTAGTTTCTTTTTTATCTTTGTAGCCAATCAGGGGAACCATACCAGAGGTCTGGCTTTGTTCTTGTTGTCTCTCTGACTGTTTTACATTTCTTATGCAGTATAAAGTGCGGGCATACATTCAGATGAAGTCTCTCAAGGCCTGTAAAAGAGAGATAAAGTCTGTAATGAACACAGCTGGAAATGTAAGTAATCATTGTGTGCATACATACACAATAGAACAATACAGTCACAATAATTGTTCGCACAGGAAAGTGCAGAGATGCTCATTGGATTGACTGTGTGTTTTTCATTCTTTCAGTCTGCACCTTCCCTTTTCCTGAAGAGTAATTTTGAATATCTGAGGGGAAACTACCGTAAAGCCATCAAACTCCTCAATAGCTCTAATATCGCTGAGCATCCCGGGCCTCTTAAAACAGGTACACAGTGCACAAGCTTTTTCTGCAGTGAACTATCAGTGGGATTCGCCTGATGAATTATACAGTTTCTCACTTAACAATCACGTTGTGAAAATCAGTGTATCCTATTATACACGGATAAACTGAAACATTAACCCATTTAATCCCAGAGGCAACAATTGTGCTGTTTTTTTTTTCCGTTTATTCTGGAAGCTCTAAAGGTGTTGTTTTGGCTTTGGGCAGCTAATGCAAGTTAAATTGTATCAATGTCATGTGACTTGTGTGAATGGAGACATGACCACGCCCCTTTACATCCAGCCTGCACCTCTGGAAAGAGATGTCTGCCTCAAACTTGTACATGAAGTTCGTAAAATACCACAGATATTACTAAAATATTTTGAACACATATTTTCTAAAGGGTTTACTACTTATATTTAATGAGAATTATATGCCTGCATGCATCTCTTCACCGTAAGAAGAGTAAATGTAAGCGCAATTGTTGCCGCTAGCATAATACATAGTCATAGTACTAGTTATGCTACCTGTCAAAGGTTTTGGCTGTTCATTCTATTTATCTTTTTTTTTCTTCTACACAACTTCAAACTATCAGAGGTTAGGCCAGGGGGTGTTGCATGAGATCTTGGTGGGAAGACCGGCCTCCCGTCGGGGCCCTGCGCCGTGTGAGTGGTCGCAGAGGGTCTAGGGGTTCCCTACCCATTCCCTACACATGTACCACATAGTGGGTGTAAATAGGTCAAACTGAAGAATTTGTTCAAATTTAGACTATGTGGTTTCTCTATGTGGTTTGCAACAGTTGTTGCTGAGTATAAAACCTACATTTTCACTATCATAACCACCAAGAAATGAAAAAATCCAAACATATTGTGTGTTAGGGATGTCTAAGGAGTAAAATGCATGCACTTATTTTGCAAGGAAACATTTGGATTTAAACGGGTTAAGACCACAGGTGAGGTGAATAACATTGGCAGTTTCTTTACACTGGCACCTTTCAAAGGGTGGGATCCATTAGACAGCAAGTGAAAAGTCAGTTATTGAAGTTGATGCATTGGAAGCAGAAAAAAGAGAACTTTTACACAGCAGATGTGTCAAATTATAATGACTAGACGACTAGGTCAGAGCATCTCCAGAGCAACAGGTATTATGGGCTTTCTATTTAATGTAGTCAGTACCTTCCAAAAGTGTTCCAAGGAAGACACCTGGTGACTGGCTTATGGGTGCCCAAATCTCATTGATGCATGTGGTGAACAAAGGATTGTCTGTGTGATTTCATCTCATAGAAGAGCTACTGAAGCACGAACTGCTGAAAACATTCATGCTGGATTTGATAGAAAAGCACCAGAACACACATTGCATTGGGGCTTGCTATGACTGATTTGATAATGCCTTTCCTAAACCAAAAATCTTTAATGTTCTTTGCAAAACACATTATAATGCTGAAAAATTACTTTTCATTACCAAGTATTTTCCTCAGTGTAGATATGTGCATTGAGTATTAAGGTATTGGTTGTTATCTCCTGTATCATTTTGAAGCTACCTAAGATTTTTTGCTCCTCTTAATGGGGCATGGCAGGGGGGTAGTTCAGGGGGGGGCTTTGCTGTAAAAGATAGACCACTTAAGAAATCAGTCAGTGAAGACATTTAGTTCATTTAGAACATTGGAGTGAGAGTTGCGGCTATGTCTAACTGCTCCTGCATGTTTGGAGTACAGTACTTTTACTGATGATCCTTGACTTCAGAGATCTTGTGAGATCTGCATTGTGTGGTCCTTAGGGGGGAAGCATGGCTTTTCATGGTTTAGTCACTCTATGAAATAGACAGACAGACTCGTATAACTCCATGGCTTGACTGGAACTTAAGTCTGTTGTTGCAGAAAATGCTTCCCACAATTCTACCTCCACTTTTGCCTGAGTATAAAAAGCGGATAGAGTGATGTATGACAAATAGTTGCAGGATGGCGTTGAGTTGCTTGTCTTAGGTGTTGATCATTTGCTTATATCTCTGATTTTATACTGTGTTAATGTGGCCCCTATCTTATAAGGATCACCTCCTTATCTCCTCATGCCTGTGGGAGCACGATGGGTAAGTTCCCGTTATTGAAACCTGTGTTGTTTTGCGACAGGGATTTTCAGTTTGTTTTCTTGATCTTTACTGCTTTGTCATATTGCACTTTGTGGTGATTATATAGATTTGTGGTGTTTACATGCATTACTATTACTGTGGTAGTAGCAATATACCTGAGACTGACTTTCATTGTTTTTGCCTGAATCCAAAATACTTGCATAAATACTTCCAAAAGCACTAAATGGCAACCTTTTTTAGGTTTGATAGTGATGTTTCACACAATCAGCTGCGTTTTCTTATGGGTTCAGTTTGTAAATTTATTTCTACCTTATTCTGCCGTGCGCATAAAACCACCCCTCAGCTGTCGAGCCTCCACCACCTGGATTAGTTAAAGATCCAGCATTTTTGTCTGCATGTTTACGAGCACGCTCAAGGCGCTATGTGCTATGACTACAGGCAGAAGCAAGTCACACATGAAGTGTTGTGTTCATCTTGCTCTGGGTCCGACTCGAGTGTCCCAAAACTTTTGTTCATCTAGTGTATCTCTATCTTTCTTTCTCCCTTTCCTTCCTTCAGCCTGGTCACCATACTGGTTAGAACCACTGTAACAGATTAAAAGGATGAAAGGAAAGAAAAACACTTTCACAGAACATGGATTCTAATGTGTAAAATCCAGAATTTAAACACGCAACTTAAGCATGGGATGGGTGTGGCCAGCAACAGCTTATTTGCATTAAAGGGACATGGCCCTTAAATGGCTCATTTTGAAACTGTAAATAATGAAGATGGTGAGCTCTCTTTATATGTGAGTGATTTTGTGTAAAGAACTTCATGAACATATTTTCTATAAGCCATAGACCTATTATAAATAAAGTGAGTTTTGCATAATATGCCCCGCTTAAAATTAAAGTAAATATGCTGTGTGAACCAAGTGTGGTGTGAACCATAATTTTCATACAGGATTTTGCAGGTGGTTTTAATGTCATTTTGTCTTTTTTTTTGTATTTCTCAGTGAGACATTTTTTTTTTGTAAATATCTAATATCCTTTTTACAGGTGAATGTGTGCGCTGCATGTTCTGGAATAATTTGGGCTGTATCCATTTCGCCATGGGTAAACACAATCTGGGCATTTTTTACTTTAAGAAAGCCCTCCAAGAAAATGACCACACCTGTGCGCAGCTAGGAGACGGCAAGAACGGCCAGGGTGAGTGGCCATGTGTTTATTAATTCCAGGAATCTTTCTCTGTGTAATGTAATCTAGAAATCTAGTGTCAAGTCTTATTGGTTTGAATGATCCTTGATTAATGCAGTTTAGATTGTTATTCAGCTGAGAAACTCCTCTTTGTGAAAGAAACAATTCAGTGCAAAGTGACATTGGTAAACTTAAGTCAGTGCTGCCTTAACTTTGTCTCAAGATTTGCTTGCTAAATAAGCCTCATGGTATATCGCTTGGGCCTCAGCTTAGTGGTAATGCAAAATAAATGTTATCAGAGTAGTCGTTTGTCATATGTTGTATAACAGTAATTTTGACAAATAGTCTAATGTGTGCTGTTTTTATTGCATTGTTTGTCACAGCTAAAAAGTTCACAGGTATCCCCATGTGTGCTCTCCTGGCGAATAAGCGATATGAGCTGCTCTATAATTGTGGCATTCAGCTGCTGCACATCGGTCGGCCGCTGGCAGCCTTTGAGTGTCTGATGGAAGCGGTGCAGGTGTACCACTCAAACCCACGTCTCTGGCTACGTCTTGCTGAGTGCTGCATCGCTGCCAACAAAGGGGTAAGAAAAAAATACATACAAATGATTCATACCAGCCTGAATCTTTTTACTAAATGTTTATTTTCTTTTATCTTTTATCAGAGTTCTGAGCAGGAAACCAAAGGCCTGCCTAGTAAAAAGGGGATAGTTCAGTCCATTGTAGGGCAGGGTTACCATCGCAAGATCGTCCTAGCATCACAGTCCACACAGAACACAACTTACAGGTGTGTTGCTCTATAAATTCTGCATTTTTTTCCATTGTAATCCTACCCTCTTGATGTGTTTAATCTTGTTTTATTCTCGTATTAAGACTGCTGTAGACATGGCCTTTTTATAATGTAGTGGTTTGTATGTTCTTCAGAAGCTATACTGTTTTTGAATCCGCCTGGGCAACTATGTAAAACTTCTTTTTCTTTCCACCAGGTGGCACTTTATTTCTGTTTTTGTATTGCTCTGCTGTTGTATTGGTGTGAAAGACTGATTCTTAGGATCTTTTTCAAATAATTGATGTTTATTAAAAAATAATTCTCTGTTCTGCAATGTGTGTGT
>JBBPDE010000006.1:9976684-9991005 GCA_037974605.1 Nannopetersius ansorgii
TGTGTGTGTGTGTGTGTGTGTGTGTGTGTGTGTGTGTGTGTGTGTGTGTGTGTGTGTGTGTGTGTGTGTGAGAGAATATATAGTGAGGGCCAGTCGGCAGCGATCCCTGTAGCCAGTATGGAGTTTGCAGCCATCTGTTTGAGGAACGCTCTGCTCCTTCTACCAGAGCACCAGCAACATGAGAGCAAACCAGACAACGGCTCGAAGAGCTCCAGCCAATCAGGCAGCACAGAGAGTGGCAGTGAGAACAGCGATGCCTGCAGGTGTGCACATGTACAGAAAGTGTGAATATACAACCCACCCCTGAACTCTACATACATTTGATCACATATGTCTAGAAACATTTACTTCACTCAGCCATACCTGTCTGGGTTTAACTCCATTATGTCTGAAAGTAGAAGCAGAGCACCAACGGATACAGCAGTGACATACGCTGATCTCAGAGACATTCCTTTTATACGACATCACACTCGCCACTTGCCTTTAAGCATTTGAGAGTAGGTTGGTACACTAACCTTTTCTTGCTCCCTTTGATTCACAGTGGAAAAGGCCAAGAGGGAGACAAGTTCATTCCTGCTGCTCCTTCGTCACCTCTAAGAAAACAGGAAGTTGAGAACCTCAGGTAAGATCAAAGACATCACGCAAAAACGTAAGCGAACATGAAAGGAACTCAAATAATGGTTTGTGTTTGTTGGTCAGTGGTCATCAATCCTGCTTCTGTAGTTCCAACAACACTATGCCACACTTGCTCCAGCTAATTTTATTTCCTTCCTTGACTGAAACAGCTTGCCTGCTTGCCTGTCTGTCCCAAAGTCCACACTTGTGATTTAGGGTTGTGCATAAATGCGCGCTAGTGTGATGTATTTTCGAATTTATAGAAAGTCAAATGTATTACTTAGTAAAACCTTGTTCACATAAATATCACATCTTTGTTGGACAGTCTGTTACCAATATTCTCACAATAATAGTGCCAGCACCAATATTGAAATAGCATGTGAAAATGTCAAGTGCGTTGATCTGTGGGACATATACTTAGCCCAGTACTGCTTTGATGCAGTCTCAAGAAATGGACGCATTTAGAGTTCTCTTGTACACTGTGCTTTTGTGTGTTTGAGAAATGGGTTGCACTTACCGCAAAACATGTGAATGCTCACACCAGAGCACAAAAAAGTGTGAACCTTGGGATGGGCTGCTAGTGTTTGGTGGTGCGCCTTGTTAGATGCAGGCTGGAATTACAATCTGCAGCAAAGTGGATCTCCAGGAGGAGGACTGGAACCACTTTTTCCTTTCAGAAAAGAGTCATAAGCTTGAGACCAGTTATGTCCATTCTTAATTTACTGGTGGCCTGTGTGGTTGCAGGTTTTCATTCCAACAGAGTTGGTGCACATATGAGCTGTTCGAAGACTGTGTTTGTAATGTAAGCCTGCAACTATGACAGCTCATTCTGGGCATTCAGTTCTAAGCTCTCACCTAAAAACACAACACTACTCTGCCTTCCTAGAAATCTTTAGAGAGAAAAAAAAAAAAAAAAAATATCTATATATATATATATATATATATGTTGTAAATAAATTCAAGGGTGTTACATATATATGGAGCTGCACTTCATTCTGTCCTCTAATCATTTCTCTCTCTTCTTACCCTGTTTTTCTCTCTGGAGTTGATTAGGGGGAAAAAGCTTTTTTTTTTTTCTCACACCACTTTCTTCTGCACTTACTCCCTCTCTCCACCCCTTCCCTGTCCGACTTGGGACATTTTTCATTTGTTTGCAGCGGCTGGCTATCCGGACGTGGTGGAAAGGAAAGGGCGGGTGGGTTTGAGGGGTGACCCTGGATTGACACCCTGATGCGGTGACACGTTTACGAGCATAGCTGCCACTTGCTCAGGTTTCACTTCCCGGAATCCTGCAAGCCTTTTGTGTCCCAGCCAGCCGCTGAGGGGCCGCGTCTGCTCCCCACTTTTTTCACCCTCTGTCCCTTCTTTCCTCTTACCCCTTTAATGATGGACTTGTGGCAGAGATGAAGTTAACAGAAAACAGAACAAAGGTGCAGGGTTATGGAGGTGTACAGTTATTAAAGGTACCTCCAATTACTGCTACATTAAGGACAGATTGCTAATTATCATGTTTAATGCAGTTTATAGTTTATGCAAATGTTAATATATAAAGCAATTAAAAAATAAAACAAAGGTTTGTAATTTGCTATGTTTTTGTGTCCAATATATTTAATGCAAATACATGCAAATAAGAAATGATCAGGTCATTCAAAGGAGGTCATCTTTTCTTTCTGCAGTAAAGTTCATTTAAACAGACAGTTACCCCACACTATTAAACAACAGAACTAGACAGCACCTTTGAGTGTGTGTAGTTTGAGAGACTGCTGGGGGTGACTTTGCTCTGCCTGGCATTCGTTGAGTCACAAAAGCCAGATGTTGCCTTGCACTCATTTGGTGTCTGTGCAAGTATATGTGGAGCCAGTGAAATGTTTTTCTAAATCTACAAGAGTGTGTGATTCATCCCTTGAATAAACATGCTGCACCTGGTAATTTCCCCCTCTTTAGAGGCTGTATTTGCATGATATGAAGATGGATTATGGTCATTTCTATGGTAATGAACATTGTGTACAAATGTGAATATTCTGTCTGTCTGTTTAACTCAGGTGCTGTATTTTGGCCTGTAGTGCGTATGTGGCTCTGGCCCTTGGGGACAATTTGATGGCTCTTAACCATGCAGATAAGCTTCTACATCAGCCAAAGCTGTCAGGATCCCTCAAGTAAGTCTCTCAACTTTCATGCCCTTTCTTAAAGCCCCTGCATTCCATTCTACATATCAGTTTTTACCTTTTTTATTTTCATGTCATATTGATGAATGGACACTCACCTGAATTACATTTGAATGACATTGTGGTTCTACCAGTCTGGTCACTCTTTGAACAGTCTTACTTCTTATGAGGTCTCTAAAATCATTTCACTTGTTTTGTTTTATATGTTCCATTTTGCTTTAGGTTTTTAGTGAAGTTCAGATGTTTGAAACAGATATGATTTTTGAAGTGCGTTTGTGGATTTGCCAAACGTTGTCTTGTTTTGAACTAATTTAATTCAGTAACAGGAGCAATTTGACCAGCTTTTGAAGATGTGATATAGTGTGAACTCTATTGCTTTATGTAACTTTTGTGGTTAATGGAGTTGTTGAATATACCAGACAATTCGTTCTTAGATTTTCAGTGATTTTTTTTTGTTTTAAAACTTTCATTTTTTGATCATAAAGTCTGATATCAACAAAGTGGCCCTTTAGTCCAGTTGTTTGTGTGAGAGTGTGATGTTTGGTGGTCAGTAATAGGATTAACAACTCTCCCCAGGTTCCTTGGTCATCTGTATGCTGCTGAAGCTCTAATCTCTCTGGACCGAATTTCTGATGCTATCGCTCACCTCAACCCAGAAAATGTTACTGATGTATCTCTAGGAGTGTCGCCCAGTGAACAGGACCAAGGTACTCTCTCTCTCTCTCTCTCTCACTCACACACACACACGCGCACACACACACACACACACACACACACACACGCGCACACACGCACATCATCTATAAATCAAGAGAGTAGCACTGATGTTTTAGTTGAAGTATTATAAAACATACAAGCCAGTATCACTGGGTTTTGGTGGTAATTGTTTGTCTCTTTTGTTGCATGGTTTTCACTTACATTTGTCTGAAACTACAGGTTCAGATAAAGGGGATCTAGAGCCAGTTGAATCCTGTGAGTATTCCCAGCTATTGTTCTCCTTTTATGTTTTAAAGCCCTTTCCTATGAGGTTTTTGCTTAATAATGAAACATTAATATTTCTGCACTACACTGCCAGCACTTGAGGTGAGAGTGTACATGCTGTAGAATACCTGATCTCAGTACTGGGATGATAAAGGCCATTTCAAAACTGTTTTTATTTGTTTGTTAAATATTGTTTGTTAAAGTAGTTAAATATTGTAGAACTAGATTCTTTTTCACCCCTTTTGATTGTACTGAAATTATGAAATTTGTTTGGAACTTGACCACAACTTGATTTGAGTGCCTGTGGTATATCTGAACATTTTACCTAACCTTAATGTCTTAATGACATTTTGGACAAATTCAAGCAGAAAGTATTTAGCTTGTCTTTCATGATCTTCTCTGGTTTTGTCAGTCAGTTATCTGGTTAAAATTTTCCATCTCAGATAGAACCCTATAGTAGTTGTGTGTAATCCCAGCACCTTTAATCGTGTATTTGTATTAAACTTCTATTCACTGAGAAAATCAACAAAATTTCACCAGGGCTGTTAAAATGTTTGCACATGACTGTATATCTAACTGTATGTGTGTGGGTTTGTGTGTGTGTGTAGCAGGGAAGCAGACTCCTCTGTGTTACCCCAGCACTGTCAGCTCCGCCAGGGCCATGATGCTCTTTAACCTGGGCAGTGCTTACTGCCTGCGAAGTGAATATGAAAAAGCACGCAAATGTCTCCATCAGGTAAATAACCTATATTTGATGCATAAACATTTGACCATTTAGCCTTGATTCTAATTTTTTGGTTTATCTAAGCCAAGCATTTCTGATCTCAATTTTTGTTTCATTTAATTATCTCAATTTTTGGTTCCTCGAGGTCCACATTTGTGTTTTAATTCACTGAATGCAGCCCTGATCCATTTTCACATTTCCAGTTTTCGCCCGTTCTTTATACCTTAGAATTAATTAGGTTTTGTTATCTGTTCTGATTGGCTGCCCTGTATTGTGCCTCATTCAGAAAGCAAATAGGTTGATTATGTCATCACGATAACAGTGAACTAAAATTGGGTTGTATTGGAGTAAGTGGTATGTTTGAAAGCTTTCGGTGCTTGTGTACTACGTAAACATTTTAAAACACCATTGAATTTTTTTTTGTTTCATTTTAATACATTCAAAATGCGAATTCACGAGTCATGAGAAATGTGAATTATATATATCATCATGTTTTGAGAGAATTAAATTACCGTTTCCTTCAATAAAAATGCATTATACTTGTCAGTAACATGCTACACTGCACTAAAGGCATAAATTGTCACAACTCAACAAAGCCTGTGTCTGATTGATGTTAGACCTGAACGTTTATATCTACGTTTCTCTAAATCATCCAGTGTGTGGTGTTTAACTCCTGTGGTAAGATGAAAGTGGTCTTGTTTTGTTTTCCTTTCTCTCTGTAGGCTGCTTCCATGGTCAATCCAAAGGAGATTCCCCCAGAAGCTATTCTACTGGGTGTCTACCTAGAGTTGCAGAATGGTATATTCAAGACCCTGATCTTTATCATATTTAAACATATATTTAAATGTTTTATATTCATTTCTAAGCTATATTTAAACTATTTTAACTGCCTTTGCTTACTTGAAGCTAAAAGCATGCATCTGTTATTTGCTTTATGAAGTGACGCTTTAAATCTCCTGTATCAGTCCATTTTCTCTAACATATCAGTATTTGCAGTTTTAGTGTATAATACTGATTGATCTGCTTGATTCCTTTAGGTAACACACCATTGGCTCTCCAAATCATCAAAAGGAACCAGTTACTCCCGTCAGTCAAGGCCACTTCTTCTCCAGACATGCGCAAGAAACCTCAGCCTTTCCAGCCAGGGCAGCCAATTCAGCCAATACAGATGCCGTCCTCTTTCACACAAGTGCAGCGCAAATGATGTACACATTCTCACCCCAGTGCCATATACCTTTTTAACACTCATTATTTATGAGCCTGGAGCAGCTTGGAGAAATAGGATGGATGAAGGCATCTATAGAGGGGTCCTAATGAAGAAAACCGAAGATGAAAGATTATTGTTCTATTTCCACTGCAGTTGCTTTCCTAGAGCTTGTCATCTGTTAAAACTGTACATCAGCATCATATGGGGTCTATGGAGTCCTAAATAAATTTTATTTACACTAATTTGTGAAATTTTCTTTCATCATTGGAAAATATTTGCAGATTACAATTTTACCAGTTTCATATTTTAATTTCAGTAGTGAATAAAAAGGTCCTGTGCTACTTTTGTTTCCTACATTGGTGTACACCTAAAACCATTGACAGATGAAGTGAATTATACGGGTCTTCTTGTTACAGTGGCACCTTCCAAATGAACAGTCAGTTCTTAAAGTTGAGGTGTTGGAAGCAGGAAAAATGGGCACGCTTAAGGATCTGATGCACTTTGACGAGGGCCAAACTGTGATGACCTCAAAATTCCTCAGATCTCCATATGATCCAGCATGTTTGGGAAGTTCAGGAAAAACTAGCTTGATCCATTGAGGCTCTGCCACAAAACTTATAGGAAATCTGGTCGAGTGTTGGTGTCAGATACCACAGCACACCTACAGAAGTCTGGTGGAGTCCATTCGTTGACAGGTCAGAGCTGTTTTGGGGGTATGAGGGAGTTCTACACAATGTTAGGCAGGTGGCTGATGGGTGTAAAATGAATGACACTGTATGAAGGTACAGGACTATTCCATTCTTAAATTAGTTTATAGTAAGTGTTTTTCATTTTGTTCTATTAAAACCATTATTACTGTAAATTTCTTACTGTATTTACCTGCTTATACTGAAGAAAATGTGCATGTATGAATTTCAGTACATGCTACACGGGGGTGATATTTACATTCTGGCAGTGTGGGAGTTCAGTGTATACCCTTAAAGAAAACAACATTTAAGGGCAAACCTGCATTCAAACTCCACAGTAATGTATACAACTTGGAGCATATTTAGGGTTTATACTATAAAAATAGGCATGGATGGGCTTTTTTTTTTTTAACCACACCATATCGCAGTTTTTCACTACATGTGGGTGCTCTTGGAATGTATATGTAATCAGAGGAATAACCTGCTCTGTAAGTGCTATTTATACTATACTGTAGAATTGCTGCATAATTATGTATAGTTCTACCTGCTGTTTATCCAATCCTATAGAATACAAAATCCTATAGAATACAAAAGTTAAGGAGATCTATTATGCCTGAAATTAAGGACGTCTGTGTCCATTCTGTTGTTGCTGACCTCAAACAAATGGCCGTGAAAGGTGGAATGTGCTCTCCTTGCTGACCTATTCTCAGGCCAGTCCACTGGGGGTGAACAGACCACCTCTTTCTTTCATGTGTGGTCCCTCCCCTTCCCCCTTTTGTCTCTCTATCTCGAGGGTGGCCAGATCCTTTTCCCATGTTTGCTGCTTTTCTCATGCTAAACCTCTTTCACCCCCCTTTTCCCTCCCCCATCTCTCTGCATTGTTACCTAGATCTCCCCTCTGACATTTTCTGTCAATGATCTCCTGAGAGAAAGCGGGGGGGCCGGACCCTTGTTAAAGCCTTTAAAGGAACGGCCCAACTTCAAACAATGCCTCTACTCATATTGTAAATTTAGATGCTTTCATTAATAATAAATCCCTGTATGTCAATAAATGTAATTATCCCGATTCATTACATAATGTTTTGAAATTCAGAAGTTAATTATTTACCCTAACAGCTTAAGGAGAGTCTGCTTGGTAAAATTGCATACAACAGTCTTTAGGAAATCAATCGATATCAGGTTTACGTAAACATTTTGTGGAAAATCACAGGACACAGATGAGCACAGAATTCCACTACCAAATTCGACCAAGCTGGATAGCTGTTTGCAGTGTTTTGACCTGTGTGAACCTGGTTTAAACCGGTTATATCTGCATGGCCATTCCAGTTAGTCTGAAGCTGTGCTGTGTTGGCCTTATGGGCAGGGCCCTGCCATGACCCCTGGCTCTTTGGAATGTAGACACACTAGTCCCTACATAGGTGGCCATGCAGGCTTTTGTTCCTTTTATAATTACACTTTTTTTTTAAATATAAATTTTGTCAAGACAAACAGCCAATACATCAAAAACACACTGTGAAATGAATTACACTGAAGACACGGAGCAGAAATTCAGGATCCCATGAGATACAAGTTTATTTAAGTGTAAACAACCAAACATAAAATCAAAACCTGCATAAGAAAATGTTTAAAGTCCACAAAATACAAGAGCACAAGACTGTAGACCACCAAATATTTCATACAGCCTCCTCAGTCTGAACCAGACACAAAACAAGTATTTTGTTTGGGATTGAAAGGGATAGTGAGTGCTGCTTAGAGAGCTAAAGAGGGAGGGTGAAGGATGAGAAAATCAACTGCGGACCTCTTGGAGGACACCCAACATTACAACCACCGAAGACAACAGACAAGGAATCCGTGTTTGCTACTTTGATCCTACCCTAATCATTACATTTTAAAAGGCAAAACTGATCCCAGGTCTGAGCTTAGGCAGCCATCTACCCACACATCATTGCTTAGCCTGTCTCACAGCTAAGTGAATAATCTAACAAAACGCTGTAATGACTCAAAGAAACGGGGTCTCGATATAATGTCATTTAATCTGGATTCCTAAATATACAAAAGATGGATTGCTGTTTTCAGAAAATCCAACATGAAGAGGAATTTCTAATGTATCCCAAGGCAATAATAATTTCTTCAGGCAGCCAGTTTAGTTCTTTGGTTAATTTACATGTTCTTTGAATGTCTCTCACGTCAATACAGTCATCAGTGAGACCGTTCACTTCCTTTGGGTATCAAAAATATCTCAGCGCAATTACTTTAGTGTTTATTTGGACTGTTGATTTAGACAGCTGTGTTTCTAAATACCACGCTTTGCTTACTCACCCCCTCCCCCTTATTTTCAGAGGTTAATGCAAATTGCTAATTTGGTTGAGAAGGATCCCATGGAATTTGTTTTTTATAGATCAATACAATAAATGCACACACAAAATAGATACTACCTTTTATGAAGCACTAACAAAAGGATTTACTATCCGATTGTAAGAAACAATATCGAATTTGAATCAAATCTCTAGAAAGCTACCTGAGTTTTTTGTAATTTTTTTTTCTTCTTCTTCTTCTTGGTTAATACAATCATTAAAAAGACCATGCACTTCTGAACTGTTGACATTTTCCTTCTGCTTTTTCCAGATTAGGAAACAGGTCAAAAGCTGGAATACACCATACCTGGTGGGAAACCCGTACAGATGCTGACCAAAGGTCTAATCGAAAGATAACATGCCCCAACTAACATTCTCAAGGGCATCTGAGTCTGATTACTAACAATAAGTACAATGTAGACAAGTGTACCTATTCACTGTATTGAACTGGCACCATATGTTCTGAGAACTTGCCCTGAAAATATAATCAACCCCTAAATATCTTTCCACACATACAGCATCTACCAATGAGACAAATTCTGGTTTAGAGTTGCTGCTTGTTGGGAGGACTACACATGATGTCTCCTCAGTACAGATCTACCATGTATTCTTTTCTCTCTCTCTCTCACACACACACACAAACACACACACTCTCCCAAATCAAATGTAATGGGATACCCCTATCAGCACTGTTCAGATAAGGGACCATTAGAGGAATCTTTTAAGTCCGACATACTCTCATCTTTTATCAAAACTGATTATAGATGGTGCATCCAACCTGTATTGACAATCACGTGGGAACTATAGGAGAAAGAGGGGAAAATACAAACAGAGCAAGCTCTTTGGCAGTTTCCAGTCTGATTAAATTCCAAAAGAGCAAAAGAATTAATGTATACTGCAATAGTGTTAAGGCATAGAAACTGAAACCTTTCTCCTAAAGTCTCATACAAACAAGTACCTTGCTCTGTAAAGCTATCACACAGTAATACAATCATGTAGTCAGAGCAATTCACTGCAACCCAACGCAGAATTTTTCTTTCTTTCTTTTTTGGTATATATCAAAGTACGTGTCATCGTTTCTGCTCCATCACTACTTTACACATATGCTTGTCTACAAGGGCTTTTAAAGCATGCAAAAATAATTCTTTTTCCTCTTGAAGAGAAGATATTTCTTTGGATCTCTGGAGGACAGAGCTGCAGTTCAATTTCAAAAACATTACATGATGGCAATAAATATTGAATTATGGGGCAAATCAGAGTGAAAATTTCTCAGCAGCAACATTCCAATTTCATCATTTATCCCATTACTGCCAAATGCCCGATTTGTTCTCTTTTCACAATGACTAGCAGGTGATATTTATTTTGCCATTCTTTATCAGTCTACATTCTGTAACTTTGAAATCAGGTTGCCCACTTTCTGAACTGGTCTTCTTTATTGTGCTGGAAAAGCAACTCCAACACCAGTTGACTCAACATACATGGCAATCCAGCCACAACAAGTTAATGCTAGCCTCTGACTTGACTTTACTGAGGCATTGTAGGGTCACGCTATAATTTAAAAAAAAGGAGAGAAATTCAATAAGATAGCAATCTATAGAGACACTTCTGAACCACTGTCCATGTACATCTCTTTGGCACATGCCCATGTCCACTGGTCTCCATTTGGCAAGAGTTTTCTCTCCATGCTTGTGAGCATACGGGTACAAAAAGCAGCAGTCTACGTAGAAATACTGTCAGGCTAACATGACATTAGAGACTCTTCGTCTCCCCACACACAAAGGCTGCCAAGAATTTGAATGTTCTTCTATTCTGAAAAGCAAAAGGGGATGCATCGCATGAATGAAATCTGATTTTAATACTAAATTAGAGCCAAATACGACTGGCCTTGCAAATGTGCCTGACTTCACCTCCACTGTCAAAAAAACAGACTCTTAAGTTATGTAGCAGACCTAAGAGCAGCAACCCAGTAAAGCACCATCAGCAAGAAAACCCCTCATAAATCTCAGCTCCACCACTACGCAACTGGCTTAACAGACAGGAAATGCCCGTCCAGAAGAGAAAGGAACAAACCAAAAGCAACACCTGACAGGCAGACTTTGGGATTTAGGCCCTGGCAAGGGTATGTGGTCAGGAACAGGCAGTAATTGAGTATATATTTTTAACTGCCTCTCAGTGAAAATTATTCTGGAAAGTTTCAGTTTCAAATGGACTTATTACATGCCTTATCCTCAGACTCACAAAAAATGTGAGAAAAAAAAAACTGCTGTGTACTGTTCTAACAAATCAGTGCTTGTCTTTTTTGTTGCTTTCAAAAGCTTTCTTTTTAATGAACAGTCAAAAGAAGCAGGCAACATCAATCATTAAAGTGGTTACCCACAAATAAAGCAAAAAAAAAAGTCTAATTTTAGACCACGCTCAAGTGATTTGAGATGTTTTGAAAACTGTGTTCCATTGACAGAGCGAATGGTCTCCCAGGAAATCCAAGTCAAAGCTCTTTCTTTCAGGATTTGGCCAATAAATACATTCCAGACATTCGGAAAGGACTTTCCTCAAAAAAACTACATAGTCCTACTAGATTTGGATTACATCCAAGTTTGCTAGCTATAGCAAGTAAGCCATGTGCCAAATAATCTGATCATCTTCACTTCATCTTAACGGTGCATTAGATGAAGAACATACAAAACAGGTAAAGAACTAAACAAACAAGGGTTGATTAAGTTTTATCGTCGGTCCCAAAAATGGGGGGAAAAACAAAAACATCTTCAAACGCTTCACAGAATTCTCTTTGCCTCATTCTTTATAACATCTATGGAAGTGGGAACAATCCGTTTCTTGCATTACTCAAAGCCTGGGCTCTATTCAATACCACCAGACCTACCAATGCATCAGCAAAAGACTATCATTCATACTGTAGGCCATCAAGCAGTTTGGTAGTTGTTTCCATAGGCTTGCATATTTTTTTTTTATGGAAATCAACACAAAGTGAGGTATGCACAATGAGGCATTTGTACACAGAGGTACATAAGTTGTGAGGTAAGAGGTTTAGATGAGGTATGATGCAAATGAAAACCAACGTAAAAAAAAAACTTAATCCAGAATGAAACAAAACCAAAAGAAACAGTAGATTTATCAAAACATTATCCAAATGTTTCTGCCAAAAACATGCAGCCCTAAACTTTTGGTTTACTGTACTGGAACATTCAGGGGTCCAACCTGTGTTCTATGCACAGTAACAATCAGGAGAAATTTGTGCGAGCTGTGCAAATATCAACCAAACATTGCTTCATTTCTTATGTTATGTTCTCTGACTCTACAAATAAAAAAGCACTGAGGTAGACTTCTTTATAAAACTTCACAGACTCTGCACACACAAGAGAGAGTACATTCATACATAGGCTAGATGAGGTAGGTATAATGCAGAGACTGAAACTTATTTCAAGAATGCTAGAAATTCCCTGAGAAAAAAATCAAATAAGAAAGATTTCAAGACACAGATCAAGAGCAAAATAGCCTAAACTACCAGCAACCACAGTCTTTTTGCTCTACTCCTACTCTGACAAATGGCTTGTGTACGACAGGGACACTTTCGCCAGCAGCACAAAATTATACTACAATCATGATAAATAGATGTGTAAAAAGGCTCTGTACTACTGACACATTTCCTAAATTCAGCCATGTTTGCTCCTGATGGGTGTGTACCTAAATCTTCTTCTTTACCTCCTCGGCTACCACACATTTCAAAGCTCGAACAAAGTAGCTCAGAACATGAGGATTCGGTTGTTTCCAAAGTCAACGGCTACAATCATTCCGTCAGGGGTAACGGCTATACCCGATGGGCGATCCATCTGCCCAAAACCGCCACCCTGAGTCCCGAACTTGCATAAGAAGTTGCCATTGGGTTCAAACACCTGAATACGATGGTTGCGCGAGTCAGCCACGATAATGCGATCCTCTTGGTCTACAGCTACGCCTTGTGGACGCAAGAACTGCCCATTGCCCGTTCCTTCAGAGCCAAGAAAGCGAGCTGACTGGCAGTCAGGCCTGATGACGAGCAGACGATGATTGTTGAAGTCAGTCACCACTAGGTGGCCCTCCTGATTGAAGGCAACTCCTCGAGGAGAGTCGAAATGCTTCCAGAGGGCACCTTCAAAACCATACTTGTTGAGGAACACTCCATCAGGCCCAAACAGCTGCACTCGGTGGTTGCGCGTGTCCGAGACCAGAATCTTTCCCTCTGAATTAACGGCCACGTCCCAGGGATAGTTGAACTGCCCGTTTTTGGTTCCCTTTTCACCAAACTTGAGAAGGAACTGCCCATCAAAGGTGAAGATCTGGATGCGGTGATTGTCCTTATCAGCCACAATGATTCTTCTCTGGCTGTCGCAGGCAACCCCAGCAGGCCGGTCAAACTGGCCAGGGCGTGAACCCAAAGTGCCAAATTTGTGGTGAAAAGAGCCGCACGGCTTGAAGATCTGTATGCGATTGTTGCTTCGGTCAGCCACAATCACATAGCCTTCTTTATCAACGCATATGCCCCAAGGTCGACACAACTGTCCATCGCCATCGCCCTCTCCACCAAAGGATGCAACAGGTAGACCAATGCCTCCATAGCTGCGGCCAGATTTGACCACGACTTTGAAGGGGCTTCCCTCAATGTGCTGGTTGCAGATAAGCACAGAAAGTAGGTGCTCACCTTCACTCTTGGGGAGGTAACTGACCGTATAGGTGCCATCTTGGTGGTCAGACACATCAGCACTGGACAGATTTCCATCTGGACTCATTAAAACCACAGACACACCATCACCACCAGACATCCGTGTCTCTCCATCATGGTCGTAGCCCACCACCGTAAATGAGGTCAACTTTCCGGGAAGAGCTCTTTTGAGGCCTTCCCCATGGGCTTTAGTGGCTGATGCAAAAGCTCCACTGCTGATGAGGCCCATGGACTTGATGGCAATCAAAAGAGCCTGATCTGGAGGTGTGAACATAATACGATCGTCCTCCTGCGGCTGCAGAATGCAGCGTAGAGCTTTCAGCTCCTGCAGCTGGTTTAACATGTGCTCACGGGCAAGCAGGATGTCCATGCTGCGGCCATCCTCCAGCACCTTCGTTACTGTGGCGATAGTGCTGTCCAGCTTGGTAAGATTCTGGTGTAACTTCTCTACCTGAAGATACAGCGACTTTGCCTTCACTTGACGGATCTTCTCCAACTGTACAGGGGAAAAAGGACACCAAATATAATTTCAACACTTTAGGTCAGATGATTTTGCTGAAGTACATGGGACACTACTTTAGGGCTCAATTTTCCACTGTTAATCTACAGAAAGCTATATTTACTCTACTGGATTTACTGTATAAAAAGGTTACTATTACTGTTTAGCAACTGTGTTTACAAGGTTTACTGTAACCTAAATAACTAACCTAAATTAACTACATTGAAAAAAAAACTGTAGAAATAGGCTACAGTCAAGATCTTGAAGAACCACCAAGTGTTTATTTTTAAAAAAAAAACAACTTAAGGCTACTGTAGGCCATCTTTCCCAAATAAGGCAGAGTAACTTAAAATTATTCCAAACAAAGAGGGGTCAG
>JBBPDE010000006.1:10010111-10026158 GCA_037974605.1 Nannopetersius ansorgii
GTCTGTGTCCAGTTATTTTTAATTTCTCAGTTAATGACTTACTTTGCTGTTGAAATGTGGTTCAGTTTTGTTTTTTTGTTTTTTTATATCTAGTGACAAAATCCTGAGTCATTAATCACTGAAGAAGGTTCCAGTTGCATGGAATACAGTCAGATGACAGTGATGTAAATGAGACATCATGTTAAGCATTTCCCCTCGAGCAGCCAACACTGGCAAAACAATGCTTTCAGACTGTACAGTTTTGTTTCTTTTTACCCTAGTACTAAACACAGAAATAAAATTGTTGCCGTACAGTGAATTTTAAAATCAGATTTGCTTCTCTGTCTCACTTACACTTGCCATTGTCACATGCAGGTGGAGAGAACATTTGTTTTTAGTTTCCCCTCTTCTCCAGCTCACGTTTGCATACAGAGTGCTGGGAAATGCCAATGGGCTGCAGTTCTGTTCTGTGGATCTGAATACACAGTGTGTATGTAGTCTCCTGCACAATATGCAAGTTTTGGAAATGACAGAAAAATGAATCATAATCCTGTGTACTGTTGCATCCCTAGAGTCCCTGCGTCACAAATTAGAACAAATAAGAACTTAATTTTGGTTTATGATCATTAATGCTTTGAATGGTACTACCAGACCACCATTAGAACACACAAAACAGTGCCTGAAAAGTGATTAAAAATGTACATTTGCAGATTTCTAAAAAGACTAAAAGCCATATTCTTATTTTTTAAGGATCGCAGTAATTTACTTTCACAGAATAATGTATATTTATACTGAACTGCTGCTTTTTGTACTCTGGGGCCACTCCATCCTGTTCACTGTATACATGTGAAGTATATCGGAGATGAAAAAGTTTACTTTCACTTTGACTTCTGAGCAGCTGAGAGGCAGCTGGTGGCCTGGTGTTAAGGGAGTTGCCCCTGTGATCAAAAGGCAGTGGGTTAGAATCCCAGGACAGCCAGTGGCATCACTGAGGTCAACCTTTAAGCAAGGCACAGTCTCCACACACTGCTCCCCCTGAATGATGTGGTGTGCATGCATGACTATAAGGGGCTACTTTACTTACTTAACCTCCAAATGACTTCATAGGTCACAGAGTCACATTTCCATCAGAGACTATGATGAGAGATGATAACCAAGGTCTCTTGACATATAAAGTGCTGGAAGAACACAACCTGGGTGGCATAAGTGCCAAACTCACCGCGTTTTCGTGCTGCTGACAGTAGTCTACTCGGTCCTGGAAAACTGGGAGCAGGGAGAAGTTGTGGAAGGACTGAGACAGGCTGGAGGTGTTGGCTCGGCCTGCCAGGTGCAGACTGTCCATCAGTCTCTCGATGAGGTGGTCTTTGGTCAGGCGGACCCTCTGGTGGGCCCGCACGCAGTTGTCACAGAGGTATTCCTGGCAGTCCAGGCAGTGCGAGGTAGCGGGGTTGCCTTCGTCGCAGGAGCTGCACTGGGGGTCCGCGAGGTGGTGGGTGCGCAGCAGCCCCCCGTGGGGGTTCCCATTACCCCCGCCGTTGCCCCTGCAGTTGTTCCCTTTGCCCTGCTCCTCGGAGGATACCACGACATCAAGCAGGTCGCTGAACAGAAACGTGGACGAGGGCAGGGCGTCCACGCCGGACTCGGACATGGCCACTTTTTGGTCACAGGTGGGGCATCGGAGCTTCAGAGGGTCTCCGTTGTTTCTCAGGCCCTCCAGGCATTGCCTGCAGAAGGCGTGCAGGCAGGGCAGGACGTGGAGTCTTCTGGTGGATGAGGTAGAGGAGTTGGACGTCTGGGAGGAGGATGAAGAGGTAGATGAACTGGAGGAGATCGGAGCGGATGAGCCACACAGCTCCTTGCACAGAGGACACGTCTGCAAGTCTGAGTCTGGAAACGACGCCATTTGGACGCAGATCAGCACTTCATTTAAGACACAGAGATTTGGCCCTGGTTATTTGGGCTTGATGGTGAATGACCGTGTTCTCTAGACCATCCCGGGGTGTCTGCCTGTCTCTCTGTTTGAGCCTAACTTCAGTCAGATTGTGGTGGACAGCGCCGATGGTGCAACTGACGCAAACTTGGTCTTCACCTGAGCTTTACTTAGCTGCCTGGGCTCTGGAGAGCGCGTTAGAAGCCTCTCTGCCTAGCATGGAAGTGGCGTTACGCTGTCTCAGCTGCCGGCCACTCAGCGTCGTGGTGTTGTGGGCTCCCCGCTCCGATCCTCCCCCACCGCGGCATGACTCCACTCAGGCCACACGTTCCACACGCTCGCTGGGCTGTTTCTCCCCCCCCTGTCTCTGGGCTGCTTTTCGTCCCGAATGCAAAGCGCCTCGTCTCCCATGAAACGCTCTATTTAATCCTGCTCTTCCCCCCTCGCATGTTTTCGAGTGTCGGTGCTCCGGGAGACTAAATAATTCACCAAACTACAGTCCATGTAGCTCCAGCAGCTAGGAGCTCCTCTTACGGTTCTACCTGGCTCGCTTTCAACGGACTGGGGAGGCCCGCAGACAGCCTCTCTCGCCCGACTCTCGGCCAACAGTTCTGGGAGTAAAAAAAGGAAACCGGAGAGTCTCCCTCAGCATGGAGCTCCCTTTACCCCCCACAACTGTCCCCTTTCCCACCGCTCTACTCGGGCAACGGCAGCCAAGTCACCGCAGCCCCGCTCCAACGGACCGTCCAAACGAGCTAGTTTCTCCTCCAGCTTTTCTTCTCAAGCTCGCCCGTTCTCAACGCCATTCGAGCATCCGATCCTCTGGGTCGCCGTTCCGTCCGTATAACGCGAGTCGCCACGCATAATCGAGCAAAAATGACTCCGTGCTGGGAGATTGGAGCACATTTCCGCTCCAGCACACAGGGGCAAGGCTAGGAGGGGGGAGGGGGGTTGAAGAGAGCGGGTGGTGGGTGTAGGGAGGGAAAAGGAGGAGGGAGAGGAGGGGGAGGGCCGGGGCAGCGCCCCCCCTACCTCACTAGCGGTAGAAAGATTGAGTCACTTTACTGAACCGACTCTTCTGAACTGGTGGTTTCGAAGGCACGTTTGATTCATATCAAAAGAACCGACTTCTCTGAACCGTCGTAATCGTCGTACACAATGGTCAAAAGTATTGGGACATAACCGTTGAATTTGGGTGGCCCCTTTCTTCCAGTAAAGGAACATCTTAATGCTGCAATATATCAAGATATTTAACTTTGTGTACACCGTTTGGGCAAGGCGAATTTCTATTCCAGCATGACTGTGCCCCAGTGTACAAAGCAAGGTCCAAAATGACATGGATGAGGTTGTTTTAAAAGTGCTATATAAATCTATTAAAGTTGAAAGTTGAAGTTGAAAGAACTTAAGTGTCCCGCACAGAGCCCTAACTCGTTCCAGGCCTTCTTATCCGACACCAGTGCCTGACATCATAAATGCTCTACAAAATGAAAGATACACATTCGCTCCACAGAAACACAGCAACATCTTGTGGAAATCCTTCCAAGAAGAGTAGAAGCTGTTATAGCTGCAACTCCACATTAAAGTCTATGTATTTGAATGCAGTGTCATTAAAGTCCCTGCTAGTGTAATGGGCAGGCGTCCCAATACTTTTGTCTTAACAGTGTATGTCCGATTCAGCCGTTAATTTTCATATTCAGACTGCGAGAGGGGGGCGGTCTTCTTGCTGTCTGCAGTGACTAAAAATGTATGATTCAACACTAATGTCTGCTGCACATAAATGAATTGTGATAATGTAAATTGTATTGTGGCTTTGTTGATAATAATTTACCTTAATTATATATATATATATTTTTCTCATTTCCACAGGTCGGCAGTTCATTGTGGACTATGCCTAGGAAGTCTTCAAAGTGATTATATTTGTATGCAGTCATATCCTAAAGCATGCGCCCCATAACTTTTTGATTTTTCCCTTGTATCACATTCTATTGTATTCATTTTGTCACAGTCTCAGAACCAAAGCATTTAATTAGGGTTTTGTCGTCAAAAACCCTAAAGTCAGCCTTTGTAATGCTACAGTGTCCACCCCTGATGTAAAAGATAGCTACCACATGTAGGAGTGGCTTCTGAGCTCATTTACAGGCTCTCAGGATGGGGTGTCGGTGTGGCTTTGGGGACTGAGGAGGAAGCCTCTCGGTGGGGTTTACACACCAGATGCGGGCTAGCCAATAAAGCAGTGGGATGCCTGGCTGAATGACAGGGCTCCACGAGAGACCCTTTGACCCCCATTATTGTGGGCTGGATTAGGGGTAGTGGAGGCTGGTCACTCTCTGCTCAGATACTCTGACCATCCCAAGGACGTTTCATTGATCTTCATGAGGAAAGGCCGGAATGGGGGTGGGGTGAGGGCAGGAGCACTGCAAAACTCAGCAAACCAGGGAAGGGTCATGTCACATGGTGGAAATGACCACAGGCAATGTGGTGAGGGGGTTGTGCGTGCATGTGTGTGTGTGTGTGGTGTGTATAATGGGGTGTTGGTTCTTTCTTAGACACAGGAAACAAGCAGTCCTTTCGAGTGTCACTTTCATTCAGCATCAGTGGATAAGTTTATAAAAAGCAACCCTCATTGTAAAAAAGTGTCTGAAAAGCGAATTAATAATTCAGCATATTGATATGCATTGTCAAATGCAACTGATACTGGCTGGTTGATGTTTAGAACTTTTTTTTCAGAGAAAAAAATCAAAATTGCTCTCTATCCAGTTTAACAAACAAAGGCAAATCCATTACACACTCAAAAATTAACCAGCTTAATAAACAAAAACTACCACCATTAAATAAACTAAAGGTGTAAATATGTTGACACTACTATTTTTGACTTAAAGGAAATGTTTGGTGTGACTGAATGAAATTCATACAACATTTTTTTGTGTTGTCTTTTGTGCAACAAATGTTCCTGTATGTTTTGGAGGAAGATTGGAGTGAAATGTTATAGGGGAGTGATGGAGTGTGCACATGTGGCCTGGGTGTCCAAGCTGCTGCAGTGCAACTGGCAGAAGTGTGAGCAGTATTCCCTCAGGGAACAAGAGCGGCCATGTGTTACATTTACATTCAGTGGGTTAACTGAAGCTTTTGTCTCGGTTGGCTTTCAGCGTGTGTGGAGTGTGGATCCGGTGATCTTTTTTGTTTTACTGTGCTCAAGTGACAATACCAAATTATATACAATATATTTATATTGTATATGCACACATTCCAAAACAAAGACTATTAGCAGAAGGATAACGTTCTCTGACTGTAGCTGCTCTCATCCCAGCCACAATACCTTTGGCCTTACATTATACTTTAAGAGCCTTGTTGAATTGACTGCTTATGATAATGTAAAATAATGTAAATAAAGCCTCAAAGGTTACTATTACTTATCGTGTTCAGGTTCTGTATAAATCAATTTCCACTGTTTTTCTGACTGTCCCAGACCTCACTGGGCAAATGATGCATTTAGATTTAAACGTGTTCAGCAAAACTGAGCTCATAGTGGACCCCTAGTGGATCAAACTAGCTTTACAGGTTTTACAGCAGCTCCTATATCAACAGTTTCTCTATGTGGTTTTGGTTCCTGGTCAGTTGTTTTACCCTGCCAGCATGCAGAGATTCATCTCTTGAATACCTGACTCAGCTCCTGAGAGACGAAACAGAACAAAAATATGGATGGGAGGTGCATGGTATTAGTAATAGCTCAGACTGTGCAGATTTTCCACCCATTTAGTGAGTGAGACACGATTTAGATGCGGTATTAAATATATGCGTACAAAAACTGATCAGCCTGGACATCATTGGTTTATTTGTAAGAAGTGTATCTAGAAGTGCACACAGAATTAATTCATTTTCAATTGAGTTCTTTCCACACATGTATAGACATGTATAATGGTGTAGCTGTGTTACATGCGTGTTCAAAACGGACACAGTACATTTGTACAAAAATATACACGAGTGTACAGGGAGTTACACTGAGGCTACCTGTCTTTTTTTCTGTGTGACTGAATCTATTGTCTAATATTAAAAATAATCCCCGACTCATCCTTTCATCTGGGGTTTCTTTCACATAAAAGCAACAGACGGCAGACAAAGAGGGTGCAGCCGTCACATGATTTACAACGAGCTGGCTCAAGTGTTTATCGTTTTTATCTGTTTACCACTCTGTGATGGGCTGATCAATTATGATGCGGGACACAGAAGTAAATACAGCATCAAGTCTGAAACTTGATCAACTGCAACATGATCAGGTAGGAAAACTCTATTTTAATTTTTGCATTTCATGCAAAATGCAATTAATGCTATACATTACTTTAAAAAGTATCAGAGTAATAAAGACAAAGGGCTTAAGTGAGTGAAATAAGAAAAACAGAAACTAAAATAGAAAAATCTTTCTAAGCAAAACAAAAATTGACAGGGCAGTACTTTTACTTTGGCCTAAATTGAGCAGACTGCTATTTTAAAAAAAACATTATTTTGTGAATTCATTTTTGGATTATACCTCTTGTTTCACTGTTGAGGTGCTTATAATAATTATCCCAGTGACTCTCACTCTTTTTTTTTTATTTATGTGGCTAGAGGTGCTATAGCTGCAATAGAGCAGCACTCCAGCTGCAGACCTTTGAAAGCTCTACATGTGTTTCTTTTATTTTCTTTTGGGCTGTACGGTGGGACAGACAAAATGAACTTCACTCCAGTGGTAATTCAAGGTAAGTGTTCCTTTCTCTGTCATTTCGACAGGACTCTAATGCACACTAACTATTGTGTGTCACAGAGTTCAAGGAGGCTCTAGATTTAATGCCACAGCCTACAGACATGCGCTTGAACTCAGAGGGGGTTCCGCAGTAACTGAACGACCTACTATTACTTTAAGATGAATAAAAGGCAAAAGATATTAACACTAAAGAGAAACACACTAGCTCACTCCGAACACAGCCATTATTACCACCAGCACAGCCAGGACCTTTAAATTACTCAAAGTACCAGCAGCCAACTGCAGGAAAGAAAGAAAATTAGGTGGATTTACCCAGTTAGGGTGAAAGACTACATGCTATTAAAAAAATATGCGTAGTAACACATATGTTGAATGTTCACATTGTCCCAAAAAAAAAATACATTCAGTACCAGTAGTTTATATTCCCCAAATGATAACAAACAAGTCAGTACTAGAATACAGCTTTATTACCTGCAATTAGTGTCAAACTTTGATAGAAAAGATTAAATAATTTATTATTTTTTCACATTTGCAGTTACACTTGAAACACTGACATTGTGCTAGCTACTGCATTAGACACTTTAAACCAGTGCATCCAATACATGACATCAGTCCAGCCCTCAGAATTAATAAAGACTATTGGTTTGTAGTGTTATAATAAGAGCAGCACTTTCTTAAAAAGTTATTAAACAAAACAACCCTGTTCTTTTTGTTGAAATCTTTTGGCAAATTCTCCAAGCCAAGGTTAGCTGGCTAGTTAATTTACAATTTAATCACTGTAGTGCCATAAGTACTCCAAACTATGTGCAACAGATTCATGACTTAAACAGCTCGTAAAAGCAACCTAATGTGGTTGCAAAGTGTCTCCTTGCTCAAACAGCACGTCCCAGAATTTAAACAGACTGATATTAGTCTTAAATGAAGCTTACAGAAGTGTTATTGGGGTCCAAACCCAGCTCAATGCCTCACAGATTTGTGCTGTTTGCATCAACCATTTGTTTTCTTGATTCACAGTACAGGTAAAATGTATTGTTCCATAATGATAATTAAATACAAATACAGAAAATACTGTTGATGGAATGAGTGTTTTTCACATTCAGAGATGTTCTCCACTTCAGAAGACCTCCATCTAGTGGACAGCGGGTACATTACATAGACGCATTGCATCCAGGCAGTGCAGTACACAGACATTGAATAGCTATTCCCTTCATCTTTTGGCCAACACAAGTGCCAGCAATAATTTGAAATGCAACAGAGAATCCCACACAACAAAAGGATGATTTTCATCCAATAATTATTTCAGGCTCCTGTGAGACTGTATGTACAGTGTTTGCACAAATGGCTAAGGACTTATTACTTAATCTTATAACCTACTTAATCCTTATTTAAGTGCCCTGCTTCCAAGTTACATTTGCAGCCAACATAACCAACACACTGATTTACAGCAGACGCACATCACACCTGGAATTTAATCCTGACTGCTTTAAAAACAAACTTCCCATCTGCTTCTATAATAAAACCAAAGTGCATTCAGATAATACTTTCTATGAATCAGTGGGCAAACCACTACAAACCGCCACATCACTATGGCAGCATGTGATACAGGTCTTGCTGTCCATGTGTTACAGGTCTGGCAGATGTGTGAGACCTCATCAGCCTTTCCAGTCCCAAGGAATGCACAGATCTCCGTCTTGCATGACAGAGTAGAAGTGTGAGACACGGAGGTGCAGGCCCTGCATGTAGGGAGACCTCTCTTCCATTAGACGTCTGCAACATGGGATCATCTGACTGCTGGACACACTGGGCTCTTTGGACAAACTGCGTAGAGACAGGTCCTGAACACAGTTGGACATGACATCCTCTTCCTCAGCCTCTAACCTGCAGGTACACACACAGATTCTACTGAGCTGAGAGGTCTAACGTAATAGTCTTCCATGTGAGCCAACCCTAGAGCTTACTTGGTTCTGAGATTTAGGTCTGAACCTAAATCTGAGTAAAGTTTAGTTTCACAGACGTGGATTAGTTTGTAAATCCTGGGATTAGCGCTTAGCCAGTAGCATTTTTTTCACATATTTGTAGAATTGCTTCATGCTTTAGTGCTGTTACAAGAACAAATGCCTGTGTCATACATTGACCACTTGATGTTAATGGATACAGAAAGCCCCTGGATTCTTGACCCTGGATGTGTTGACCAGCACTCCAGAGTAAACCACATCTATAATCAGTGAGTCTGAGCCCCACTGAAACCTGAGATTACCTGTGAGCCACAGCAGCAAAACTTTGGAGGGTTCTAAAGAAATCTTTAAAAATGATGCCACTAAAATGTCTTTTAAAAGCTCACTACATCCAGTATTCATGATTCAAATTACAAAACATATCAAGGTTAATTATTGTAACAACACTGTTCGCTTAACATTCTTGCTTGCTGCTGTTTAACCTGCAACATATAACTTCAATAACTCACACACGTGACTGTCATACTTTTCCAAGGAAGACGGCACATGAACGCACAGATGGCAAAAGACACATTGACATGGGAACGTGGTCTATTTAGTAATGTTAAAGAAAAAAACAAAAAATACTGCAGAAAATATATCAATTCAAGCACTTTTTCAAAAACTTTCAAAAGTATTTCACACCAACTATAATACAGGTCATACAGTCAACATCATTTGATGCGATGTGTTGTGTCATCGCATCATAAACATGTTTGATATATCAGTTCTGGACATGGACAAGATTCTTCTTGGGGTGTTTAACTTGCTCTCATTCTAATGAATCTCAAAATAGATTACATAGACTTCAGCTAAACCTAGATGAAAGCCATCATTGAATTACTCTCTTTATTGATCATCTAACCTGAACATTGATTCCAGTATAACTGACCAGAAGAACAGTTCATTTATTGCTTTTGTAGGTGTGAACTAGCCATAGTAACACTCACTGGTCCTTGCGCTGAATGCGCCTGCGGGCCTCCTGAGCGTGGCTCTGCAGGAAGTTTTGTAATTGGACAGGATCACACATCGTTGGGATAATGAAATGCCCCATCTCATGAAGACTGGGAGTGGAACGGTCACTATGGCAACCACAGAACAGAGAGTACAGAAAATGATAACACAGTGAACAGGGAAGTTTATCAATTGTTCTGATAAACACTGAAGAATCACTGGTCTAAGGCAAAAAAAAAAAACAACCACTATAATGATTTCAGAGCATACGTTAAATGTATTGTAGTTGTTTACAAGCCAAAACCCTCCAAATGACAAATTCAGTAGTTTAAAACTAACTGTGTATTAAAATATGCAGAAGTGTTTCCATTGTTTACCTATTTTTACTGCACTTATGTAAGGATCACCCAAACTTTTGCATACAACTGCATGTATTTATAGTAGTTCCACATTTTTAATGTGTTATTCTGACTATTGAAGTTACCACAAATGGTGCAGCATAAGAAAAACACTAATAAATAATACACAATCTAATATAGATGGTGTAAAAGAATTAGCCTTACTTCTCCAGGGTCATTATGAGGCCTTGCAGGCTTCGGGGGTGCAGGGCAAGTCGCTGAGGCAGCAGTCTCTTGTGGAAGGTATTAAGGGTGCTGTAATGCTCCTCGAGAGGCAGAACCGGGCCTACCCTCTCCAAATGGATCACTTGGATCCCCCCTAACAGTAAACTGATCCTGTCTTTTAACCACTGTGTCTGCTGGAACAGACTACAGTAACTAGGCAACCTCTGGAAAAGCTGCAAACACAGACCAACATACAGAATCAGAATTGTGGTTAAACAACACATACGTTCAATCAAAAGCAACTGGAATTAAATGAACGTGTTACTTTTGTCCACTGATGGTGCACGTCCATTGTTCCCAGCATCACATAGCCTGAGGCATTCATCCCTGACTGATCAGTAAAGATTACTGTGTGTCCTGTGCAAGTTGAAAATGACTTGTAAGCAAAATAATGTGGGTCTTTGACAGAGCTCATCAATATAGGTATTTGTACAGGAATAAAATACACATATAAAGTTCAATCACATAAAACCAAACTAGTTTCAGACTAGTCGTTATATCTCAATTAAATGTCATCCTAATTAGCCAGTATTAAATTATAATTAAAATAATTACACTTAGTGTGTATGTGAATTTATAAAACGTTGAATACGATGTCTGAAAATACCTATAACTTATTTTCAAGAGTGTATATAATAACTAATAATACAAGCAGTGGCTTCAAAGACTTGGTAGTGTGGAAGTATATAATGCTTATAATGCTTCTGTGGACACAGTACCTCTCAGATTGAGCAGGGCTTCTGGGCTCTGTAAAGAGAGACGGCTGAGACTCTGCAACTGACAGTACCTGTGTGCAACTCCCCATTTGCGCTGCCACCTGCATGACGGAAGACACCATTAAACCGTTTCCACACAAATTTGACATTGATGTTTTTGCTGTGACTTCCCGAATTGAGCTTTATCAGAAAGTTATAAAGTATATTTAGGAGATTCCAAACTATATTAACCAGTGGCTCTTGCTAACTGAACTGCTATTTGCCTCAAATGTTGAATAAAAAAAGCATATAACCACACAAAAATTTTTAAAAGAAATGACTCAGGCTGAAGGCTGCATAGAAAAGAGTCTTTTTTCACAAAGACTCCAGCTGACCTGATATCCACTAGACCCAGTTTTTCAATGAGCTCTCTCTTCAGTCTTTTCAGCTCTGCTCGCCGGGGAACACTTGCATTCTGCTTCTTTGTGGCTTCTGGTTCGTTATTTTTCAACCACAGACTGGAATAAGAAAGCAGTACTTTGTTAAACTATACATTACGTACTAACTCTGCATTTCAAGACCACTTTAATTCATAAAAAAATTTGGCAGCACTTAAATCTAAAAAGCTCCACTGGCTTTATAAACAACAGGGTACAGTAAACAATGTTTTAGGAAAAAAAGTCTGGCAGCACTAGTAGTGTCTGAAGGCCTATGTCACCACAAAAATAGGTGCCATTAGCACTTATTTTATTATGCACTACATGACCTTACTGGTCTTATTTCCTTTATCTTTATATTCATACTCCACAAATGCATACTATGCAGAAGAATCTAAAAAATAAATAAAAATATGTACATAGAAGGCTAGAATGCTCCAAACCAAGTTGTTTTTAACATCCTAGTAGAATTCTGGTTAGATATTTGTTTAGACAAGCTTTGTTAGGCATTCCACAAGCATGATCAGATTTTTAAAGAAAAGATTAGAGAGATCTCACACAGGCCAAAATGGGCCAAAACAGGTTTAATTGTGTTTAAATAACTGAATAGTACCTGAGAGTAGTCTCCATTTTCTTGGCGTGTTCCAGCTCCTGTTCTGGGTCTCGGAACCCTGTGAAGCTGTAGTACGTCTTGTCCCATTTTATGGGCCGATAAAAAGGAATTCCACCTTGTTGTGGCGAGTTCTGGCTCTCTGCTCTGGCTTTGAGAAGTCCCTGCATGTGTTCCAGTGGCAAGCTACAGGACTTCAGTACCTCCATCACTGTGCTCATGACATCCTTAGACTGCAGAGTGAAAGTCACTGATCGAAAACCTGGGAAACAGACAAATACGCATGGAAATTCACTAAATTATATTTATATTGAAGAATTCTCCTAACATTTCTCATATACACACTGTTCTGCCTTAAACATCTTACATGCCACAATAAATACCCCTCTATGATGACTTCCGTAACTCAAATGCTATTTAACTAACATGGTCAGCAAAGTAATTACTACGGCAGAGGTGCATTGTGTGCAGGGAAATTGGGCAGATGAGAAACCACACAGGAACAACCTGAATTAACACAGATATATTTGGTCAACTTCTGTGTTCATACTCATGGATGCAAAGAACTATTTAAGAATGGTGTGACAAGCTTAAAGAACTGCAGGTTAAAGCAGGGCGTGCTGCCTGGTGGTGGGTCCAGCCTAGAGCGAGTCCACCCTGAGTCTGGCCTGGAGTGTCATGTAAAATGGGCCTTTTTATGACAAAAACTTAAGGACACTTTAAACTTACACTCCAGACTGGTCAAAAAAAGGTAATTAGGGAAACATTAAACTTACCAGAGGGCACAACACTGTCACTCTCACTGTCAATTTTCTCCTTTGTGTCCCGGACATAAAAAGTGAGTTTTGTGGGCTTGAGTGACTTCATGCCTGGTTTTTGAAGATTCTCCAGATAGCCATTTAACCGTTTAAGAGAGTTTTCATTCACTTCCTGCACACCAGAGCACAAAAAGAGAGTTGAAAGAACTGAGATGAAATATTGGGTTCTTTATAGGTTTATATGAACAATGAAACTCAAAGAACCACTGAATGTTTAACTGGTTCTTTGCATGGTTAATTGGCTATTCTATGATGGATACAGTCCCTTAAAGAACACTTCAGAAGTAGTCGCAAAATGGGTTTCACTACAGTTACCAAGCCAAAGGGCATTTTTAGGTACAGCCCTTTTTGCTAAAAGTGACATACAGAATAATATAAGTTATGGCAGTACTGACACCCATAAACCCTGAGGCTGCTCTCTCCAAACACAGAACTGTGAGAAAAACCGAGCATTAATCTCTTACCCTTTCTCTGGGGTGCTGGCCAAAGAAGTCAGGGTGTACAGCAAAGTAAAATGGTCGGAGTGCATTAACGGCATCTGCTCCAGACAGAGCTCTTCTCTGAACTATCTGAGACGCACAGCATATGCCACCAAGCCTGACCATGATAAAGAGGTAGAGAGAAGGATAAGCAGAATAACAAGCTGCAGCAACTGTCTCAATTTAAGCACTACATATAATGCAGATTAAAGGGGATTACTCCTAAATTCCAATTAAAGTGTTTGGGAATGGCACTTATTCTACAATTTACAGCCAGTGAAACACTAGTATGTATATATACATACATGTATATGCTTTAGTCAACCAACCTCATGCGTAGGAAGGAGGATAATGACATCACTTTAGCAGTAATCAGGAGTTAACAAACCCTGAAAGCATTCCTGAAACAGAATGAAATCACATCAGTTGAAACGCAATTGAAAGCTGTCAGCTACTTCACAGCATCAACAAGCAAAACAGGTTATTTGTGAGAGGAACGAGGGGTTCCCCTTGTCTAAAGCCATCCACAAGGTCAGTGTCACAGATATATGAGGGAAGCAACAAGCAACGTCATAACACAACTCACACTCGGCAGTTAGCTGTTTGGAAAAGTTAGCAAGATAGCTAACAACGCACACAGCTACAGATGTATTTTAATATTACTGGGTTGGTAATATTATTAATAGGCTAATTTTGTAGGAAAACAAGCTAAATAGCCGTACCTGCCTGGAGCAAGGGAAGGGCAGTAAGAGAACTAACTTAGCTCACACTAGCAAGCAGTAAGCTAGCTGCATAGCTGTGCTACCATATAGCAGCTGTTGCAGTGACAGGGGTGATTTAGATGTAAAAGAAAGTAACATTACCTCTAGCAGCAGCGCATTATTTCAAGTCAGCTATAAGGAGAATAAAGCTGCATGTCAGACGCTGTTAGTAAGCGATGCCATTCATGTAAACACTGGCTGCACGTTTGCAGAAAGTCAGTCTCCTCTTCATTATTTTGGAGATTTTGTTGACATCTAGTGGTGTAAACATGAAAGTAAACCCAGAATAATACAGTACAAACAGAGCCGGGAGAGACTTAACCTCCCTTCTTCAGGCTGGGCTGGTTGGGCATTAAACTTTGCCCTAAAGCCTCTCCACCGTGTTAAGGAAAAAGAATGAATGAATCAATGCGTCCAAAAGTTTGTAGACACAAGGCTAAAAATAAGTTTTAATGGGTATTTTTAAGCAGTGTGTGGGTATCTGTGTCAGTAACGGGAGCACAAGTATTTCACCTAATAGAAGGCCTTTAGACTTTCTCCTAAAGCCCTACTGTGAAGTAGTGGTGAAAATGAATCAAGGTATCCAGTGGATTACAATGTCGTGACAAGCACTTAATGAGTGAGGGTCTAATAATAAAATAGACAACTAAGTTCATAATACTGAGATTACTTTAAATAAAGTATTTCAAACAAACAGAACCTGGACTGTAAGGTAGGGTTGGTTGGGTACTCCCAAAACTGGTAAGGGCTTGAAAATGAATGAATGTATCAAGCGTGTTTATAATCGAATATGAATAAAAATGAGTATGTGTAATATCAAATCTAAAATAGATACTGTTAACAGCTGTAAAGTGCAGTAGTTGCACTGCCTTAGCGGTATAAAATCAGATCAAAGAAAGAAAAAAGATTTCTCTCACAGGTCTGTGTATGCTCATGTTGGTTGAGATTTTAATACGTGGATTTGCTTGAGGAATAAGGCGGACCAGAGCTCAAAGGCAAGCCTGTCACATTTATACTGGCTGTTATAAAATATCATTTGTAACATACACAGATATACAAGTATGACGTGTAATGAAATGTGCCCCTGAAACGTTAAATTAAATTAATTAAAAAATAAATTAAACAATAAATTAAAGCGAAGAAGCCAGATAATATTGAGATCTGCAATCCTATAACTAATAGAATCCCTAAAATGTACCTTGTAATTGCAGGTATTTAAATAGTTTCTCTTTCTGTTAGATGATGCCACTCCTACATCTAGATCACTGGAACAGGAGGGACACTGATGGAGACTCTAGCAGGTAAGTTGTGTATCCACTAGAGGGAGCAAATGGCATAACATTTTTATTTCTTTGTGTGTGTGTGTGCTCCTGTTCATTCTGTATCCCGTAACGTGCAAATAGCCTTAGGGTGTTCTCTGAAATGCTTCATATCAAGAACTGAATTAGGAGTTGTATCAGTGATTTAGAAGTAATGTGGGCATTGGCCCCACAGTTGGCTCTTATTGTTGATAATCCAAACTGAGCTGCTTGTGAGTGACTTGCTGAGGCTGAAAGATCAGCGTATTTGTGGCATGGTGGTAAAAAGCAGTTTGCTGAATCTGGATTCCCTACCCTGTCAATAGAGGCACTACATTACGATTGCATGATAAGCACTTAATGAGTGAGTGTCCAATAAAATCAAGATTCAAGATTCTTTATTTGTCACATGCATAGTCATACAAGTACAACACACAGTGAAATGCATCCTGCACCGCTCCTTACTCTCTGTGCAAACATTATAAACAATAAGTAATTTTTTAAATTAAGGCGAACTGGAAATTTAGTAAAACACAGATAAAATAAAGTAAATAAAGAGATTAGTGCAAAGTACAAGATGAGTACATCAAATGCACAATATTAGAATTTAGTTCCTAAAACTGAGGATATTAGAACATTTCAATTATACAATAGCTCAAAACATAGCTCATAGTATTCCTCTGAATGGCGGCGTGGGTTCGTTTCCCACTTCTGACAGGAATTTTGGGGCG
>JBBPDE010000006.1:10057831-10070853 GCA_037974605.1 Nannopetersius ansorgii
GTGTGTGTGTGTGTGTGTGTGTGTGTGTGTGTGTGTGTGTGTGTGTGTGTGTGTGTGTGTGTGTGAGTGTGTGTGTGGGGGCTGTTCACAGACGGTTGTCAGGGCTCAGCTATTTAAAGCAAAACTCCACCGCAGTGCTGCTTTAAAAGAGAAAAAAGAAAGAGAAGGCGAGAACAACGAAAGGAAAACCCACTGGAATACGGTTTTCTCCTGTATTCTGAATTCAGTATTACACTGATGTACACTGGTTTAATTCTTACAGTCAGTGACACAAGGTAGGTTCACAGTCCTGTAAAAAAAAAATTCATCAATTATTTCCAGCATTGTGAACAACATGACTAAAGAGGATAATAGCATTCATGGCAAATACATCAAACTTTCTTATTTTGTCTCACGGTGAAGCTATTTGGCCAAAAAAATTAAATCATGTTTCTCCTTACGTCATTACTGGAAGTCTTAACAAAATACCCCAACAAACACGCAAGTATGGTCAAATATGGTGGTTAAGCTGCTTTGGCAGCAGTCGATTACAGTTTCCGTGTGCTAAGACCCAGTGTGTGTTTCCTCCCCTAACCAGCGACAGCTGCAGTGAACTAGGTGAGGAGCAAGAACACTTTACACTCTCCTATCGGTTTAGAGGAGGATCTTGGCTTGAGAAAATATAGGTGAAGCAAAAATAGGTTTAGGTCTTAGATTTCAGATCAGTGTTTTAGTCTGTTTTGTTTGATTTGTTTTGTCTTAAATGTGTAAATAAACCCTCTGCCTTCCACCTGCTTTCTATGTGTGTGTTCCTGGGTTTATGTTTGGCTTCCCATACATTGTGGAGTGGCCCCTCTAAGGCCTGCTCCCACATCTTTTATCAACTCAACAAGATTATAATTAAGAGAATTTAGAGGCACAGAAACGTATGTTGAAAAAAGTGTTTTTGGTTTGGAACATTTTTTCACCACAGGGCATGAGTAAGGTGATTTCGGTATGACTCAGAATTCCTAATATCAGCAGGACACTGAGAGCAGAATGACGACGCAACTTTTGAGGTCTATTAATAGGTGAATAGAGTCAGATGTACTTGAGCTGGGAAATGACCAAACTCTGCCAGTGGCCAGGCTTCTAGGAAAGCTTGAGTACCCCTGCTTTATTGTATGCTATCATCTATAAAAGTGAACTTAAATCAATAAAAGTTGAAAAGATTAAAATGATGTAAAGAAATTCAAATGAAAAAAGGCACTGAGTAAGCATACATGCATTATGAAAAACAGAGTCGCTGAACCTCACCAAAGTCGCTGAATCCAAACTTACTTTCTACCTGCCTTACATTTCCCTACACAGGCCATGCACTAATGGTTTTCACACCACACACTGCACACTGCAAGTCAAATACCAAGCCATTTTAGATGCAGACAACCAGTACGCTGCATTTCCTAGGAGCGTCTACATCCATTAACATCTGTTGTGGTTTTACACACCCATAATGCAGGTGAGTAGCAGCTTGCCCTCTCATTTACACAGACTGTTATTGATGGACATGTCCACAGGGCATGCAAAATGCCCCACTCAATGTATTTCAGTGAGACCATTTGCATTAAGTAGATAAGTGTGTGAGTTTATACTGGTGAGGTGCAGCGTGTTGCCCGAGGCTGTGTTGGTCAGAGGTGCTTCTGCCCCATGGTTTTGATAAGTATGTGAGTGTCCAGAAAGCCTTTGGCCAGGCTTTCCCTTTCCATGCCAACTGG
Source organism: Nannopetersius ansorgii (assembly GCA_037974605.1). Classification (NCBI taxonomy): domain Eukaryota; kingdom Metazoa; phylum Chordata; class Actinopteri; order Characiformes; family Alestidae; genus Nannopetersius; species Nannopetersius ansorgii. The sequence goes on from JBBPDE010000006.1 coordinate 10,059,565, forward strand.
CCCATTCACCCCTGTTGAACCTGCCAGCATTTCCCTCAGCTGTGAAGGAAATTGCATTCGTGCTCGTCTCCAAGCACACAGCACCCACTTATCAAGCTTAAAATGAGTCAGCGTTTCTGCCCAAGCTGCCACCATCACCTTCCCAGAATCTCTCACTGCTTCCCAGATGCAGCTCAGCACCGGCCTCCCAGAGGAGCAATCAAGAACAAGCAGCCAGCAGCAACAGTCACTGAACCAGACATGAGTCAAGCATGGATCAAAAGCCGCTACCAGCAAGTGTGTCAGTGTGCGTGCGTGTGTGTGTGTGTGTGTGTGTGTGTGTGTGTGTGTGTGTGTGTGTGCATTCTCAGACTCCCCTCATTCAGTGGCTGTGTGGCTTTGTTTTTAGAGTGTAGCTGCAGCTAGTGCTGGCTGACAGACATGCAGAAAGTTATGTGGATTGATGTGTTTGGACTATATTACAGTATCCGATAATATTTAATGTTACTAGTTAATAAAATTGTAGTTTTAAATAATCTGAAACCAAACTGCAAGTGATTATACTCAGCCAACTGAATTCCCAGCACTGGCTAGAGAGTCCAGACATCTGGTCAGTTCGAATGGATTGTTTTTTGTGTAATAATTAGAGGTGAAATCTAAGAAATTAACAAACATTTTATTTATAAATACTGTTAAAACTACTGCTGTATGACACCAGTATGGCTAAACTGGTATAGCTGATACCTCCTAGCACTAGTTCCAGCCAATTTCCCACACAACTCTGACAATGTTTGAGAACCCCTTATTATGATAAACCAAACAACTCTGTAAACGTAATGTATTTGTGTAGCAATTAATCCTGTCAAGTAGTGGAGCATAGGCAGTGTTAAGATGCTGTTAATTAGGTGTTTGCTCAATATTCTAAGAGTCTGTAAATGTATTTGAGGGAGGCTTTAATAATATTTAATAATTCACTGCACATCAGACAAGGATTTATCCACCTATTTTATGAGGTCAGTATGGTTCTCTGTACAAAATAATATGCTGTGTTGTTAGAAAGTGGATCAATGTTTCATTTGTCTTTTTATGGCTTCCGTTTCCTATTGATAATGAAAAGTAGAAATTACCTGCAATACGTAATTAAGATCATATTTTCAAACACAGACCTGACTGGGCATCAGTATAATCAACTGCTCTCATGGTGTAATTACAGCAGGAGAAATGTAATCCAACACAGATTACAGATGATAAACAAATATTATCAGTAATGTGTTATAGATTACTTAAATGTTGTATTGAAAAATTGATTTCATACATAAAGTCACAGCCCTACAACACCCTATTTCTTTCCTTCCCACTCACACACAATTAATGGATAATAATGAATAAAAATTTTTATTGTCATTTTCATACAAAACATTTAATGTGAAAAAATAGTCACTGTTGTTACCATTATTCCGCTCTGATTTTGTTAACTTTTTACCCTCATTCGCCCCCCGCATTCCAAAACACAGAGCTTTTAGCCAATGCTAACCTCAAGGCTCTACTAGGCTGACAATGCTAGCGCTTGGGGCATCACGTAGCCAGTGCACATAAATCACTATTTTTACACCATTAACAAGGCTCAAAGTAGCCCCACACTTAATTTTTAGAATTCTGAGATACCTGACATTTAAAATGGGACATTGAGAACTTTGAAAGTGCACAGGCAGTTTATTAAACAGACAGTACCTTCAGGGAATTTTCCCGGTCACCGCCATCTTGAAATTAAGGCACGATGATTCGAGTGACAAGCACAAACTACAACTGATTAATCAGGTGAATACTCCCACTAGTTGTAGACTGGAGTTGTTACAAATCTATGCAGTTCCATGAAATTCATTTTGCAATATGTTGCCCTATCCTATCCTTATGCTCGTCTGTCAACTTATTGTGCCTTAATTTTAAGATGGCAGGGACCGGGAAAATTCCCTGAAGGTCTGTATAAACTACCTGTGCACTTTCAAAGTTCTCAGTGTATCATTTTAAATGTCAGGGCCCTCAGCATTCTAGAAATTAAGTGTTGAGCTACTTTGTGCTTTGTTAATGGTGTAAAAATAGCGATTTTTCTGCACTGGCTATGTGATGCTCCAAGCGCTAGCATTGTCAGCTTAGTAGAGCCTTGGCTAAAAGCGCGGGGGGCGGGAGGACAAATGAAGGTGGGCTACTCAACAAAAGTTCACACTCGCTATCATGTTTCAATACACCCCAGGTCCATTTCACACAGAATTTCTCCTTTAACTATGTTAGGTCCACTATCTTCTACATGGTGCACCATGCAGTGCTTGGTAACTGGTAGGTATAAGACAGAGAATATAAGGTGGATCAGAGGGTTGGTGTGTATCAGGGCCCAGCTCAGAGGCAGTCATGGAGAAAGACCACAGTGAGTTTATTCAAACAGCATGCACTACAAAGGATAATAGCAGCGTTCTATCATGACAGATCACAGAAGCTGGCACACAGCTGAGTACAAACCAGCCCCCTCCACAACACAAGCTATATATCCGCTCAACTAAAGAAATGGTGACAGTTTGTCTCATGAGAGCAGAGACTGGCCAGTCCAGATTCACCATGGCCACTGGCTAACATGACAACATAATGCTAACATGGCTGAAATAAAGAGATAAAAACAGATTTCTCAGACGGAACAGTCATCTTTAACCAAACGGAATTAGACAGCCAGCTTCAACTCCAACTCTGCATCAGAGATCAACTGCTGCCTGAGAGAGACAGAGAGAAAGACAGAGAGAGAGAGGGAGAGAGAGGGAGAGAGAACAGCTGCAGCACAGCGCAGGATCTGCCGTGTTTTGACAAGGATCATATGAGTCACTGGGCCGAATGGAAGAAAACTGGTGAAGAAAACTGCATTGAACTATATGTAGGATAACAACCGCTATTCATATTTGAGACATTTAGACTTTTAATATAGAAATGGACTCAGGAATTCATTGCTGGAGAACTAACAATGAAAAACAATTACTAAACTGAGAGAAAATGGCAGATATTAATATAATACGTCAGTTAAGGTAAAAAGTCAGTTGTTTGTTTGTCTATTGCTTTTTTATTTTGAGGCACCCCAATTGGTTTTTGTTAACAAATGATTTTTTTCTTAGTAATCTACTTAGCTAAGGTTTAGTGAAATGTCACTGCTAGACAATGTTTTTACTTACAAATTATCTACAGTGGACCAAATTAAAGTATTACCATTCTTGTTAATAAATTACACTTCCCATAACTAATGTATCTCAGGTCTAGCATTGTTATTGACACTGTTATGAATTTAATTGGTCTATTCTTTCTATCCTTATACAGTAAAAAGGAACATGGCAAACTGTAACACATTTAGCTTTAAATTTTATTATTTTAGCACCGAGGTATGAACACCAATATGGCACTTTTGCAGATAGTTAATTGCATTGTTTAAACCAAATCAAACCCTTGATTTGTGTGTGGTGGGACACACAGGCTTTAGAGCTGAATAATTAGTGGCATGTATCGAACAAAGGGAGGGAAACAGTGGCAGCAACAAACGCAAGGTGCTATCAATAGCAGAGCTTTTTATACACTGGCAAGACAACCCACTCTTCCGGGCTCTGCTTTCTCTCTTCTGCTTTAGATTTGATTTCAGCCTATTTTTAGCTGACAGGAGGATTCTATTTTAAGAAAAAAAGCTCCTGTCATTGATTATAATAATAAACTGAATCTCACTACAGGTGTTGCAGGTCTAGCCAGCGGTAGACTAAAGGAGATGTGATGGAACAATCTTTAAATTGCAAATTACTGCCACACATATAGAGCCACTGTGAAACCGTAAGATGGATCCTGTTTCCGTTCATTGTTTGGATGTTTATTGATTCCTCTACCACAATATGATGAGACCAGATAATACAAGAGTCAGTCCAATTTTTTTCATGAAATGTAGACCATGTGTACAATGCAAAAAAGTAGTTTTACAAGAAGGCACAAAGCAGACAGCAAATTCTGCACCGGCTGCATTTAATAGACCAAAGTGATTTCTCTCACTGAAAATGGTGTAAGGGCACTAAGCAAGAGAAAAGAGACAGCGGGAGAGAGAGAAAGAGAGAGAAAGAGAGAGAGAGAGAAAGAATGATAAGCTGAGAGAAAAAAAGGAGCTTGAGTGCACAAATAAGTGGTGGCGGTGGTGATGGTGGGGGAGGGGGATTGAGTGCAAAGTAGATCTACATTGCTGTAATTGCCGTAAAACAGGCTGGGAGTGTGCCTATAGCCTTGTCGGAGAATGTGCTGGTATACACATCGCCTAACCGGCACTGTCACACTCCCGCAGAAACAAGCTCAATAGCCTCAGGAGCAGGCCATGGAAAAGCATTACGCAATCATAATACTAACCCTATTTACTTGATTCATACATAAAATAAGACGTTTATTCCATTTATGGACACATGTAGGTACTCAGCAATATCACCCGTGTAAAATTAACACTTGAAGAGATAATTTTAACAGAGGTCTAGTGGAAATATGTGCCCATAGTTACCAGCATTAAAGCAACACTTACACCCTTGTTAACCTTTTGACATTAAATCAGAGAAAACACCTTACATTATTTGCACATTTATATTATTGCTGTCAACCTCTGGTCTGTGTTTTTGCATACTCTCTGTTCTGTACTAATATTGACTTGTGCTCTTGTTTTGTTGCTCTTGTGTTTTTCTTGCACTCTCTTTTGTCCTGTTCTGTTCTTGGGTGCCCCATGTTCCTAGAGGATCATTTCTTCGTTTCACTGTCTACTGTGTTTATATGAGCAAAATCACAATAAACCTTGACAAAAATTAAGGCTTCTCTACATGATATTAGTGTTAGAAATAACTGTTTAAATGATTAAGTTTCTAGAATATCCAAAAAGATACCCATTAAACTAGTATTTTAACACTTTTTGAGACTGGTAGATATTAAAGGCTCAGGTTTTCCCCAAGTATAGACAGTCATCTTCACGTCTGCCTCTAGGTCATGGTACCAGGTGTTTCTTAGTCTGCCTCTTTTGCTTTTCCCTTGCGGATTCCAAAAGAGGGCATGTCTTGTGCTACTGAATGCAGGCATGCGAAGAGTGTGACCAATCCATCTCCACTGTCTTCTGAGGATTTCATCCTCTGTAGGCTGCTGCCTCATTTGCTGCCACAGTTCCTGGTCACTGATAATATCTGGCGAGCAGATTCACAGGATTCTTCAACGGCAGGTGTTGATAAGAGTCTGCATTTTTCATGGTGGGGTGGCTGTTGTTCTCCAGGTCTCTGCTCCGTACAGCAAAACAGGCTTCGACATGATATTGATGATCCAGATCTTAATGTTGGTGGTCAGATCTGATGACCTCCAAACATTTTTCAGTTGATTAAAAGTTACCCGTGTCCTACCAATGTAGACTTTTGCATCAACATCTGTCCCACCCATTTTGTCAACAATGCTGGGCTCTCTACTTCTGTGCTGACCTTGAGCCCCATTGGTTTTTCCTTTGTTAATACTGAGGCCTAGGCATGCTGGGTTTACTGTGTGTTAATCCTTTCCTGTCTTTGCTGCTAGGTGTGGGAAAGAAGGGCCAGGTCAGAGAAATAAAGGTCATCCAACTGTGTCCACTGTATGCTGGTCCTCTTCTGAGCTGTAGACATCTTCATAACCCAGTCTATGGCCAACAGGAACAGAAAAGGTGACAACAAGCATGCTTACCTCCCTGCCTTGGGACGCATTGGTGAGTTGCTGGCTGTATACCACCTTGCAGGGTATCCCTTAATATGTGTTCTTGATGGTGTCAGTGACCTTCTCTGGCACCCCAGAAGTCTCAGCTCTCAATTCACAGTAACCAAGTTTCCATCCAGTTTTTGCGACGTTTTGTCATCGACAAACAGAATATGCGTTAAAAAAATGTGCGAAATTTGCCGTCTCCAGCCTGTTTCCATCCAACTGGCTTTTAATCGGTAAAATTGTGTGCGTGATGACGTCACCCCCCCTGTCGCATAAGGTGTGGTGTATCGGCAAAAAAAAATCTGCCCTTGAGCCTTTTCCAGTCATATTTCTTTGTTCGTGGCAAATTATCTGCCTTTTGTTTTCCACGTGCCCCCCCCCCCCCCCCCCCTCTGCTAAAGAAAGAAAAAATGATGGAGAGATTATTCAGACAGTTTTTTTAATTTGCCAGCTTACTGTTATTTCAGTTTCACAAATAATTAGATATGTACAAAATATCCAAAGGCGACAGCAGAACGAAGCTTGTCTGATAGCTCTAGAGCAGCGGTCCCCAACCTTTATTTCTTCACGGGCCGGTTTAATATCAGAAACTATTTACACGGCCCGGCCTTTAAGGAGTGGCAGATAAATATACGTATATTGTACAAATAAATGATTCGCATAAAAATGGGGATATTTTAAATATATAATAATGGGGTATCTTTAAAATACAATAATAAACGTAAATCCAATGTGTACACGCAGCTTTATTAACAGCATTTTCATACAAGTTTTTTTTCTGTGCTACCGGTACCACATGACTCACGCTCCGGTACTGGTCCACGGCTCGGGGGTTTGGGGCCACTGCCCTAGAGCTCGAAGAAAGTACCCCAGTGCAACGAAAACCCACGGGTATGGGAGAGACCACGGAATAAGACCATCTGGGAGGAGGTGGTGGAGAGACACTTCACAGAAAATCTCTGGCTGCAGCAGTTTAGAACAACACGTCCGGCGTGTGGGATGTTGTGGATTCATCAGTCCTGATGCGCCCATCACAGGCTGCCACCGACCACCGGTTCCAACCCAAAAGCGGAGTGTATCATGTGACACATTTATTTGCGTTAAAGCCCCTTTTTTCCGACAAAACATGTTTCCAAAGTAGTTTTTGCGACATCTGAAGTACCGATATAGAATTGACGCGCTAAAGTTAAACGGGAAAAAAAATGTAGCGCTAAATATTTTTTCGCAAAAACTCCTTGGATGGAAACATGGCTAGTGTCTCAGTTCATATTCCCATTCTAGTAATTATTCCAGAATGAAATGCAATGTTGAAATCTGGTCAGTGCAGGATCTGTTCCTGAGAAATCCTGAGCAGTTGGGGCTCGACAGTGTCTATTATTCTGTTCAGGAAAGTCATTCACTGTGTCTTGTCTGGGACGGACAGCTGAGTTATCCCTGGAAGTTAGAATGGGTATATCCCTCCTTCCGCTCCAGTAATGGGACCTAGTCTTCATACCATATGTTTCTGAATGGAAGGTACATCTTTGCCATGCTTGTCTTAGCATCAGCTTTTAACACTTCTGTCAGTACATTGTCTGGTCCCACAGACTTCTTATTGCAAAGTCATTTGATGGCCTTATAGATCTCCTCCTTAGAAGACACACCACAATCACTTGGCTGATCACTGTCAGCTGACTGGACATTCACTGGATCCTGTGGAGCTTTTCGGTTCAATAGTTCCTCAAAGTGCTCTACCCTTTTGTATTTCTGAACTTTTCACATCTAGAAATTATTTGTTTGTCTTTGCATCCTTACCAGTCTCTCAGACAGGCTGTACTTTATGGAGAACCTCTTGATGGTTAAACAAAGGCCCCTTGTGATGCCATATGAACTGCTTCTTTTGCTTCTGCTGCCAGCATATTCATGTAGTCCCTTTGCCTGCCAAGGTGTCTGGTGAGATCAATTTATTGTGACAGTGCTGTTTAGAGCCTAGTATTTCCTGGAAAGTTGCTGTCCTTGTCTCTTTTATACCTTTCCTCTTCTCATCAGTGATCTCTTATTCTAAAAACTCTTGTAGGACCTAGAACTTATTGGGGTGATGTTAAACCTGAGGGCTTCTTTCAAAAGTGTGCTATCATACCTCTGGTGTTTATGGCTCCCCACATTTCAATTCCTCTTCAGTTTCAGCTTTATGCATGAGACCAGGATATGGTGGTCTGAAGTCACCTAGGCCTCTCATTTGACCTCTCAAATTAGATATCTATTACATATCTAAAGATATCTTCTGAGGCTTTTCCCAATGCACATATGGTTGGTTTGGTTCTCCATACACAGGTCTGGTGATACCTAAGAAGCCTTGTGTATCTTTCTGTGATGAAAGAAACTGCCACTAGCTTGCCTGTGGCACATAGGTCGGCAATTGTCTTTGTCGTTATTCATGTTGCCTAAACTCTGCTGCTCCATGATTTCCTCATAACCCTGGTTGTTGCTAATAATCTTAGCACTGATGGTGATGATGATTTTTTGTCTTGAGTGGGCCTGGAGAATAGTCTGTCTGTTTTAAAACTTCTCTTCTTCCTCATCGCTTTCAGCCACTGGGGGATGTAACTGGATGATGTCCTTGTTGATCCTCCACTTCTTTGTTTGGAATTAAGCAGTGGGCCATGTGCCGCTGTCTAAATAGAGCTCTTGGGGCTGTCTTGGTTGAAATCAAGGCCACTCCCTGGCTGCCAGGCATGTTGTCTTCCTTGTTGGCCTGAGAACAGCAGCAAACTCTTCTGTGCCTAGCTTCTTCTTACTGGAACCAGCCCACCTTGACTTACGGATTCCTAGCATGTCAAGATTAGAGCATCTCATCTCAGTTGCCATGTGTGCTGTCAGTTTCAAACATGGTTCTGACATGCCGTGTTCTAATGGTTATGGTGGTCCTGGTAAAGATGATGGTCATTGGTCTGGTATCTAAGTCTCCAGCTAGAAGTCCATCTACCCCAGTACCATAGTTTCTTTTGGGTCTCTGGATGGCATGTGTGGTGGTGGTGGTGGCGTAGTGGGTAGGATACTTGCCTCTAGACCAAGAGGTCATGGGTTTGAATCCTACCCTCAGCACCACCACTGGGTTCCTGAGCAAGACCCTTAACCCCACGTTGCTCCAGGGAGACTGTCCCCTGTAGTTAGGGAATGGAAGTCACTTTGGATAGAAGCGTCTGATAAATGCCATAAATGTAAATGTAAGATGTTTATACATGAGTTTGGTGAACACTCCCCCATCCCTTTGCATACACAAAAATGTAAAAAACATTAATACTAAGAAAGGGTTCAGGGTCAAACAGATGATGATATAGTCCAAAGTGGTAAATACAAAGACAAAGGCAATGCACAACAATTAATGATCCAGTCATGATACAGTAACCGACATTCCACTGACAGAGACTGATACACAGGGGTATATATGCTAACTAGACAATGCGAACAGGGCTAAGGTGGAGACTAATATCAAAATAACAACAAACTCAAATGGAAGATTGGATAAAATGGCATATGTACACAAAGACACACAGTCAAGAAACAGGAAAACAGCATGTACACATGAGACCATCTGTGTCTGAGGTTTGAGATTTAAAAAGAACTATTTTTGAGATTTAAAAAGAACTATTTTTGAGATTTAAAAAGAACTAAGTTAATTACAAGTAGTAATATTTATTTACAACAAAATCATTATCACACCAGAATTCCAAACACTTAATAAACTAAATTGCTATGATTTCTTGACAAAGTTGCAGTAAGATACAATGTACATTTTGTCATCCGTATTGTAAGCAAGCTGCCCATTATATGGTCTGTGGTACTATGGTAAATCATCCACACAGATAAAGACATATGTTGTCTTCTCAAAGCAGAAAATGTTCAGGTGTACATCAAAACATCCTGTGCTGGCATTTGTTACAAGGAAAATCAGCATGTTCAAAAGAATTTTAAGACCCTATTAAAATGTGTCTCATTTTTTAATATTTTTAAAGTTAATATTCGAATTTGATATTTTATTCCATAATTTAGTGGGCAGTAGGTAACCAGACACATTTTCAATTAAATTCAATTCAATTCAATTTTATTTATATAGTGCTTTTTACAACCAGGTTGTCACAAAGCAGCTTTACACAGTCCAGGTTTGAGCCCCTAGTGAGTAAGCCAAAGGTGACAGAAGCGAATAGAAACTCCCTCAGCTGAAGGAAGAAACCTTGGGAGGAAACAAGACTCAGAAGGGGAACCCGTCCTCCCTAGTAAATAAATTACAAGAAAAGGCTTTAGTGAACAAGATTATAGGCAGGGGTGGAGGTAGCTCAGTGGGTAGGATACTTGCCTCCAGATCAAGAGGTTGTGGGTTCGAATCCTACCTTCAACAAACCACCACTGGGTCCCTGAGCAAGACTCTTAACCCCAAGTTGCTCCAGGGAGAGACTGCCCCCTGTAGGTAGGGAATGGAAGTCGCTTTGGAAATAAATGCCATAAATGTAGGCAGATAGGTACCCTCCGGCTAACAGAGTTGGTTTGACTAAATGTCTAGAGAGGTAGATATTATTGGAAGAGGAACTGAGAGTCCATAGTCCATAAACATCAGGATCAGGAGGAGCGATCTCTGCCGGAGTTTTACGCAGCGGTTGCCCCAGCTTGGGTAAGGGCCCGAGTGGAGCTGGGGCTGATCAAGGGCAATTTCCCAAGGTGATCTGTCCAGCAAATGTGCAGCAGTTCCCCTCAGAGAAAACAGAGGACATTTGGTGTTTAAGTTAGTACACTTTTAACAGGTCCAAACTGAAAAATGTAAATTTTTAAATTTTCATCATTTTTGTTGATCTCCAAATATCAAGTGTTATGAAAGGCACCATGCCTGAATAGCAGTTCAGGATCTTTACTTCCATCATCCATTTTCAAGGTTTGTTTTTAGTTAAAACTTTGAATCCTTTCAGATGAAATGTTCAGTCATAAAATTGTTTACTGAATTTTGAAATACAACTAATTCTACACAAATGCTTCATGCATTATATCTACTGCGAAGTCGTCAAGGAATTGAGCAAACATGTCAGGTCTAAAGATGGGTTTTGGGAAAGAGTTTTATAATGTTCTACATGAGGTGCGAAAAATCAACTCAATAATATCTTTGTTAAACACTGACTGCAACCCTGTCTTATCAGTTAAACAAAACTGCCAGAAATAGACTGTGCGAAGCATCTACAAAACCAAATGTGCACAGTATCCTGAATAGCAAAACCTTCTAATGAAAAACTCAAAAATTCTCCAGTCATCAACATAAATAATAAAAATAAAGAATAAATCCTTATACTTAGTCCCCTGAGTGAAAGGGTGAACAAAGTGAATATTATGTCCTAATTTCTATACGTGTATTTTGAAGCAACAAAAAATCATGAACTTTACCTAATGCAAATCAACAAACAAAGATGTACTTAGAAGGATGTACTGTTACTACCAGCTCGACAGTAAAAAACCTGGCCGTAATATTAGACAGTAACTTGTCTTTTGAAAATCATATTTCTAGCATCACAAAATCAGCCTTTTTCCATCTTAGAA
>JBBPDE010000006.1:10097471-10110498 GCA_037974605.1 Nannopetersius ansorgii
ATATAGGTTACTAAAATATTTTTGAAGCACTTTAAAGTAATTGGCAGCCTAGCATATGTTAACCAAATTGGACTGGTTTAACAAAATGAACTGTGCAGGTATTAGCTATAAAAATATAAATACTGGATTAACAGTACTGGCAGCTATGCAATATTAAAAGACTGAACTTGATCTCACATCTAAAAGTATATATTCAATTAATTTTAAAGATTTATAATTATAGAGTTAAAAATAATTTTGTAATCACAATCACATTTTTTTCATGTTTAGGTGTTACTTTCTCTAATTTGTCTCTAAAAATTAGGTGTTACAATGCATTGAAGAATCATGATCTCACAATGCAAAAATGTGACAGTGCTTTGAGGAAATGTGCCTCCTATTAATGATGATATCTAAACAAAAACAGCACCAATTAACATCCCAGTACAGCACATACTTGTCATATGCCACCCAGCATCATGAATCAAGATCAAATAGGCTAGAATAGCATTACACCCCTCCTCTAGAAAAAGATAACTTCCAATTATATAGCAGTGAATTTTGTTACAGCCACATAAGTGCAAGTTTCTTCATTACTTTCAATAAGGTTAATTACGCAAATAAATGCAGTGTTAACTGAGCATGAAAATTAAATGACTCTCATAGGTCGAATGAAGCTGGGCTTCAGACTGAACATTTACAGATGACTTGAAGAGTAAAACTAGACAATTGCATTAAAGGCTCAACCAATTTTTTCGTGTTATTGTGCTATGAAAACAAATGATTAATGTGTTCACAGTGACAGCCCTAACATTTATATTAATAAATATATCCTTGTTTTCCAGTTTGTTAAAAGCCCAAAGTATTTATAGGGTAAAATCAAGAGATGAAAGACTGTGATATCCAAGTATATAACTGTATATAAAGGCACTTTAGCCAGCTCTTTTGACTTGAGCTAGTCTGAAGATTATATCTCTATACAATACTGTACTGAGAATGGACAAGTTGGGATAAACAGGTAGTGCTGGTCTTCATCTCCATCCTTCAGCTGACTGTTTCACAGACATGCAGCACTTTGTGGTTGAAGTCTTCTGGCTGATCAGCATATACATAGTGTCCGGCACCTCTTATGGCCTAGAGTCGTATGGAGTAGGAATCCAAAGTGAATGAGACTATACACTTGGGATAAAGATACATACATATTTTAAATGCAAGTTTCTTTAAGTTATGTTCTGTATTGCTATTGCCCAATCATTTTGTTGCACTTCTGTAAAACAGTTTTACATCTAAAGCTAGCAAACTTCAGTTTTATGGCAGCCTCTTATCTGTATAAACCACAGTGTGAGCAATGTAAGAGTAGAGCAGAACGAAGAACTCACTATGATCTCCACATGGGAGTTTGGCCTCATTTCTTTGATTGAATTGCCAGAGTGGCCGTCTATGCTGGAGCGCGACCCATAGATCACCGTAATGGGGATGTCACTGTGAATCAGGCCAATGCGCTGCAACATGGGCCGTTTTGCCCAGCCATATGGAATGGTCATGTTTTTGAAGGCTGTTTCACCACTACAAATAAAAACACAGTTATTAGGAGCTCATGAGTGCTAGCATGTCAGATGCAGTATTAGTGAGAGAAACACGAAAACACACAGGGATTGTGTTATTAAGACACTGACAGAGGCTAACAAGAGACATCATGGAGAAAATGTGGAAAACTAAATACAGTAAAAATAAATTAAATGCACCTTGGGCTTTGGACGTTAAGGTGGTAGATGTACTCTGTGACTGTGTTGTCACTATACACGGTAGCAAATTTCTTCTTGAAGTCTGGCCTCAGAGTCTGCACGAGCACAAGGCCTAAATTGGTGACAAAATGGCACAAACATGAAAAAAAACACTAAAGCTTAAATCTATAGCAGGCAAAAGAATGACAAACTCTTAAGCAGCAATAACAGAATAACAGAGACTTGGTGGTGTCATCATGAATGAAACTAATGTTAATAGCAAGGCCTGAACTAGGTGTAAATATGTCACTGTTTGGAATTTTGCAACAACAAAAAACCAGCCCTAGCACCGCATATCCAAAAAATTAATGATTGAAAATGAAACATAATGATCTTTACATTTCAAAACCAGTCTCTGAACTGTTTTATACTATTTAACACTGGTGTCAAATTATGACATGTAAAAAAATGTAGCTGTCAGTGAAGAATTTTGACCTGGAGCATGTAGCATATAGAATATCCATTCGAAATATGTGCAGTCTTCTATTTCTGATTTAAGAGTATTAAAGGCGTCCTACCGAGTGGCCCTGCCAGTCGAAGACCAGCCAGGGGGTTGAAGGGGCTGAGTAAGGCCCCAAGGGCTTTGATCCACACAGGAATAGGTCTGTCCTGGTCCCCTGGCTCCGGCCGCGGCGGAAAACCCCACGGCTCCACCAGGATCAGGTGCTTGACTCTAATTTAAGTATAAAACAGAACTGAAACTTGGTGCACTGATTCAGTGTTTTGCCAAAGACTGGAAAACAATTGCAACAAATTAGGAAAGACTAGCATAAAGATCATCATAAAAAGGCAGAGTGAACATCATATCAGACACATTCAAGGGTATTTTTTTTCCCTCTGATCCTGCACTTTTTCATAAAATGCTTGCATGCTGTTCTATGAACAACAATAAAAAACGGTATTCGCACACTCCTAATAAAAATTGATAGAATCAGAAAGAGTAAAGAAATAAGTAATAAAAAGAGAACAGGGAAACAGCAACAACATAAAAAACGACTTGCTTACGTACTTGTTACCAGTCACTGAGGTGAGATTGCCTGATATGTGAGTGTGCAATATCCTCAATGAGATGATTATCAAAAAAGCCCAAGGAAAGAAAGAGTAAAACCAAAGATGTATTTGTAGAGAAGAATAATCCTTCAAGGATGAATAGTTTTAAAGAGCAACCAACGCTGCTTTAAGATTAAAATCTTCATGCCTTAATTGTGCATAAAGCATGTCAGCAGGAACAAAGTGTGGAAAGCAAAACAGCAGCAGGCATACAACACAAAGCTGAGTATTAATTTAAGGCAGAAATAATTTGATGTATAATATATATATATTAGCACATAAGATAAATTGTTAAATTTTAAATTTTTTCAAAAAGGTCATAAAAATCTATTTCAAACGCTTGAATTTTTAAGAGGAAAATGTTGTAGTGGAGCAGCTATAAGATACCATTCTTTGGATCTATATTTATGTTTGTTCAACAGACAAAATTTAGGAACATGGGTTCACTGAAACATAAAACTGACCACACAGCTACTGAACGACAAAAAATGTTTAATACTCTGATGTGCTGATAACGTTCTGTTGGTACCAAAAAGTTCTGAATTTCGACAGAAATTGCACAGAAAGTGTTGAAATCATAATTTATGGTATCAGACAGATGGTTACCATCATCCTATTATGATCCTCGTGTAATATTTGTAACATTAAAATACCAGGAATCAGCATAGTGGATGTAATGAAAGAAAACTATGAAAACAGAAATATGGGACAACAGCAGCTACACACTGACACAGTGAAACTGCAGCTTTAGAAAGGACACACTGCTTACCTGGAAGGGTATTTAAGTGAATAGGCAGCTGCAAGGTATCCTCCCAAATTGTGGCCCAGCATGATCATGGTCTCCACACCCATTTTTTCCCTCCATTCCTCTATGGACTCCACAAACTGCAGCTCAGCCTCCTGAGCATCCGTGCTGAATTGGGGTCGGCTGCTCTGGCCAAAGCCTAAGAGGTCGAAAGCATATACAGGCCTCTGCTGGGACAGAGCGTCCAGGTTCAGGGTCCAGAGCCCAACTCCACCGCCAAAGCCATGCAGCAACACCAGAGGTGTCTTATCTTCCTCACTGCCACTAAAGTCCAGCGTCCACAGCTTGTTGTCATTGGATATGTGGACAAACTGCTTGGAAAACTTGGTTTTGAGGGCTAATGAGAGTCACAGTCAGAAAAAGGGATATTATACATCGTTTACATAAATGTAAGCCTTTATTTAAAAGACGACTGTGGTTTAAATTTAGCCTTGTTAATTAGTTATGTGTGCAAGAGTCAGTGTCACCTAACTGGCTTAGAAATTCTTTGATCCAAACATTAGCATGTTTATTGAGTTAAACAAATAATTACATCTTTTACATTGTCCTCATTGGTGATTCAATTCAGTATTTAGGAAAGTAAAATATGAGTAAAATACATAAATATGTGTCACCTTTTTCATTTTGACAAATTATGGTCAAAGTACAATTGTCAGGTGAATGTAAACTACAGCTACACCTGCAAATATCTACACTGCCAAGTAACTAGCAATTTTTCCCAATACAGGGGTTCTCAGGTTACAACAGTCTCGATGCCCACTCCCACCGTTAGTGTTGTACTGACGGACTACGTGGGCGAACTAGTTCGGTTGCGCATGGCTCAAAAAACGCAGCAACATGGCATATGCGTGAGGGAGTTTTGCTTTTACTTTTTCTGTGGCTTAGTTGTGTTTTTATACTGTGTTAGGATCGTAAGTGATTTTGGCTACGGCGTGTTTCGTCTAACACCAAAATTCGCGTTACATAACGGTCAAAGGAACCCCCTGTATGTTATTCTGAGTTGCAACTCAAGGACCCCCTTTATATTATTCTGACAAAACAGAAGACAGGGTTAGTACTCACACTGAAGCATTTTCTCCTCCGCCTCCTTCAGTTTGCACTGAGATGTGGGGCACCAGGATGGCAGCCAGCTGGTGATCCACCATGACCTGTAAGAGATTTCAAATGTAAACTTTTCGTCTGTAATGTTTGATACTTTTATAATATTAGGCTGTTAAGAAAGACAATTAAGAAATGTACAAATATTTAATAATTATGGTTAAACTCAGATTAAACAAGGGATTAACACAATGTATATGCTTTACATGTTTTGCAGTTGTAAGAAAAAGTGTGTGAAGCCTTTGCAAATAGCTGGATTTCTACATGATTGACTTCCAATGTAATCTTGTCATCAAAATTATAACAATAGCTTAAATGAAGACAGACTTTTTTAATACACAACCCTAAGGCTGACTGTATTTAAATGCTTATTTATATTAATTAGAGGATCACCTTTTAAAGCCTCTTCAGAAGAGTATTAAAATGGATTCACAAACTTTCCCACATCTGCAGAAGTCAGTACAACCTTCCAAAGATATTATAACCAATCAGCCATAAGTATGAGGCCTTCCAGCTAAGAAGCAATGACATCAGGTAATCCAGCCTAGATCTTCAGGTCAAGCTCATGTATCACAGTCCACACTGTGAAGGACATCATGCCATTTACCAGCACAGTAGGCAGTGAGACATCAACCAGCCTGGAGAGGTGTTAGTTCTAAAGACCTGTCAGAACTCAACACAGGCAGCATGCTTTAGGTCAAGCAAGCACCAGATTTGGGATTCAACGATGATACAGAACACATGTTAGCATTTCACCAGCGGAACAAACAATTTACCTCACAGTTGTGTCCAGGAATTTGAAAAAACTGTAGAAGAGACTATGAATACGTAGAAACACCAGAACACGATGTGCCAGTCTGAAGCCAAGAGAATGTAAGGATTTTAGTTACATGCTGTTAATGATTTAATGGAAATCAACTTGAATTTTTTCTCTCATCAGTAAAGTTATTGGAACATTCTTTCACCTTTTCTAAGAGAAAAGTGTGACTAACAGCAATGATCTGAATAATTAAGGGAAATTCCTCCAAATAGTCTGTATAATTTTATCACAGACACACTCAGAATCATTCAGAGTGGTCCGATTTGAAATTGTAGAGACAAACAAGTGGCGATAGAAACTAGACTGTCCTCAACGCAAACATATCAATCTCTGTCTTGTGTTTTAAAAAATGTAGGTCATGTAAATGTGAATAGGTATCTCAGGCATCATGCAAATCACCCTTTAATGTAATGAATCTGTGTAGCAGTATTTTGAGCAATTAAATGTGTTGGATTTCCAGTTGCTACCACCACTGTTGTGACCAATTCCTACTTGGTTTGTTTCTCTAGAAAGGAAATTTTCACATCAAACACCACACGTGTACTGAATTACAAAGCAAAGGATTTGATCACATACACTATATGGAAAAAAGTATTGGGATGCCTAACCATTTCACCAACAGGGACTTTAATGACATTACATACAAATCCATAGACTTTAAAATGGAGTTGGTCCCCCATTTGTGGCTATCACTGCTTCCAGCCTTCTTGGAAGGCTTTCCACAAGATGTTGGGAGTGTTTCAGTCAAGTCCACACCGAACTCACCCAGCCATGTCTTTCTGGAACTTACGTTGTGCACTGGGGCACAGTCAGTCATGATAGAATAGAAAAACACTAAGACTGGCCTTTACTGGAAGTGAGGGGCCACCTGCATTCAGTAATTAAGAGGTATGACCCAATACCTTTAAATGTAAAGTGACCATTCTGCCATACATGAACACACCACACGTATGAAATTCTTCATCTGCATTTAAACCATTCACTAAGTGAAGCAACGAGAAGCCAGGAACACAGTGCAAGGGGGGCAGTGTGTGCCACTAGCAGTCTTAGGATTTGAACCCATGACTTTCTGATCAGAGGGTGAACGCCTTAACCACTAGGCCAGGGATGCAGCACAGTTTGATGGTAATTCTCCTCAAACACATTCACTAAACTTGATAATTAACTGGTGAGGTGAACCAGGTGTTTCTGAGAAGGGAAATCACTGAAATGTGCAGGACCACGGCACTCCGGGAGCGGAGATGGCGACCACCAGCTCTCCATATAGTGTAGATATTCACACACTACTGCCAGAATCAAATTTACATTTACATTTAGGGCATTTATCAGACTTTTTTTTTTTTTTTTATCTAAAGCGACTTCCATTCTCTAACTACAGGGGACAGTCTCCCTGGAGCAACTTGGGGTTAAGGGTCTTGCTCAGGGACCCAGTGGTGGTGCTGAAGGTAGGATTCGAACCCATGACCTCTTAGTCTAGAGGCAAGTGGAAGAATGGCATTGTCCAATATGTCTTGGCATGTTGAAGGTTTAAAATTGCCCTTTAGAAGAATTAAGGGGCCTAGCCCAAACCCTGAAAACAGTGTATCCCAATATTTTTGTCCATTTTGGTGTAAAAATGTGAAATTCCCCTTTTGGCAATTAACACATACATACAACAGCAAACATATGGTAATAAAAGCGAATTAAATCAGATGACAAAGCAGGTTGCGTTGGTGACCCTTCCCTCCAGACCCCCAGACTATACCTGCATAACAACACAGTTTAAAGGAGGGGTCACCCACCTTTTTAAAAACTGAGTGCTACTTCGGGTACTAAGCCATATGAAGGGCTACCAGTTTGATATACTAGAACAGAGTTTAGCTAAACTTATCTAAATGTATAATAAACATGTTTTAAATGTTTTTCTTTAGATATTGTCATTTTAAGATCTATGTGATGCAAATATGATTAAAGATGAATAGCAACATGAAAAAAAATAATTAGACACTGCTCACTGATGAGTTGTGCTATTTTTTTAACAGGTCCGCGGGCTACTCATGTGGTTCTTGGGGCATAGGCACCATGTTGGTGAGCCCTGGTTTAAAGTAAAGTTAAGAGGCCTCTTATAGCCATGCATAAACACCCCACAGCACAAAACAGTGTGAACATTAGGAAATTCTCTCTCTGCATTTAATGCATCCGCCAAGTGAAGCCGTGGGATGCCAGGAACACATTGCCTGGGAAGCAGTGTGTGCGGAGGATACCTTGCTCAAAAGGTGTCTCAGTGGTGCCACTGGAAGTTTTGGGAATCAAACCCACAACCTTCTGATTGCAGACGCAACTCCCTGACCACCAGAACACCTGCCTCTGGGCTGCCCTTTCCCATCACTGACACTCACGCAGACATTCACTCAGACACACATTAACTCAGTCACTCAGTCACTCAGATTCACTCATTCACTCTCTGACTGTTAAAGAACAGAGCGCTCTCACAGCGACCCTGAATATCTTTACTGTAAAATCATGCACAAGACTTCAATCAGACACATTCTCGTTAATATATTCGTCCTCTGAGACTCTCTCTGTCTCTGTCCCTCTATCGCTCTCTCTTACCTCAGCGCCGTATCAACCGCTCGTTCCGCCATGTTATGGACCGCGCGTCACTGTCGACGTCACCTCGAACTTTGGTCCAGAGACCAAAACAAACAGTAAATAATAACAAACACAGACCATTTATTTACATTAACAAGCATCAGATGCACATATTTGATGTAGAACAACATGAGCAGTGTCATACACCAAAAAAAAAATTGCAAAAAAATAAAAAAAATAATAGGTGCTACAATTATTTGCCATTTTAATGAGAATTTTTCACTTGACAAGCTTTACTAGAACAAGAAAAAGATTCTAAACACTAAGGTTATAAAAATTGGGTATATTTCTAAAAAGTATAAGTAAAATAAAAACAAAAGAGGTGCTTGAAGCTAAATTATTTGCCAATGTAATGAGAAAAAAACAAAACAAGGAAATAGGCACTACAGTTAAGTAAAATTACCTGCTAGTATAGTATGAATATTTCCTAAAACAAGAACAATTTTCTAAAAACTGTTGTTTATCTTACATACATAAAATGTAAAAGTATAATAAAAAACAAAACAAAACAGGAGAGGGCTAGAATTGAGCATTTACCAACATGAGTAATATTGACTTTTTAAGCTTTCCTAAAAGTGTCACTTTATCTCACATATAAAAATAGTAAAAAAAAAAAGTAAATAAATAAAATAAAACCAAAAGAGTTCAATCTAAATTATTTGCTAATATAGTGAGAATATTAAAATAAGAAAGTTTCAAAACACTAGATGTTACTAGCTTTTAAGCGACTTGATGATGTAAGATAAAGCTCTGAGGTGTAATATTTCACCAAGACAAAAAAGTGTAAGTTAAACTAGTCTGATAATATGAGAAAATTGAATCTGTCCAGCAGGAGAAGCGGTAATTATTTTCCTACTTCACAGTCCCTTCACTGAGCTTTAACTGAACGACTTCTTGTGTTTTTCTTGTACTTTCATTTGTCCTGTCTGTTCTGTTGCACCATGGTCATGGAGGAACATTGTTTCATTTCATTGTGTTTGCACATTCTCATTTTTGTTTTGTTTGCACAGTCTCTGTCCTGTTGCTGCTATATCACATTTATTGCTGTCTACCTCCGTTCTACATTTTTGCACACAACTTTCTGCTGATACAGTACATGTTAAAATGCTGTATTCATCCAGACTGAAGCTATAGTCATTCTGCTGCACAAGATGTCCCTTTGTTGCTCTTGTGTTTTTCTCGTACACTTTTTTCTCCTGTCTGCACTGTGGTTTTGTGGTGTTCTGCTTCTGATCTTGTATTGCAGCATTGTCCTGGAGGCACATTGTTTGGTTTCACTGTGTACTGCGTATATATGGTTAAAATAACAACAAACCAACTTGACTTGTGTACTGTGTGTATATATTGATGAAATAACGGTGTGTGTGTGTGTGTGTGTGTGTGAGAGAGAGAGAGAGAGAGAGAGAGAGAGGGAGAGAGAGAGAGAGAGAGAGAGAGAGAGAGAGTCTGTGAAGTTATTGAACCTGCCCTCAACTTGTGTCTCGCTCTGCCCAGTGACGTGGAGGATCTTCAGGTCTGGCTGCAGAGTTGCACAGTCTGTGTGGAAAGAAAGGCCCAGAGAGAAATAAACAGTGCAGTGCTGATGACTGTTAATAACTATTAATACCTCTTTTAATAAATGACTCTGTAAAAAGGAGGGCTGGACAGTCACTGCCCCGAAGTACGGCTGAGCCACCGGAACAGACTGTAAGTAGCTAGCAGGCTAGGCTAGCTAGCATGCCGTACAAACTTCAGCTCTGTTCAGCTCTAAACTAACATTTAATGCACCCTGCTTGCGTAGAAGAGGTGATTAACTCCTAAGTTTGATAGTCAGGGCGTTAGCAAATCTCGGTCTTCCGTGTGTTTCTTCTTGTCAGATATTTCATGCCGCCCCACCCTGTCTCAATTCTGCACTTTTCTGGCAACAAAACAGATAAACCACGAATTGTTCTCTAGACGCCAAAAGCACAGATGTTATTAGTGTCTTTAACAGAGTGCTGACTGGTTAAACGTACGAATGAATGCAGCACCACTGACACTTTATCACCGACGTTAAGCCCAGTTTAGGGAGCTACATTGGGAGAGTTTACAGGAGCTCACAGTGTCAGTGTACAGCAGGTTACAGTGTTTGCAGGAGGTTACAGGGGTTCACAGTGTTTACGGTGTTGTTGTTTACGGGATTACAGTGTTTGTAGGGGTTATAGTAGGTTACAATGTTTATAAGTGTTACAGCAGTAAATGGTGTTAGTGTTTTTACATGTCTATGTGTTTTTGTAGGTTATGGTATTTATAGGCGTTTATGGTGTTTACAGGGGGTCAAAGTGAGTTACAGTCTATAGGGCGTTATAGTATGTTACAGCATTTACAAGTGTTAGAGTGGGTACAGTTTTTATAGGGGCTAAAGTAGTTTACTGTGTTTACAGGTATTACAGGGAGTACAGTGTTGTAGGTGTTAGTGTTTATAGGTGATTATATTAGGTTGTAGTGTTACAGTGGGTTACTGTGTTTATAGGGTGTTATAGTAGGTTACAGTGTTTATATGCAGTTACAGGGTTTACAGGGGGTTACCGTGAGTTGCAGTGGTTACGATGTTTAAAGGGGGTAACAGTGGGTTGCAGTGTTTACAGTGGTTGCATAATATATAGCAGAGGTCCCCAACCACTGGGCTGTGGATTGGTATTGGTCCGTGAGTCATTTGGTACCGGGTCGCACAGAAAGACAGAATAAAAAATATTTGATTGATTATCAAAGTCTGAACGATCTTTTATTTTGAAAATAACAACTGCTCATCTATGTCACGTGTTATGGTACATTAAAAATTTAGCCCACAAGCTAGAAAAAAATGAGTAAAAAACAAATGCACTTTGTTTTTAGTTGTAACCTTACTGGTCCATGAAAATGTAGTTTCACATGAAACTGGTTTGTGGCGCCCAAAATGTTGGGAACTGCGATCAAGCAAGGGTTTACTGAATAGGGTTATAA
Organism: Nannopetersius ansorgii; assembly: GCA_037974605.1. Lineage (NCBI taxonomy): Eukaryota > Metazoa > Chordata > Actinopteri > Characiformes > Alestidae > Nannopetersius > Nannopetersius ansorgii. The sequence continues at coordinate 10,108,600 of JBBPDE010000006.1, forward strand.
TAGTCACACTGTACATATGGAGTTACAGTGGGTTACTGAGGCTATCAATGCTTGCCACACCTTTACACAATGTTACGGAGCAGGTTCACTCAAGCTGCATTACAACCTGCCCTGCCCTGCCCAACATACACACTGTCAAGCCAGGAAAAAACTCCTGCAGTGAAACATAATCCATCGTTCACAGCATAGGATGGATCAACAGATGCTGTAGTCTTTGAGAGGCAAGGTCTTATTGAGCTACAACACATAAAATATTGGAAAAAGATAAGCTGCTGAGACAGTGTAAATAATTAATTCATGCCTTTGGTCATTTGGACCCTGGATCTTAAGACTACATTTACATAGCCTTTAGCTTCTACTTTACAAAACATATGTCATGGATCTAACTTCACAAACAGACACTGCCCAACTGTGCAATGTGTGTAATACATTTCATGTGAGCCGAGGTGTATTCCAGGAAATTTGCATGAGTCCAGAGAAAGTTTTTATATGCAGTGCTGTATGGGCTCAATAAAAAGTACATCTATTTAAATATTATACAGGCTGTGTAGACTTGAGCTATGCATTCACAGCTGAAGGGATTACTCACCCAGTGCTTTCTGTTTCCATACTTTATTTGTGAGGTTTTCACCGTTTGTCCCTCTCGTCTGTATGTTGCACTGGGATCAGGAAAAATGCAAAGCGGCTTGTCAGTCTCTGACAGTGATGGTTCTTCGTTTGCCCCCCTGGTGGTGCTGGAGTTGGCCGAGAACACTGAGGAAGAGGCCATCACTTGGTTACTAAACAGAATAAAAGCCAAGCAGCAAAATGGAGGTAATACCCCTGCTACAGTATGAGAGGCTTGGAGCTTAAGAGAGGCACAACATTTTGTGAAAAATCCACATTGTATTCCACGCTACTCTGCATTTAAGTGTGATAGTGCCACAGTATTTCTATATAATGCATTTTGGCCTTGAAGACATCAGGCAGAAAGCTTTGATTTTACACAAACTTTTACACACACATTATCTGATTTCTGAGGAGCCTGAACATTGCTAGTGTGTCTAGGCTTGTTTTATCATTTATGCTTGTAAGTCACGTAAAACAAATAAATCTCCAGATCTGCTATGATGAGCAGAATGCTAATAGACTGTTGCCTCGGGCAGATCTTGCAAACCTGTGTAGGAGAAGCCATCTGCAGCTTAGCCTCAACTTATGGCAAGATTTTCAAATATTTGTATAGCAAACCAAATACACTGGGCCATATGTAGGCAAGGTCCAAATTGGATGAATGGACTTGAAAATGCAATTCGCACAGATTATAGTGCTGGCGCTTAAACTTGTTTTTCCAGCCGAGAAGTCATTATACAAACATTATACTGAATTGTAACATGAATTGGCATGTTAGCAATGCAAAACATGGCATCCACAATAACCAGGGAGGTTACAGTGATTAGGAAGCAAAGAGCTTACAGAAAAAATACTTCAGACTAGAGCTGCACAATTAATCGAATTTTAATCACGATCACGATTTTGGCTGCCACTATTAAATAAAGATGATCGTCGGTGATTTTAATAGCAGCCCTGCTGCACATCAGATCAAACACTTCCTCAGCCAACCACTATAGGGCGAACGAGAGATTAGGGTTTCAGTAAGCTGCCTAAAAGGAACGTGTGAGTGTGTGTGTGCCTGCGAGACTGTGTGTGCGCGCATGCGTGAGAGTGTGTATGCGTGTGCGAGTGTGGTGTGCCTGTGTGCCTTCGTGTGAGTTTGTCTGTGCCTGTGTGTAGTGTTGCTTTCGTCAACGAAAATTTACTAAATATTGACGTTTGGCCCTAGAGTTGAACGGCGTTACCGCCCCAATACGTCCATTGAGAGGCACTGTGAATAAATACAACTAGTGTGGACACAAGTCTTTG
>JBBPDE010000006.1:10126340-10149186 GCA_037974605.1 Nannopetersius ansorgii
ACTTGCTCCTTCTCGACGGCGCCCGGGAAGCGGACCGCGCCGTCGCTTGGACCCCGTTAATAACTGCTTGCAGTTCTAGTTCATTTTTGTGTTTGTACAAATGTGTTAAATTTAAACTGCTGTTAAGTTGTCAAGTCCACTGCAGTGTAATACAAAACAAATCGATTCCAAGGCATAGGAAATCTTCAAGCAGGGATGCATTTGGATCACATATCCAGGGCAAAACTGTACAATTCTTCTCAAGTATTGTATCAGATATTGGGTCTGGGAGTTGCAGAATCTTTGCAGTTTCAGTTTGGATCACTCTGCTTTTCAATCAAGGGTCATTAGGCAGTGCACAAATCTACTTTGAGCATTAGAGGCTGCTGTCTAAACATAGGGCAGCAGCCTCCAGATAAGCCGTGTCACTGCTCCTCAAGTGTTTTGCTGAACTTACCTTCTGTGAACCGTTACAAAAAAGACCCATCTGCTACATTCACCAATCTGAAGCTGCAGTCAGTGTTGTTTTGATGGGCTACTTTTATGAAACACATATATGAGTTAAAAACACTTAAATAAATCTCTGCACAAGTATACAAAATTATTTTATTTTGTTTTGTTGTTACCTGCTATGCTATATGTGACTCCCTGCCCTGAAACTGAAGATTTTATCAATGTTCAGATCAGTCACGATACGTAATCAGAATCAGAAAGCTTTATAAATCCCGTAAGAAATTGCTTATGTAATGACTGCAAAGACGCACAGAAACAAGAACAATTTAATATAAAGTCTAAATAAAATTTAAATACAAAATCTGTAGAAAGAAAAAAAAATCAATATGAATACCCTATGCCAGCAGCCCCCAGCCTTTTTTGCGCCATGGACCAGTTTCATGTAAAACAATATTTTCAGGGACCAGTACAGATACAGCTAAAATCAAGTGTGTAAAAATACAAAGAAGCTCCTTTAATACTCCTTCAATTTTTGCAAATTGCTGGGCTAAATTTTTGATGTACCGTATCACATGACTGTGACTCTGAAAATCAATAAAATATTTTTTATTTTGTCTTTCTATGCGGCTGGTGGAAAATGACGCACAGACCGATACGGTCCACGGCCCTGTGTTCGGGGGCCTCTGCCCTATGCTATATACAGAAATGCGTGGTATAAAATTCATATGTAACAACACAGTTGAGTGAAAAAATCCAGCAGTACTCTTCTACTTAATGTAAAATATTAAGTTGTTACAGTTATGGGTCTTTTTAAAATGTGATTAACCAGTTAATAATTCTTTCATTTTATTGATATTTTAGCTTCATTATCATGACCTGTATTGTGCGGGAAGCCTAAATAGCCTAAGTAGGTAAAATGTTTTGTTTCCTTCTGATAGGTTCCTTACGTTGAGGTGTAGTGAGTCTTGAACAGCACGGGGCTCCATCACCCACCGTAATGCTTGTTTACTCTGTTGCACGTTTCATATTTGTTTGGATTTGAAACCAGGATTAAGCGAGAACAGTCTCAGTACGGGACCACCTGCACCATACTAATCTCTGAAATGTAGCAAAGTGTCTCCATATCTTCTCCACATCCCCTGCCACCTGAGACAGTTCTGTGGTGTTTTAACATGCGCCGCTGTTCAGTTTCAGACTCTGCTTATTTCAAGTACACCTAAACCAGCATATTTATAATGAACTTTAATCTGTATCTTGTTGAACAAGAGTGGTTAAATGGTACAAATTCTTCCTCAAACCACCTTCTGTTAGAAAACACATCATTACAATCAGAGAAGTTTCTCATTTTTAAAGCATAATTTAAAAATTCCCTTGAGGTTCTGCTAAAATTTTAGGATGAATGAACCAATTGAAATGGCTTAGAGTTACTTAAATTAAAGTATCTCTTCGAACTATCAATTGAAAGTGTATTAAAGCATGTTCCTTTTCCTTCTTCTGCAAAGTTTATATTTTGGAGATACAAATAATGTATAACAGTAATTATATATTACTGCTGTCATGCTCTCATTTATGCGCCTAGTCGCTGAGACAGCTGTTCTAGTACCCTTAGATCTATCTGGTCGAGTGTGATGGATTGGAAAGTGTGGTTAAAGGCGGAGCCCTGTGGTGAGATATTAAATACACTGAGGCATGAGGTGCTCTGACTGTTTTCCAAAGGCATAAACACCTTTTGTTACTTGTGCTTTGATAACACATAGAGCTCAAAAGATTACCAGTTCACCTACTTATTTACTGTGCCTTAAATGTGCTCCCTTTACAGGCTGGGTGTAAGTGACCTTTTGCATTTTTGTATGTGATTTGTGTCAGTTTGCTTTTATAAGAGAGGTAAGAGGAGATCATTGCAGCCAATGTTAATCAGTCAGCATCAGGACATTATGGGCCGGTTTCCCAGTCAGGGATTAAGCCAAGTCTTGGACCACCTTTTCCTTTTCATTGGAAAATTTCTATTCCCAGCACTACATAATCTAGGACTAGGCTTAATCCCTGTCTGGGAAACTGGCCCACTATATGTTAACTTAAGTTTGTTATGAGACTTTATCACTGTTGCATAGAGATAAGCAGGTTGAAGTGGTTCTATAGAAATCACATTTACATGCAAAATTAAAAATAAATAAACTTGTGATGAGCTGTGCATACTGGTAAATGATTCATGAAAGACTTCACCACTGTTCTGCCCCCATTAAAATAGTTCTCCAGAAACAATGAGAGCAAGAGTGGGCCAGCTTGGTCCATCAAAGCATTGTTTTAATTCACTGAAAGGCTCCAAAAAATGATGGCTTAAAATACTACAAAAAACATATTTCCTGAGAAACACTTCCAAGTGAAGCTTTGGCCTACAAAAGATCTTGTATAATGGCCATACAAATGTTTCTTGTCTGAGAAGTACAACAGCTGAAAGTGACAAAGCATTATCAGATAACATGCTCCCTGCTCTGTCTCTTGCTGCAGCACATTCTTCTGGCCCTCAAGTTCATCCTGGCCTTCGTTATTCCAGATGTACCCAAACACATCCAGATTAGGCTGGCCAAGCTGGAGTTTGAGTCCCTAGAAGCACTGAAGAAAAAGGTAAGCACTCACTTGGAAGCACTGTCTTCTTTTGAAATTTCAGTTATGTAAGAAAATATATCAGTAATGGTTTTGATAAATAAAGCAGCCATTTCCTAATATTTAAACGGATTGTGCAACGCTCAGCTTCATGTCAGGTAGATTTTACTAAAATAATTATTTGAATTTTTGTTAAAAGCTCACAACACCCACTAAAAAGTCTGTTACTGTTCATTTACTAGTTTCCTCCAGGGCATATATTACTGTGGAGCACTGTTCAAACTGTGTCAACACCACATAAGCCCCAGTGAACATTATGAGGCAATAATGCAGGCCTAGTTGGCATTTTCTGCACTGATGCTACTGCAGACTGGAAGATGCAAATAGCCTGCATTATTACTCATCCCTCATCAGTAAATGATCTACAGAGAAGTGTGTGTGTGTGTGTGCGTGTGCGCGTGTGCATGTACGTGTATGTAAATATTGGCTAATGAAGCTGAGCTATTTTGGCAGATGTTTATCACCTTACATGCAGCACAAGTAGGTCAGTCTCACACACGAGCACACACAGGCACCCAGGTATGCACTTGCACACACTCACACCCACACAAAATTGCAGCATTCAGTCCATGTTCGGGTGCAAAGAAAGTACATCCTGTGGTGTCACTTTAAGAAGACCAAAAATAAATCTGATGGTTTTTAATAATGCTTAAAATTCAATGTTGGCTGACAGGATCAGGGAGTAAACAGTGTATGAATATAAATCCACACAGCATAGTCTGATTCAGGTCAGTGTTGAAAATGTCCTTTACTTCAGGCAGGAAAGCAGAATGCAGAATATTCTCACCTCTCCTGAAACCTCTGTACACTTTAACTGGGTCTGATCTCTTTGGTTTTGTGCAGAACCAAGCTGCTGATCGGTAAGTGTGTTTACGTGCCTCAGATGATTTGGCACAGTTGCATTGTGAATGGCAATGAGCAGGCAATGGCTCCCCAGTAACTACAGATGTGCAGTGATACGGCATCTTGCCTAAAAGCGTGATGTAGATTAATGTGCTGAATTAATCAGAATATTATAAATATTTTCTGTTCATATGCTCTGTTTAGTTAGTACCAGTACCAGACTGCCGTTGATCAGACTGCATATAATCCTCTATTTACTCACATTACTGACTGATGTGCTAATAATAATAATAATAATAATAATAATAATAATAATAATAATAATAATTAATGATCATTAGAAGAGGATCCAAAGGTTTTCAATTTGATGAGTATCATATCTACTTTAATAATAATCAATTTTATTTATATTACATTTTACAAAAAAATCTCAAAATTAAAACATTAAATAATAATTAATCATTATAAACATTGGCTAAAGAAAAACGTTTTCAGGCTTTTCTTAAAACGTGTTACAGTCTGTGGAGCACTCAAACGTGGGGGTAGGGCGTTCGATAGTCGTGGGGCAGGGCAGGAGAAGGCCCTATCTCTAGTGGTGCGGGATTGAGTCCTGGGAGGGAGGAGACGTAGGAAGGTGAGCAGGGAGATTTTGTAGGTGATTTTGTAGGAGATGCTGATTTAAACATTAATGGTCTCTTATTTTGTTTCCAGAGCTGTATATATATAGTGGACAGTTGTGCAGTTGTAGCTTTAACTAGCATGAAGCCACAGTCAGGAACTCTTGAGCAAGTGCTGTGCCCTGATCGTGTAGTAGAATAATAATGGCACATCAACAGCACAAAGCACTGATGCAATACACATGACACCCAGAGATAAGATGGTGCTGTAAACATGCAACTAAGGAAATCTCAAGAAAAATGAAGCAATGATGATTGAGAATGCTTCTCTAATTAGATGTGAAGTGATGAGGGAGGGACTCTGCCCAGGTTTCATTCGGTCAACATTTGTTTTAATTTAACGGAGAGTCGCAGGTTGTAAAGTATGTATTGATTATATTGATTAGGCTTCAGGAAGATTGAGGATGTGATATTTCTAAGCTTCACACTGCTCCCCTCTTGCACAAACTCTATCTGACTCCGGCTCTGCCCTCGGACAATGATTTTGGTGCATCTCCTGTAAACCAGCTTCATCACTGTGATGGGCATGAGCTAATAGTCTCAGCAGCGCAAGCTGCCTTCGTTAGCATTCAAAAGTGCATACTTCACTTAAAACCCAGTTCAGGAATTGCCAAATCATTCCCACTACCAAGGACGCTCCAAATGTACTAACAGAGAGCACAAAAAAGACTCATTTCAGTGAGTGCCTTCTTGTTAACACTTTTTGTTCCAGGTGCAGCAGTTCCTAAGGCTTTAGTGACTCAGGGTCTTCGAACCAGAATGAAGCAATTTGACATTTGTTGAGCATGATGCTAAAGTGATATTTGATCATAATAATAATAGTGTTAATTCTATGTATTTTAATAATATATTTAAATTAAATGTGCACTTTGAATTTGACATGCCACACTCTCACATGATCTTCCTGCAGTAAAGGGAAATTGGTCTGACGCACAAAATGACCAACCACAGACCACTATTTTGGTATGATGAGGCTATGTTGAAAATAGACTTACAACAGCAACGTACCCTTGTAAAACACAGTGGACCGAAGGCTCTGAAAGGCTCGTTTTCCTTTCTTTGTGTCCAATGCAGGCAATTGTTTGCTAATGCTGACTCGAATTTATTTTATGTTGGAACAATACATACAGGCAATAAGATATCAGACCCTATGAGTGGATGGAGCTTCTAAGGCCGTTTGGTCACTTTACCTATACGCCCATTGATTCCCCGAAGTATGTGAGCCATTGCCATCCATAGACTCTTGAGATCACCCTTTGAGATGTCTGCGAGAAGGGAACCTGAATGAAACATTACCCAGAAATAAAAGCTCACATTGTGTGCTTAGCTTCACATTTTATATCTGAAATGTGTTTTTTATGCATGTAGACTTCAGTACCCAAATACTTAAATACTCCCTGTATTTAGCATTTAGCTACAAAGCAGAAACAGCATGTGGCCTTTGAGTCCAGCTGTTTTTCCATGTGTTCAGCAGCTTGTGAGGGTGTAGACAGCTGTCTGCAGGGGGGACAGGTCCACGTTGCCATGAAGCAAAGGGGAAGGCTGAAAATAGCAGGCACTCATGGGAGCACTGGAAACCCCCTGTTAGCAGCCAGCACTGGAAAGCAACCTGCTACGTACTTGTGGAGGTGAACTCTAGGAAAAGGCCACTTTGCCAATGGGCTGACACTAGTGGTGCTAGAGCGCTGTGGAGTTCAGTTTCTACTCAAATGCTTTTTTTATCTTGGACAAATGCCTGAGAGCCAACCATATAATGCCGATGAAGGAAAATAGAAAAGGGAGTGGACCAGAATACCGGAGTATGCAAGAGCTCCACCATCATGATGAGGACCATCAAGCCCTCAATGACCAATTCAAAACATTAAGCTTAACAGCTTTGGCCCAGCCATTCATAGCTTTGTTTGAAAAACAAAGTACAAAATTGTATAATGACATTAATTTATGTTAATTACTTTGTATTATTTATAATAATTATAAACAAATGTTCTGCAAGTAATATATATAAATATATTTAAAAAAAAATATTTTTTTAATAATTAAAATGTGCAGCTATAAGTATTTTTGAACAACTGATCAATTATAGTTCTGGCACTCCAGTCTCAAATAGTCTGGTATTTAAATATTTTATGTATGGTGCTGTGCAGATGACGTACTGATCACATTGGCTGGCTTTGGTTGTCTAGTGAAAATCTTTTGGTTGGTAAAGAGATAAAGGCTGTGTTGTCGTGTGTGCTCAGTATACTCACTGGAACACAAAGCATGAATAACCTCCTCTGCCCTATGATGTATCACGTAACCAGTGACGACTGTTTGCTCCAGTGACATCCACTCATTACAGGCAGATGGCTTGTGTTTATGTTTGCCTGTGGGATCCAGGATAAATAAAATGTGCTTTTACCACTTGTTTGATTCAGGTGACAAATCTCATAGTTATATGAGAGAGAGGGAGAGTCACGGTCACTGATTTACATAGTTTTGAAGGTGACATCAAAAGTCTAGGCATGGCATTTAGAGAAACTCAAGGCTACTTGTCCTTTGTTGACTCCAGTTGTTCTGGGAAGCAATGGAAAACAGTCGGGCAAATCAGGGCACCCACATGATGGAGTTTGTCAGGAAGCATATGCTCTCTCGCCTCGCAGCCTGGCTGGTGTTACAGGAAAAGGAAGGAGCAAGTTTTTTGAGGCTGTCTCTTACGCCTTGAGCAGTAGAGATGTTCTGTGCTATCCTTTTGAGGAGAAACAAAGCCAGCGGTGCTGTCCTGACAGATTGAAGGAATTAAATGAATCATGAGACTGGAAATGTGTCACCAGCTCTTGGCACCTCTTTTGACAATGGAATGCTCAGTGTGTTCCTGATGCTCAAGAGTCAATTCAATTCTATTCAATTTTATTTATATAGTGCTTTTTACAACCAGGTTGTCACAAGCAGCTTTACATAGTCCAGGTCCGAGCCCCTAGTGAGTAAGCCAGAGGCGAGGAAAAACTCCCTCAGCTGAAGGAAGAAACCTTGGGAGGTACCAAGACTCAGAAGGGGAACCCGTCCTCCTCTGGTCGACCCAGAGAGAAAGGAACGAGTATAGTAAATAAATTACAAGAAAAGGTCTTAGTGAACAATATGATAGGCAGATAGGCCTTCTAAGGCTAACAGAGTTGGTCTGACTAATTGTTCCTCCTGATCCTGATGTTTATGGATTACGGACTCTCGCTTCCTCTTCCAACAATATCTACCTCTCTGGGCAATCACCGCCGGAGCTTTAGGCAGCGGTTGCCCCAGCTTGGGTAAGGAGCCGGGACCAATCAAGGGCAATTTCCCATGGTGATCAGTCCAGCAAACGTGCAGCAGTTCCCTCTGAGGAGAGAGTTAGTTCTGTTTAAATTTGCAGAGGATTATTTATATCTGTGAGGAGTGCAAGTTAAGTTGAGGTGACCCCACTGTGTGGTGAACTACACTTTGCAGATATTTTAATATAGGGAGAACCAGCAGGAAGGCTGATCGGTTCATCTGTTCATTATCATAATTACAATTTGAAATACTACAGTTTCAGTTATAAGCTACATCAGGGAGAAGCAGTTATTGAAAGGATTATGTTCTATTAATAATAATATCAATATCAATGACCAGCTGTACATAATCAGAAATGTTAATCAGAAAAATGTAATGTATTTCAGCATAGGGTTTGTGAACAGTGGGACAAGTTGTTCACTGGCTGTCTAGCAGTCCCCAAGCCAAAAACAAAACTCTGGTGTTCATGGCCAAAAAATAGCAATGACCTTCATTTATAGGAAATAATCACAATTAAAATAACTATTGCTTGAAAAATCATGATTAGGCAATTTCTCCAAATCGTCCAGACATCACTAACTCTGTCATGTGCCATTCTTTTCGTCAGGTGATGGCATTTATAACTTCCACAGACATCATCATTTAATAAAAAGGAATGCTCCGATATCTTTCTGCTGCATCTGCATAAACCGCTGATTAACACAAGCTGTAACACAAGTTTGAATGAGAGAGATGATTGTATGTCTTATCATAGATGTTCTTGTGACCATTTATTTAGCTTTCAGACCCTGGAGCAACACAGTAAAAATAATTTCTAGTTATATGAATGATTATGCAGGAGCCTGTGAAAACTGCACACACACTGCCTTATTAGTAACATACAATCGTTAATCTGTCTCTCTGTTTCATCTCTGAAATTAAAAATTGGTGAAATTCTACAGACTCATTGCTTATTAACAGAAGTCAGCTGCCCATTGGATTCTGTATTAAGTGCTTAACAAGTCTATGGATTTCCTGCTGAAGTTATTGCCCACGGTCATTGAGTGTATGCTACAGATACAGCAGAAATTGGCCTGAAAAATGTTTGAATATTGCTTTAAGGTCTGCTTACAAAATAACAGACCCCTCCATTGCCATTTAGCACAGTTTCAGCTGGTAAACTAGTTCTGCAGTATCCATTACAGCAATTTCTGCTGGGGACAAACATTTCTGAGGCTGTGTGTGAAAAAAAGTCTTTCTGTGCCATTGCTACTATTGTAAAGCTTTTAAACTGCTCTGCAACAGCTTCCTCACATAATCAATACCAACATGTCCAAGCAATTATCCCTACATGCACATCACAGCCTCCTGTGGAAACTAGAGCATTCACTCTGCTCAGACTGGGGTGGAGCAGCTGCCAACTTTCTTTTGGACTGTTGACTCAAAACCTTTTTGAATGCAAATTCAGCCCGAGTCGCGAACAAGTTTTTTCAGATTCATGTTGGCTTCGTGACCATCTCAAATGAGCAGAGACCGGATCTGGAAGAAAATAAATGACCTTAGACAGATGGGTTCAATTTTCATATGGCTTGACTTGGTTTGTGTGTATGTTCAAAGGTAGAACATCCCTTAGAAATTTCACCCTATGAGTCCATTAACCTGGCAATGCTCGGGCTAGCTCCCTTCCAGCTTTTCTAATAGTGAACCATTTTTAGCTCTTAGACAAAAGAAAAAAAATGTTCTTGTGGTCCACTGTTCCTATTGTTTTTCATAAATCAAACAAAAACGTTACTGTGCACAGTAGTAATGAGACTATTTGCAGTCCCTTTTAATTACTACTCTTGTGCTTTGAGAGGTAACCGAAGGCCAGACTCGTTGCACAAGGCGCAGTAAAAAGCACAGTGTCAGCACATCTGCCTGCATTGATCTCGCTTTTGGCTTGAAAAGTTAATTGCACATAACACTTTTTCACTGAGGATGTAATTTACTCTGGTTTGTAGGCAGCAGAATTAATTGATTAAATGTAACTCAGGCTGCATCGGTCTGGGGAATGTCTTTAATGGAAAAAAGCAGTATATTTAAAAATAATTCAATCTTCTTAAGAGTCTCCAGGCCTGGTGGATAGATTTAAAGCCCTCATAAGTTGCAGGGCAATGTGGTTTACGAGCTTTGGTTGGCTTTTTTTCGCAGAGGCAATGTGATTTTGAAGATTTAGTTCTCTTTATGGTTCCTTTCTTAAGAAGCAAGAAATGGTGTCACTTAGTCTTTTTTGCTTGCACCTTCTACCATCACTTCATTCAAAACCAGAGTATTCTGAGTCACATATAAAGAAAGCTTAGTGATCCTAAGAGCTTCTGTTTTGTTTCTGTGCTAGGCCGTTCTGTCTTTTATATATAGGAAGCTGTTTTTCACTCAGACATATGAAGGACTGCTGCATCACAAGCAGCTCCCTGAAATAACTCACTACCCACCACTTAGATTTTGGCTTGTAGTCTGTCCTAACTCTATCACAACATTAAAATCTGGACATTTATCCTTCTTTTCAGAAAATGCTGGAGGCCGCGGACATCCCAAAGACTGATAAGTGACGAGGAGCTACGAGGCAGACAACCGCGCAGATTCTGATTGTGCAGATTTCAGTCTGCATCTGAGGAAGCTGCTCCAGGTGTTTACGGACAGTGTACAATCAAGCATTACATATAACCAACCACGAATATGCACTCCTGGCTATGGCCTTCACAAAGATAATGCAAAGCTCTGGGACTCAGTTCGTTTACTGCATCTTATCTGGAATGACACCGGTTTGAGCTTTGCTGTTTATTTAAGGTGATTTTAATTGTGTTGGACTTTTTTTAGTGGATGTTAACATTGGTAAAGCCAGAAAATCCCCGTTTGCTCCAAAAACTTATGAAAGACTGAGCAGTGCCTTTATTTATCACTATATCAGATTACGCATGTTATTGCTTTTGTGTACTGGAGTCATGTGCACACTACATGGTACTTGAAGCCAAATAAAACCAATTTTCTTCTCTGAAAATAAATCTCTAAACTATTACTATGAGAAGTGTGTTGGTGTATTTGCTAAAAGGTCTTTGTATGTTGCTTTTGTTGTGAATGTGATTTACAGATTATATTAAACTGAATTTTTAAACTGATTTATGGATTTTGTAATGAGCTGGTGATGGATTAGTACGCCAGTGATCCTGTGCCTTGCTAACCATGATTAATCAGCTGGCTGATCGTATGTGGCAGGTAAGATAGTATATCTGTCATTTTCTCGTGTGTGTGGAAAATACAACTGATACAATTACAGCTCGCTTTAATCTGTATGAAGGTAATTAATTAAATTTTTATAAATGAGGTGTAAATCTCTGACTTCACATATCCTTAGGAAACCATTAAGTGCATCCCGCCATTCATCAGCACCCAGATCATTAGTCATAAATGTCTCATTCTTATTTTTAAATGTCTGCTGCTGATTGGCTGACTAAATAGAATTCCACATGCCATCGTAGTTTGTCAGTAACCCGCTACGGTCAGTAAATTTCACTTCCAGGACCTAAAGGTGCATTTGACAGACACTCTTATCCAGAGCGACTTGAAAACAGTAGCTACAGGGACAGTACACCTGGAGCACAGGGTTAAGTGTCTTGCTCAAGGACACAGTGGTAGAAAGTGGGGGTTTGAACCTGTGACTTTGTGTTTATCACGTTCACAGGCGTTTTACCCACTAGGCTAAGACCATACTCCTGGCACCTCACATTCATTTAAGACATAAAACCACATCCACTTTGAATTTCTTCATGAAAAGAAGGCATCAAAAATAGTACTCAAGAATAAGTTTGAGTCTAGGCATTCATGAAACATTTTGAACAATACAGAGTCCAAATAGTGATGAAGCTTGCAGCATCACCAAGCCTGGGGTACTTAAGGACAACATGAAGTGGCACTGTGCTTAAGCACTCTGATGCCTTTTAAGATGAGTCAGTCCAGAAATACACACGGTCCACTGACCATAGCATCAGGACGGTGTGAAAGGTCAGAGCTGTCACAGTGCGCTAGCTCTAACTAGGGCACAGCTTATCCCCGCCTGTCCCAACACACAGCCTAATGCCTCTCAGTCATTTTTTCAGTGTGTGGGGACAGCGACAAGCTGGAACAAACTGCACGTGTGAGGGTCCAAGCCTCTAATGCCCCTGGATGGTGCGGAGTTACTTGAGACATCTGGCAGCAATAGCTGGCAATAAATAACAGTAAGAAACCTTTCAACAGTATCTGAGCTCCCACTTCATCATGTTCACTTCTCTCCTTACTCATATGGACCACTGTCCCCTGTGCAAAACTACATCAGTCTGGGAAACAAATCTATTGGTTTTGGTGAACAGAAGCCTAGTGTGGGGAGTAATAGAGAACTTTGCTAGTAAGTTTTGGGTCACAGCCCAGCTGATGGCTATAGGAACTATGCCCTTGAAACCTCCTACCCCCAAGCCACTCTGGGGCATCAGCCCTTATACTTGGATTTAACTGCACTGCTGAAAAGCACATTATTCTTTCATATATAATATGTATAATATACAGGGTTAGCGCTTAGTATTCGAGAGTCATTGCTTGGGTTTTGCTTTGGTTTGCCATTTAACTGAAACCACAGAATGCACATTTAAAATATGAAGGACGTCAAGCAACTGCAATCCACCATCCCTGGGAACCCAACTTACATTAAACAGTAAGAAACGGTGCTCAAGAGTCCATTTCTTAGATCGAAAGGGTTTGTTTCTGGCATCCATTTATAAAAAGGCAACCACAGCACCTTACGTTAATGTCACAACAAAACCATTCGTTTTTTTCCTTACTGTTTCCTGACAACTAAGTGTAGTTAAAAAAATAATAAAAAAATGACAGAAGGCCAAAATGTAAAGACATTTTTCACAACATTTAATTTCAGACATTACCATAGCTATATGTAACTTTTGAGGACAAGTTTCAACAACAGAACATTTATTCATTTTGCTTTTTCACTGTTGTTTTTCTTCGTAAGTCAGTACATGGTTTTGGTCCAGTAACATTTTGTGGTAGTTCTTTATCCCTCAACGTAAGTGGATCAATTATGTCAAAGGTACAACACATGCACATGTCATTTCACCTGTTTACATCAGGGTAGGACAAAAGTCTGAGACTGACATTATGAATTATAGCACTGGTTTCTTTTTTGACTCTGCTAAATTTGCTTGAGACACTCAGAACTAATAAGGCTATATTACAGCTATGAACCAGATGGCCAACACTGCAGTTCTATAGAGAGCACCATATTTACATCTATATTTACAGACCTTATTGTTTAAAAAGAAAAACAAAAATACTCGATAATTCTTTTTTTTCGGTCAAGTGAGCCATTCTAAGGCTGTACATGTTATGAAATATAAAACAAAAATATGTATATTTACAAATAGCTGCAACTTATAGCTTATTGCCAATGCCCTTTAAAATCTCTCTCAACCCAACCCCTCTCTCCTGTCTGGTTCAGCATGGGCCCTTTATAGCTTTGACATCACCATCTATACAAGGTGATGGACATTCACAAGCCAACTCCCGACGCTGTATTTCCTGAAAGAGTGGCCACACGTTAGAAGCTTGTTTCAAGAATATCTAGAGCCACACTGCTAGGTGACAAAGCAGCATGGCTTGAACGCTAAAGCTAACCCAATGCCTGTATTCAACACAGCATTTTAAATCAGCAGTCCTTTCAAACAAAAACTATAGAAAACAACAAAAAAAAAAACATACTTACATACCTACAGACATCTAATGCCAGTCTTAACTGCAGACCGGTATGTACAGTAACAAAAGTATCTACTGCAAAAGGAAGAAAGAAAGGGAAAAAAACTAAGGTGAGAACAGATGGGATGAAATTTTAAGCTTAACATTTAGGAACTGATTTCCTAGAGTGAAGAGAATTATTCAGGTCTTGATTTTTTTTTTTCCAGAATAAAACAGGTCTGAGGAACTGGGACTATGAGAACACAGCCAAATGTTGGAGCACCGTTAGTACAACGAATGATGTAAAAAAAAAAAAAAAAAAACAAGTGAAGCTCCTGCAGTCTTTATTTCTGTGGTTCTCACTTACTACTACAGGACTCAATATCTGTCCAATATTGTGCATATTGTTCTGATGTGAATGTTCTCTTGCGTGCATTTTTTTAATATTCAAAACAGACCCACATCCCATCCACAGTTTTTCTTGCTTTATCTGTCTTCAGTCTCTTGGTACTATGTGCAAAACTTTAAGACTAATGTTGTGAAATTAAAGCTTATTTATCTGAACCACATGAGACAAATTGTCAGTACTATTATCACAAAGACTAAGTCGTACAGATATTTTTTCTGATTCTTACAAAACGCAATTCAATTGCCTGACTAACTGTCAGCAATGTCCTATTTTGTTTTAGGAAAATATCTAATTCAAAAAAACTAAAAAATAAATAGTAGACATAAAAACTGCCGTCATTAGAATTCTTTAAAATTCTTTAAAATTTAACTAATGATAATACATTCTGGTGAAAGCACTTTAAAAGTCAAAACAGCCATCATACACTTTTCAAAGTGTAATTCTGTTAGCAAATAATTTGTGGTTTGTACTGAATTTAAAATTGGTCATTTAGTTTAAGACATCAGACACAAACAGTAATCAAAACTGTTTCTTCAATATCAGTATACTACTGTTCTTTAAATATTTAGATATTTCAATTTGAAACTGGGACTTGATTTATGTCTCCAGGGTGTTTAAGTGCTCATATTTACTGCTGTGTGTTTCTCTGACACACTGTTATATGTATTTCTCTTTATTAAATATTTTGTCATACAAATCTACAGTTCTATTTGATTGACTGTCCAATGCCCAACCACATAACCCATCTGAAGCGCGTATTTCAGGAGATTAAAAGGCAAAAAAAAAGAAAAAGAAAATGTACACAAAAAATAAATCAGCAGTCAGAAGTCTGGAAACAAATGTAAAAGAGTGGGTCTTAAAATGACCCTCTTCAAAGAGGGCAAAAAAAAAAGCTAGCAGCGTGCACCTCATAACCTCCCCACCCCCTCAAAAAACAAGTAACTCAAATAAATATGTTGTAAGAATGATTAAGACGACAGAAGGCAGGTGGCAGGTTCAAAGATGTGCTGAGGGTAAGGAAAGGTCATACACAGCTACTGGAAGAGTACTCAAGTCCTCATTATGCTACAAATATGGCAATAGGAGCAATCTGCTACGAGGACCAGTCATGCAACCTGCCATCATATGACCTGGCAGCAGCTGGCCTGGGCAGATGTACAAAGTAGCCCGTCCCTGGGGCTCCTCTGGATGTTTACAGAGATGGTTTTTTCACACAGAGGTAGCTGGAGCATGTTGTTTTTCAAGTTCAGGTTGTTCTCCTTGGCCAGGCCTAGTCCGTTAAGCATGGCTGCTGTTTGGTCCGGGCAACGCTCCACTGACCCATCAATCACATTCCTAGCATGGCCGGGCACGGCCACCTTGTCCAAGCTGCTGTTGGAGCCAATGCACATCTTCCAAGAGGACTTCTCCTGCACTTTGACGCTGGAGAGGCTCTGAGGGTCGATGATGAAACGTCCTCCTCCGCCTGCTCTTGAGCTGCGAAACTGCGAGCTTAAACACAGACTCATGAGCTTTAAGCTCTCCACCAGTTCACCCGCACTCCTGGCCGCGCTGCGCGTGGAGCCAGATGTGGGGTTGTTGCTGCCACTGGAGCAGCTAGAGGGACTTCCCTGTCCTTTAGAGCCCCCGCCTCCCCCTCCTGCACTCCCACCATTACCGCCACTACTGCTGCCACCTCCTCCAGGGGGACTGCCTCTGTCCGGTCCCGAGTTGCCCTCCCCTGGAGGTTTGCTTTGGCCTCCACTACTACCACTCCCTCCATTCCCCCCAGAGTTTCCTGGCGGTCCCTCGCTACTGTCCCTCCGGTTCCAGCTGTACGTGAAGCCAGATTCTTTGTCTAGGCGTCTGCGATGGCTCTCCGAGTCATCATCACTGGTCTCAGAGCTGGAGCAGCTGGAACCACGGCCCTGGCTCTTGCGCCGGTGGTAGCGCTTTTGCGCCGTGCCTGGTGAAGCCATGTTCATCTTAAGGCGACTGAGCTTAGGTGGCAGGCTCTCATCCATATCGAAGTCGTCATCCGACTCACCCTCCTCCTCGAAGATCTGATTAAGCACAGGGGCACTCTTACGCGACGTCAGTCGGTTAGTGATGGATGGCGGCTTACGCCGCAGGATCACCTGGGTGGGGAGCGGGGACGGCTCCTGCTCCTCCTCTTCCTCCTCGTCCTCCTCCACCCGGAAAAGGCAAGTGCGCTGCTTGGCAGAGGCTGACACCATTGGAGCCACACCGGTGGTTTTGAGAGGGTTTGGAGGAACAGGGGCTGGGGGTCCGGCTGAAACTGCGCCCCCACACGCCTCACTGCTCTCGTCCCGTCGGCCCAAATCCAGGAGCCCTTTGCTGCGGTGGCCATTCAGCAGGTTCTCAGCACTACGAGCGGGAGACTGTGGGCCCCCTGCGTGAGAGATAGACGAAGCTGCGAGACTGTCCTCAATGTCCTGGTGCATGTCGATTTTAGTTGGCCAGGATTGCCTATGATGAAAAAGGACATTGTTATAAATAATCTTTTTCAATTATATTCTGTGCTGTGAAAAATCAATATATAAAGATGAGCATTTTCTTCTACAGACAGGTTGAGTAATCTAAACTATGCTTTGTACATGACAAAAGTCTAATCTACATGGATATATTCAGAAACAGCTAAAAGAGTGAAGTACCTTAACAAAACAAATGAACCTTCGTGACGGAGACAGCCTTGACAAAAGGCAGACCTGATTCTCCTGCCAAGACTTTAACAACCCACTGAATAGAGGGGCATGGTGAATCACAGGATGACTTGCAGACTTAATGTCCTGCATTTGCTTCAGCGCTGAATAAAGGAGCATGTTGTAATGAGTTTATCTGCATAAATGAAGGAACCAGTATTGCACTAAAGCCAAGAGTTGAGTTGGAAGCCAAGAGGCTCATGAGAATATCACTTACAGCAGAGTACATATCGCTAGGTTGCCATTACCACAGTCAAGTCTTTATCTATAATGCTCCAAAAAACTTTTGTTGATACGACCAGCAAAACAAAGCACATGATCATGTCCCAGTATACAGTCAATACTGAGAGGAAATGCAATGAAGCTAAGACAGGAGGGAAAACCTGTAGTCCAGAACATCATTCAAACAATAGCCTTTTGTGTGTCTGTAGTGCAATTAAGTTCAGGCTACTTATTTGGACTTTGTTTAGCAGTTTAATATTTAACCATCTATCAGGGATAATAATATATTGATTTTGAATAAATAGATTTTAAAGTCCTCTAATGAGATGGATAGTAGTTTATATGCGTATCCCCTTCTCTCCAGTCTGCTCCTATACAGCAAAGCATCGCTGCTTTTCTAGGTCAGTCCAAACCAATTTCACAGCCCTTAAACACATTTGTCACCCCACACAGGGTTCAGTGGCAGAGACAGAAGATGTGCTGGCTGTCCTTAGAGTGCAGCATGAGATAGAAACCCTAACAGCCAGCAGAACCAGCCTCTAGGGGAGACCATTACTGAATCCTACTCTACTGACAAGGCTGCTTGAGTTAATGTGTGGCAGAGAATGTTACAGCAACACTTTGCTCTGGATAGGCATTACTAATTTATATGTCTTTTTCTCCTCAGCTTAATCTATAGAGATACCATAAGGCAAACAGGTTTAACACACTGTTCTTAGAGTCACTTTTGGTCAATTCCAGTGAATAAAATGGCCCATATGTACAAAACTTATCTAAGAATGCTGGTCTGCCATCAGAATGCATCTGTTATATAACACAGAACTGAACAAAATCACATGAATGACGAGACCTTATTATAGAATAATATCTGACAATGGTTGGTCAACTGTGTCCAGTAAAAAAAAAAAAAAAAGCAGACTCCTAGTTGACGGACTGTAGCAGATCTAAGAGAAGCCAATGGAAGGCCATGGGCCAGGCTGTAGTACCTGAAATGGGCTTTGATATTACTGGGGCTGGAGGACCGTGGCTGCACCTCCTTCTCTTGCTTCTCCCGTAGAATCCGCTCCGCTAGCAGGAAGTAGGTAGCCGTGATGTGGTTGTACTTGTTAGTCTCTAGGGCTCTGGGGAGGGCACAGAAAGACAGTGTATTTAGGTAAGAGAGGGCAAAAAGACGAAGATCTAAAACGAGAAGAAAAAAGAGTAATGGAGAGAGAGGACACACAATAACCTTTTAGCTCATTTGCTGAGCAAGGAGACCATCCCTAAAACATTCAAGAGGATAATAACTGCTCTAAAGGTCTGAACAACTACTATTCTGTCCTATTTTCTACCCAAACCTGTGTGACTAAAATAGTAGGGTATTATAAAAAAGCGTGCCAAGTCCACATTGATTTCTATGAGCCCTCTCATGCTGATCTAATGGAGCTGGCTTCAACTATGTCCTCGGCATGGCTCCAATGCTTAGCACAATCCAAGCACATTTGCAGTCCCTCCTAACTGCTTCTCAGGGATTACACGTTAATGAACAAACAAATGGACTCTCTGCAGCCACAAAATCATGCTACAACAATAATCTCTTGGAGAGAATAGTAAAAATCTACTGGCATAACCTGCATTCAGAGCTCTTCCCTGCAACCCTGCCTACAAAATAATCCAAAATGTCATCTTCCATGTTAACTGCAGCATGTTTTTTGTAAAAAAATTTTTTTACAAAAATTTATAAATGTTAGCTTCTTTGCTAACAAAAAAAAAATTAAAAATCAATGGCATAGTATACAAGAAATAAGTTCAAGAAAAACAAATTGCATACAACCCCAAAATTAGCACGTCCATTCCTAATTTTTTACTTAATAGTTTACTTAACAGTAGAGTTACTAAGAGCAAATGTGTGTATGACTGCAAGTAAATATGAAGTAAAAAACAATTGCTGTTAAAATTGCTGGGACTAGGATTGCAAGATTAAATGATAAAATAATGGCTAATTTACTGGTATCTGGCATCAAGATATTAGCTTAAAGATATCTTTAAGTCCTGAAAGTTATGAAGTGAGGCCGTCAATGAATTGGGCAGCATTGTTCAATGTCTGTCCAGCACATCCCACAGATACTGGATCAGATTGAGATCAGAGGAATTTGTGGGCCAAGTCACCACCTTGTCATGTTCCTCAAACCACTCCTGAACATTTTTTAACAATGTGGCAGTGTAAACACATTATCCCAGTTAGTATAAGGAGTATATAATGAGTTATACACAGTAAACTTATTTGTGGTACTTTGATGTTGACTGTAATTTTGGGCAGAACAGATTACTCAGCATTTGTGCTCAAGTTTATGCTTTATCATAGGCCTAAACATCCTTCATAATGAAATTGAACAAACTAACCAGCACAGAAAAGGCATATGAGAGAAGAAAGAGCAATGTAATGGTAAAACACAAGTTATGAACAGGAGCATGTGGCAGACACACTTACTCAATGATGGTTTCTCGGTCTGCAATATCTCCCAGCACCATGCGCTGAATGATACTGTTGTGTTCTTCCTCAGACAGATTCTTATGGGAAACGAGGGGTGTGCTGAACTTGGTGGCTGGGGAAGGATCCACACCCTGGAGCCATGGATGACTTTCGATCTCCTCCAGTGAGGCTCTGTGTTTTGGGTCTCTCTGCAGCATCCGGTTTATCAGACTGTCAGGAGAGAAAGGCGTATAGTCAGCACCACTTAATATTAGCATTTCAGAGTAAAGCCAGTAGCCATTTTGCCTCACACCAGAACCAAAGGCCCTGTCTTCAGCACTATTAGCTTTGGTGTGCACATTTATCACACTGCACCACATACCCTGCTCAGCCATAACAACCTGGCTAATATTGTATAGGCCCTTTTATGCCACCAAAACAGCTGTGACCCACTAAAGCACGGACTCTACAAGACTGTGATATCTGGCACCAAAGCATTAGCGGTAGATCCTCTTGAGTCGTGTAAACTGTGAGGAAGGGCTTCCATGAATCAGACTGGTTTGTCCAGCCCATTAGAATTTGGAGACCATATCAGCACACTGAATTCTTTGCTGTGTTACTCAAACCATTTCAGAACCATTTTGCAGTGTGGCACAGGGCAACTGACCATCCACTTGATATGTGTACTTAGAACTGACTGTGTAACTTAACTTCAAGATCAGACTGTTCACTTGCACCCTAATATATTCCACTCCTTGACTGGTGCCATTGTGACGAGGCAAAGTTTTTAATTTCACCTGTCAGTGGTTTAATGTGGCTGATCAGTGTATATTACATAGTTTCTTAGCGAAGTGCAAAAAACAACTGAGGAATGACAGCCAAAAAGACCTCCATGATTCAATCGTTAGCCAGAAAGAAGCGAATAAGAGTGTATTATCAGGGAGAAAATGACTGGAACTCTCATGGCTGTGTGAGCAGAGATGGAGGAATCCTCAGAGCAGATCGCATCCACATTCAGCACACGCACATTGCCAAATTACAACCGGCATGAAGAAGCAGCACAGCTGAGGTTCAGCCAGCTTACTGCCCAGGCTTCAAAAATCACTGCTGCTTCACTGAAGAACCAGCCAGCCTGCATATTATCCAAAGGCAAGAGACTGGATTTCTCAAGGGAAGAGAGAAAAGATAAAAAGAAAGAAACTGGGATGAGATTTTTCTCCTGTTCCCTTCCAAGTAAACAGACAGCTAAAAGCACCCACTTTTTTTTTCAAAATGCTACAAAATAGGTCACTGGCCACCACTGATTTTATTTTAGACTAATAGCTAATCTAGCTATTCATCAGTGATGCATTTTTCCTCCATTAAGTATGCAGGCTGTCACACTGAAACCCCTTTTTGATATTTGAAGAAAAATCATGGTCATCAGCTCCTCTGGCAAAAGCAGTGGCCATTAGAGTCCCATAATCACTCTAATCAGCAGGGGGCAGGGGACTAAGTAGCGGGGTTCAAATTTAGCTCCTCTTTAAGTCTAATATAAATATCTTAAGTAATCATGAGAAATCGACCACATTATCAGAGCTCACATATGTCCTTGGCTCTGTTGCAAGTTTGTTTAAGCCAACAAGTTTGTCCATGGTTTATAAGAGAAGGCCTGTATTAGCAAGGCTATTGGTATGATTCTCAGTGCTGGTGGGTCATCAGATAACACCCTGTTCCTCATAAATACTGCTCAAACACAGCCACAGGTGCTCTAAGGGCACGCCAGCATGGCTAGGTGTGTGCTCTGGAATGTATGGAGTTGTAATATACCTGTACAAACTGTATAAGTGCCAAATAAAGATGTGTGTATTTACACCGTTTTGTGTGTGTGATCTGGTAATGTACTTCTCTTTCTCTTACTGAAAGGTTTGAGGACAGCAATACAGCCCCTGTCTAGTATCTGGCACAAGAAAAATGAACCCAGCCAACAATTTACTCAGAGCCCAGCCCACATCAATTTTTACACATTCACCAATAAAATATTCATGCTATACTAAAGCGTTCCATTTCTGTTCCGCACTGTAGAGACACTCACCAGTGCACTGGCTAAAAGAAAAGGGCTTTATTTAAAATGCACTCTCTTTTCTGAAAAGCATAGATGTTTCTTGCTGCAGTCTGGAGATGACAGTCATGACTTCTGAATTCACACATGGCTGTTTCTGTGGCCTATCAGAAAACGAGGTTGCCATATGACTCAAATTATGCTTATCTGCTGAAGACAAGCCCAGATTTGCTGAAAGCCAAGGAGCTGAAAATGGCAGGGAGACAAAGGTCTGGGTCAGTGCTTAATGATAGTGTCTATCTAAAATGCAAATGTATGAAAACAAAGAGTAATTTAATGAGACAGAATATGCAACTGGGGGGCACCAAATTAATCACACTAGAAATCTGAAACATTAGCCAAAATAAGCCTGAATTAATAGTAAGTCTGAATAGCCCAACCTACAAAGGCAGGCAAAACAAATAAAGATTCTGCAAACATGAAGACAACAAAACACTACAAATAATGAGAAGTCATGAAAATAGAACTATAGTGTGTAAGTTTACAATGATGTTTACAGAAACTGCCACGTGCTAAATATTATGGCATAAAGGCCATATCAGATGTGTAATTTGCCTATGTGGCTTATTGTGAATGGACAAAGTTCAGAAAGGCTTGACACTATAATGGATCTTTATATAATTAAAGCCCTTATCTAAAATGGTCATCGCCCAAATGAGATTTTTATTAAATAGGTTATCATGAAGCCATGCACTGGTTAGCTATTGGTTAACTGGTGTATGACATTATGATTAAACTAGATCCTAACAATTCCTGTGACAAGTGAAAAGCAGCAAATTATGAGCTTGTGGATGCACCAGGGCCAGCTTCCATCTGCCCTGCCAGACTGCTGTCAGCGGTCCGCTCCCAAGAGTCTGAGAATGGTTCCTATCTACAGCACACCAGAGCACTGATAAGATTCCAGCTCTGCATGAACGTCCTCACCATCAGAAAAGCACAGACAGCAAACACAGGGCCAGGTCACCACAGCTCCAAGGAAAAGCTTTTCTTCAGCTACACTTAACACAGCAGCCTGGAGCAAAGCAGGACTGCAACTATCAAATATTTTTATTTCCAAACATTTGACTAAATTTTATCCTAAAAATTCGAATATTCTTAAACAATAACAAAAGCTCAATGCACAATTTCCTGTAATGGAATCAACAGAAAAACACTGATTTCATATCACGATTTTTGCACGGTTAAATTACAGATTTCGATTTTATCACAGTAATTATATTGATTTGTAACTCTAGATTTTTTTTTTACTATTCTGTAAACACACACACACACACACACACACACACACACACACACACACACACACACACACACACACACACACACACA